>CM057229.1:32931628-33046628 GCA_029891385.1 Erythroxylum novogranatense
TAATGGTTATGTTTCAAACTTGGTAAGGTATGTGGACATAAGGAAGTACAAATTATTTGGGTTGAAAGTCATGATTGTCACGTGTTTATGCAAAGTCTAATTCCAATTGCATTTTAGGAGTTGGTCTCGAATAAGGTTTGGAAAGTGATAACAAAAGTAAGTTTGTTTTTCAAAAGTTTGACATTATCTGAAATCAAGTTCACTAAAATGGAAATTCTAGAAAGGGAGATTCCAGTAATTTTGTGCAAGTTAGAAGATATTCTTCCTCCAAGATTTTTTGACTATATGGAGCATTTACCTGTGCATTTAGCACACGAGGCAAAACTAGCTAGTCTAGTTCAATATCGATAGATGTATCCGTTTGAGTGGTAATTCAAATTGAAATTATTGTAATTGAAGTAATAACATGTTTTAACTATTAAATTGTAATAACCATATTTTCTTACATAGGTATTTGCATCACTTGAAGAAAAATGTAAAAAACAAGGCTAGAGTTGAAGTTTCCATATGTAATGCTTATTTAGTGGAGGAAGCTAGTACATTTTGTGGACATTATTTTGAGTTACATGTTCACACAAGGTAAAGAAAAGTTCCTCGTAATGATAATAGGAGACGAATGAGTGATGCTGATAGTAACTTATCCATTTTCACATATCCTGGGCAAGCATATGGATGTGCAACAAGAAGAATGTAAACACAACAAGAAACTGAGGCTGCCCATAGTGACATTTGTTTGAATTGTTAAGAGGTTCAATCTTTCGTGCAGTAAGCAATACCTTATTATATCAGTTTCCAAATTTTGTCTTGTTCATAACTAAAATATATAATAATTTTATTAGATTATACGAGACATTCTTACGCGAGATCATGCCAGACAACATATAAGATGAAGTAAATAATGAGGTTGGAAGACACTTTGTATGCTGGTTCGAGAGATATGTAAGTTTCCACTTACAAATATTCTCATAATTGAATTATAAGATTTAAGTGTAGAAATAATACTCTACTCATTGATATCATAATTTATTTTTATATAGGCCTTAAAAAATTCAATAGAGAATAAGTTCATTTTTTATCTTTCCAAGGGAGCTCTGCGAACTATTAAAAAGTATCCGGTGTATTTTGTTAATGGATACAAATATCAAACAAAATATCATGATCATAGCATGGCAACAATAAATAGTGGAGTTTCCATACAGGGAGAATTGATAGATTACTATTGTAAAATCATTGAGATACTTAAAGTTGAGTACCATGTGTTGCCAATCAAGAGAACTGTGATATTTAAGTGTGATTGGTTTGATCTAACTCCAAATGTTGGAACAAAAGTGCATAGTTGATACAATCTTGTTGGAATCAACAACTGCAGAAGATTGAGACAATTTGAACCTTTCGTGTTAGCTATGCAAGTGAAATAGGTGTGTTATGTCCCATTTCCTAGCTTACAATCATATAAGTCAGATTGGTTGGCGGTTTGCAAAGTTAAACCTAAAGGTGTTTTTGAATCACATGGAAAAGGAGAAAAGAGAATTGAAAATGAAGCGTTTTAGGAAGATGCTTATTTTATAAATGCATATGTCACATATGATGATAATGAACCTTTGAATGATCCATCTAATGAATATCTTGAAATTTTATCTAAAGAAGAGGATGAGGGACAGAGATCTGAAGAGGAGCCGGATTTGGATTCTTATTCTTCAGAAAATGAAGATGATTGTAATTTACAATTAAGTTACGATAGCGATTAATTTATGTATGTATTTGAATAATTTAATCGAAAAGAAGATCATTTCAAACTTTTCAATATATTCTATCAAATATTTAATTAAAATTCTTTATCAAGGAATGTCGACATGGTGTTTGGTTTCGGATGGTAGTAATTCATTCCATTAGGAGGAATGCGGCAAAATTTTCCCTGCTGAAGGAATAAAGGATGCAGCAACAATCTCCACTTCTTTAAGTAATGATCGTTTGCCTTCCATGACTGATCTTCTGCTTCAAGATGTATAGTATCATCTGAATGACATCACTTTCCATATTATATACATCTCATTTTCTTTTATGAAGCTGTTATATATATTCACATTTGATGGTATATACTACATGTTGTTTTAAGCTTGCTTGAATCTCGAAGATGACATGTAAGCTAAAGTAGGTGGCAGCAATGACACAATGGTTGACGAAGGATTAGGGAAATTGGCTACTTTGAAAAAGTTGACAGTTTCACAGATCTCGTATGGAAATTCATGTATATATAAATTGTCTAGATCGGTTCGTTTAACAAGTATGTAATCTGACAATATGTAAGTTCCTTCCTAATGTGTTGTAGGTAATCCGTTTCCTAACGTTTCATCTACAAGTTTAGCAATAGCTGAAACGTTGTTGCAAGAAGGTGTTCAAAACAAAACACGTGAGGGAAGAACTTTCACTGTTTCCATTGGTGTATTCAAACATACCAGGAACCTTCTCGAGAATCCAACCATCGGGGACTCATTTACCTTTACCGACTCTTATGTCACTTGGAATCTATCAAAATAATTATATCATTTTCATGTATCTCTACAATACACTAGACTCTGCTTTAAACTAATTATATTATATTTTATGATTGTAACAATTATTCTCATAATTGAATTCAAAGTTTGTACTTCAATATGATATTCAACAAATCACCTTATTTCCTTTTACATATATTGTGTAAATTATAGGATTCAAATTGAAATTCTTATATTTCTACAAAATTCAATAAACAAAGAATTTCAAGTAGAAATGTGGGAACAAAGAGACAACTTGATTTCTTGACGCCCAGGTTTAGAGGCATATTTGGAGGGACTTACTGTGAGGCTGGCCTATCACAGTCTCCAATTGCAACTGAATCACCACCTCCACCTCCAGGCCTACACTTGTAGATGAAACATTAGCTTCAACTGCTGATGCTTCACAATCCACCACTCATACATCATCCACTACCCCTATAGCAGATGAAGGAGATGACCGCCAGAGTTGAGGGTCCTAATGGAAGAAAGCTTATAAATATTGTCAATACGCTGTAATTGAAATCGCATGAAATACTATATATGTATATAATTAAGTTATAGTTTTAAATTTTTGAAAATGGTATAAAATTATTTGTTCTTATATTAGGTTGATTCCGTTTGGACTGTGTTCCAGATATATGACATCTACATTTAAAGAGAGGACTCATCCTAAGGGTTATGTATGGAAGAAGATCTCTTGAGGCCACAAAGGTATTTTACTTTCAAGAGTTTGAGGTACAATATGCAAATAATGTTTTTTCATTTATTTGTATACATTAATAACATAAATATTAATCGATTATAAGTTATCGACTTTATTCCTTTTAATTTCATAAACATTTTTACTGTAATTCTAGTATTGACGGGGTCATACATAGTGTATGGGAGTCTCAAACTCGTACACGTTATCACGACTTTATTGGTGCGTTATGCAAGGCTGGTATATGACTACCTTATATTTCTGAGGGCATATGGAGTCATTGGTAGGAATACCATACATGACCTGAGGCAATGTTCATCTTAGGGCGTAACTCGACCAACAGACATGGAGGCCCAGGGGAAACAGTCTTCCCGTTCATACGGGAGGATCAATTACCCATAAAAAGCATGCAGAGAGACTTGTAAGTATCTAAATATTACACTTATATTCTCATTTTTTTACTTTGCTGTATTTCAATTTAAATTGATGTGTGAATGTTGTGATGAAAATATATGTAGTATGGATAATGATCATGGTACAAATGTCTGGTGCCATATATGGTTGTGTTGAGTTACTTTCTTTGTTCAATAGGGGGTAACATCATGAAAATAGAGGATACTCTGCTGAAATTTTTATAAATTTTACTTTAACTTAGAATATTTTATTGTTATGCAGGAAAAGTCTTTGGGGATAAGGCCTACAACCCGTCAGTTGTTTTTGCATATTGATACTAAGAAGCTTAACAGTGTGACATTCGTTCACAGCCGATGGAGAGAATTGAATGTATGCCAAATTTATGCTTTAACATTCATTCTTAATAATTATCAATGACTAATATAAACATTGCCTCGTAATAGGACCAAATAGAATTCAGCGACAGTATCAAGGAAAACAAAATGTTGATGAGAGTCAGGCATATTTTGATGCAGTGGGTGGTAAGGATAATCGTGGAAGGATCTTGGGCTAGGATCATTTGCGAACACATGTTATTCGTACTCATCTACGTCCAGTAAAGCAACATCAACTACACAGCTGACAATGGAACATATCCATCATCTTGAGAGCACAATACAAACATTGACAAGTCAGTTCCAACAGTATATGGAATATATGACTAAGATTCAAAATGATGTGTAGCAGTTGAAGGGAAGGGGTGGAGACTCGAACCATCCGAGCTCACCAGGACAATAGGATTGTTGTAGTCATTTAGTTTGAATTTATGTACAATTTAATGTTTTTATTATGAATGAAGACAACTTTAACTTTATATGATCAATTAAATTTTTGTTTAAACAAATTAATTACATAAACAAATCAACAAAATAATGCACAAATAATTAATAATTGTTAACAAAATTTAATGTCGGGGTTTTAAAAAGAGGATTTAATATCTTAATGGTAGAATCATTACCGACAGTTTATGATAACTCATTATAAATTACTTATGAATCTTATCGACGAAATTTTATTTTCCGTTTGTAATGTTGAACGATATTTACCGACAGATTTTTAAATTCCATAGGTAAACTGAGTCATATTTACCGATGGTTACTTATAAACCGTCAGAAAATATTCACATTTTATTGTTAATTCACCGATGGATTGACATAACTGTCTATATATATACCGACGGTAACAAATTTTCTGTCAGTATGGAAAGTTGTTTCCATCAGAACTTCCAACGAAAACAATTATTCATAAGTAAATTTACTAACAGTCAATTTAACGATGCATTTAGCCGTCGTTAAATACCATCGTTAAATTTAATTACCGACAGTTTGTTTACGCTCTTTTTCAGTAAGTTCTGTCAATACACCTCCTTTTTCTTGTAGTGATAAAAACATGCAGATTTGTAATAGAGTATGTGTTGTTATTTTGTCTTGAAAACTGCAGTTGGACCTGAGCTATTTGTGGGAACTCACTTACCCATTAATATTGCCCATATACCTACTTGGAAACCCTATTTTTGACAAGTAAGAGGGGAGGACAGAAGACATCACATACTCAGCCTCCAAAACATCCTTGATCATCTTTCTCTCATCCAACCCTAATTTTCTTCTACTATTTTTCACTATCAATCTTCCACCATTGGTGCCTCTGATTCCTTCTCAGTTGTGAAGCTTCCGAGAGCTATGCATGGCTAGGCATTTCATTTTCTCTTGAAGATGGAGCGATGGTTGGAGTTCCATGAACTTAAGAGGGAGTAGTTCAATCCATAATTCATCTTTTACTTTATAAATTCCTAGGTTTAGGATTTGTAATGTATGGTTGGGCCTCTTGATTATAGTCGTAATCAAATTCTAGATATTCATATTGTGTAGTTTGGATTCGTTTATGTAGAATTGCACTTAAACATATGAAGTCTCATTAATGTCCATATGTTGTAACATCCCGTCCCCATCTTAAGGGTTATGACCCAAAATTTCAGTACATGAGAGCTCAAAGAGAAATTAAGACAATGCATTTTTTTTTACTCATGCATCATGTTAGCATATATGCACATAAGTACATAATGTTTTTACAAAAAAAAATAGTACATGCATTCATTGACAACTTTTGGGCATAAATGGTATTGAATGTGATTTTATAGAAAATGAGAAGTGGAAGGAGTAGAAAGAGTGATCTTGGTATGAGTCGTGATAAGGAAAGATTTAGAAACAAGATTAGTAGTGATCTGGAAAATGTTCACTGAATATGCTTCAGTCTTTGAGCCACAACGTTTTCTTTAGTAATCCAAAAGAGATGATTATTTATTTGGATTAAACTAGAGATATATGGCTACATTTTGTGTGAAGACATTGAATTTCAATTCTATGTCTAAGAGTTTCAAATATTGTCATAAAGTGAGGAATTGGGTGTAATGTTGGTGTATGAATGAAAAGTTTGTCTTCGGAGTTTAGGGACAAATCTGGAATTGATAAAGATGGATTTTGGTAAATTTTCCTTCTGTAAAGTTTTAGATATTTCTTTTATCTTTCGAATGGTATAAAGTTTGTAAATTTTGGATATCTGAGTCAAAATTTATGCATCTTATAAGTGGAGATGTTCTGGACGCAAAAAGCAGATGCAAAAAACAAATGATAGAATCGGGAGGAAATTTGGACATGATTTGGATAGATTTTGGCAAAGTTTCCATCTAGAAAGTTGTAGATCTTTCTTTTATCTTTCCAAAGGTATAAATTTTATAAATTTTGGAATTTTAAGTCAAAAGTTATACATTTTATAAGTGGAGATGCTCTGGACACAAAAGCGAGCCTTGAAAACGTGAGCCTTGAGAAAAATAGCCGAGAAAAACAGGCCGAGAAAAATAGACGCAAAAAGCGACATTTAAAAAATAGACGCAAAAAAATAGACACAAAAAAAGCATTTGAGAAAAGCGAGCCTTGAAAAATAGACGCCTTGAAAAGCGAGATTTAAAAAGTGAGACGATGCAAAAGTGGGACGCTACAAAAATTATACGATAGAATTGGCCTTCTAGATCTTCATGAAAGTTTTAGATCCAGAAGTCCTACTTCCAATGGTCTAAAAATGAAGTCAATCATACATCTGTAGAAAAAGTTATAGCATTCGCATTGAGACATGTACATGTCAGGTGAGGGCAAAAACGTGTTGGAGTCTTTTGGCCATAACTTCTTCTCTAGACCTCCAAATGACTTGATTCTTGAACCATTAGATTCGTAAGACATTTCCCTACATCTACACCAAGGATCATAGTCATATGAAACTAATGGAGAAAGATTTAGTGAAAAGAGTGAGACGGGTACAGTGAGTATGTTCTTCAATGATATGAACTGGTGTTATCCCACTGAACATACTTATGGAAGTTATGCATAGTGTACTGTTATAGGCAAGAACAGTCCAAAATGTTTAAAATGTAACTTCTGAATCACTGAACCAAATTGAATGCTTTTGATTTCATTAGAAACTTAAGACAATAGAGAAGAGTCTTCTAGAAGAAAGTGTTATGTTAAAATATTCAAGGTTATTTTTGGCAAGACACTTAAGTTTTAAAGAGCAAAAGCTTATAAGGAAGGATAAAATGGACTTTTTGGACTCATTAATGGCAAAATTGAAAAAAAGGAAATATTGTCTGGCTTATAAATAAAGGGGAGAACGAAAATGGACAGGAAAAAGAGAGAAATATGATTGAAGAAGAAAGAGAAATACGAAGAGAAGAAGAATGAAAGAGAGAAAAAAAAAGAGAACAAGATAGGGTTTTAATTTCCTTAGCCTTCAAGAGAGATTTTAAAGTTGGTCAAGAAGAGAAAATGTAAGAGGAAGATAAGAGTTTCCATTTGAGCTAAAGATATCTTTTTGGTGATGAATCAAGGTAAGATCTTTTTGACTCTTTTGGATTTTTGTAAAGATTCTAGTTTATGGAGTTTAGAAAATGCATGGGTTTGAATATTCTAGAATCAATTTCAGTGATTATGCATTATGGGATCTTAAAGTGAATTCCTACTGAATGAGATTGGGTTGTCTTAGGAGCCTAAAAGAATCCTTCCTAAGAGTGTTTTTAAGTATGAAGTGCTAAACCATAAATGGGGATTTGATATTATGAGATCATGTGAGGTTAGAAAAGAGATGATGAGAAAAATGGAGTTATGATATAGAGTAACCAAGTGTTTTTGAAGTGTAAGCTTATGAATAAGCTAAACATATAAAAAGGGTAAAGATCGAAAGGAGCATTTGGATCGACGGGGTGCGCTTGCCTCTAATTGGTTTAAATAAAATTTAATTGTTTTGTTTATACCGCAACACATTACTTAAATGATTAGATGATATTGAATGTGAAATGACTGAACAAGTTTATGTGATTCAATATGGTTGTTAATGAAATGATATGAATATGAGAAAGAATGTGATATAGAAAATAAAGTTAGATTGGTTCAGTGATTGAATGTAAAATAATATGAACATGTGCGATATTGGAAAAAATGTGTAATGAAATGTGACTTATGAAATATATGTCTTATGTGATATGTGATGAGTGAGCCATTGATGATGGTCACTCACTGAGTTCACAAAACTCACCCAAAATTTGCAATTATTTTTCAGGATCAGAAGAATACCCCGTTAAACCAACGGGAGTATATTTGCAGGATTCGGATGAAGGATAGAAGTCGGGATCAGTTCGCATCTGCATTGCATGTCTTTATTTATGTAATAAAGTGTATATTTGAATTTGAAAAATGGGCCCGAGTGGCTATTGGAAATTGTGTATAATGAAATTGTAAATGATTGAATGAGGACCCAAATTAGGCATTGAATTCTATATATATTGTTTTTTTTTAATAATGTACAGATTTTGAATGAGTGTTTTAGCATGCCACCCTCGCGAGGCACGGACTCGGATATCACCGTCGATGTCAGGTTCGGGTCGCGTGGGAGTGGGGTGTTACATATGTGGTATCAGAGCCTAGAAGTACAATCTTATATGGGCAATCTGAAATATGTGTCAAGTTACATGCACATTAGTCATGTCATAGTAGACAGCGGCAACTGATCCCCAGTATGAGTCACATGCATGAGCATTCCTTAAGAGTTTGGGTTGTTAGAAGCATTGAGAGAAATGATGATCTGACTGAATGTGAGAAAATAAGGTTTATGGACATATTGGAAATGAGAAATAGTATCTGGTTTTGAATGGTAGATAAGAGTCTTTCCCCCCAACAAAAGGGTGCATATCCTTGAAGGTGATATATCCCTTGGGGGTGAAATAAGTGTGAATCGGCATATTGCCATGGATTGATTAGGGAAAATAAGAATATGAATAGAAATGAGGAGACTAATGTGTATAGACATAATGAAAGGAAATCATAAAATTGTTATGATCATAAAAGGGTGAATTTGGAATCGAAATGGTTATGTAAGTATTGTGATAAGAGTTTGTAATTCAGTATAAGGAGATAGTAGAAAAAAAATTCTTGAGACCGAAAATTCATAATGTTTATGCTTCAGAACTTTCAGATTTGGGTTTGGATATAATGGATAAAGATTCAGTGTAATTGTATCGATGGAAGTATTAGTGAATATGAAATCGAAATTTCAATCAAGTGATATGTCCTCAACTGTGATATAAATGTGAATACACTGTCATGGATTGTTTGAGGAAAAATAGGGATATAAGTAGACATAATGAGGTGAAAGTGTAAAAGCCAAGTTGATACAACCTCGAAAGGTTGCATTTGGACTTAGGATGGTTGTGTAATTATCAATATAGGAGTTATGTTTATGGAAGTGGAGATTTAAGATCCATATGGGTTATGCCCCTACCATTATAAATTAATTAAGAATAAAGATGTGTGAGATGAAATAAATGACAATTGGAAGATGAGATGATGATAGTGATATACGAAAAAGGTGTTGAGTTCAGATTAAATTGTCATTGTGAGTGTACATCTGATAGTGGGATCACCATCACGGGTGAAATTATTAAGCATATGTGAACAATATGCGTGAAGATGATAAGTACTGATTATAGTTCCTATAGTTCAAAGTTCAAGATAGAGTTAGAGGTGAGAGTACTTGTGGTGATCAATGGGGAAAGAATTGAGACTGTTAATGATGTTAGCGTAGGTGATGAGCTTGAGGGAAAAGAAGAGGGACATGATTATAGCGAAGTCCCCATGATCGCGAACTGGCATAAAACGAGAAAGGTTATCTGGGATTAAAGTGTCCTTAGTAGTATAAGCTACTAATTGGTAAATTGATGTGAATACACCTCCAGATAAGATGTGATGATTTTGGCGGTGTATGCCAAGATATTAGAGTAAATGAAATTGTTTAAGTGCCCTACAGAGCCTCATTACAAGGGATGTTCTGATCATGTAAGCTATGACACAAATTGATCTTATTGAGATATTATGCATAGTTGAAAATTGATCTTCTCGAGGTATTAAGGATGACTGATATGTAATGACGAAAAATAGTTGATTTATAAGGTTTTATGAATAGTGTTGATGATAAGAAATCTTCTTTCAAAGAAGAATCTCCCTAAATTGAGTTAAGTTGATCTAACGATTTGACTTAAGAGTAATCAATGAAGAGACAAATCAGAAATGAATATGCAATACATCAAAAGTGAAAAATGGAGTCATATTCTAAGCAGAAACTCAGGCATAAAAAGTGGATTATAAATTCGAGGTGACACTATTGCAAATGTGAGGAAAATATAGGTCCCCCTTATATTCGATGTAAATATGTTCGGGAGATACAAATTCAATATGAGGAATGAAATACCAACACATAAAGTGAAGTGTTCAAATAAATTGAAATGTGTGGAGGAACTAGTACGAATAAATAGGAATTTGAGTAAGCCGATGTGAATTAAAAGAATTCGAAGAGAAAAAAATTGTATTAATTAGTGACTGTGATCATAGATGGTATTTTGAAAGTGTCTGCAGGGCAAAAAGGGGACGTTGTGAATATTTGAGGAATAAGATACTGATGATAAAATATCAATTGGATTTGGAGATTGTGAAATACTTAATGAAGTTTCGAATCAGAGATTAAGAGTTTTGATGTGCATGGGATAATGAAATTCTTATGAGTTGATTTTGATACATGGTTTAGAAGTGTGTGATAAAAATCGCTTTGAAGTCTTGGAGACATTAGATGTGCCAAATCATTTATGAATGTAAATTATGTAAGATTGAAGAAATTATTGAGTTTGAAGGAAATGCACAAATGAGTGCTATACTGGTAAAATTAGTGTGTAATCTGGCTCACTGAACAAACAATTCTATAATGGAATATTACACATTCAGATATTAAGGTTTCCACGTTTTGTGTAATGAGGAGTGCAGAATATTGAGTGGCATATGGGGTAAAAGAAAATGTTGCTGATTGCATTGAAATTTAAGATCAAGTCTACTGGAAAGAAGTAAGAAACCAAAAAGCTAAAGAATTCAGAATTTTAAATCACCCAGAAAAAGTGAAAACGAATATGAATTTTCGAGTGAAATCGGACAAATGATAATTGGTGATTGAAATAAGAGTACGTATATTCGATTAAGATGATTGAGTAAAGAAAGTGTTCGAGAAATCTAAGTAACAACCTAAGATAAACATCTTAGTAGCAATATGCTAAGATTATATTTTGGCTGCTAAGGATGTAGAAACAAGTGATTGAAGGTTTGAGCTACCAGCAGTTTTAACTGTTAGGAAGATGCTTAAAGCTCATATTTTTGAATTCGTAGGAAAATGAGATTGAGGCATAATTCGAAATGACTACAGGTATAACAATTGTTATCATAGTGGCCTCATTAGAAGTGATATGGGCATAGTATGACAGAAGGGTGGTTATCCACCCTAACATTGAGATGTAGAAAGCCTAAAATGATATAAGGCCATAATAAATGTGAGATAATGTTAGTGAGTGAGATGAATCTGAAATAAGAGTAAAGTTACTCATGAAAGATGAATGAGGTAGGTGGACCAACACTGTATTTAGAGACTATAGTGAAATGGACATAAGAGTTGAATGTGTTAACATTAAAGAGAAGTGAACTGTCAAAGGGAACTATCAAGGGAAAGATGAAATGTTTTTGTAAGTACCGCCTTGGAAAGGTGTGCTTAGATTTGAAGAAAATGTAAGTTAAGCTATATGAATTGGTATGTGTGTGAAAAGTTTTATAAATTAGTGTTATTGGTGAAAGAGGTCTTAGATTCATAATATGTGATATGTGATCAGGATTTGAAATAATGGGATGATCAACAGAGATAGATTGAAAATATACAAAGTATAAGTTGGTAAGTAGTCTGAAATGTGCTCCTGAAACAATCAAGATAGTGTAATAGCTAAATGAGTGACTGAAAGACTTATTGAGTCTATCTACTGTGGTCTTTTGGAAGTGATGAAGTGTATGAGACATAGAGAAGTGTATGAAAAATGGTCCCCTCGACTGTATTGATCAATCAGATGAGAATTTCGAGGATGAAATTTATTAAGGGGAGAAATGTAACATCCCGTCCCCATCTTAAGGGTTATGACCCAAAATTTCAATACATGCCAGCTCAAAGAGAAATTAAGATAATGCATTTTCTTACTCATGCATCATGTTAGCATATATGCACATAAATACAGAATTTTTTTACAAAAAAAAATAGTACATGCATTCATTGACAACTTCTGGGCATAAATGGTATTGAATGTGATTTTATAGAAAATGAGAAGTGGAAGGAGTAGAAAGAGTGATCTTGGTATGAGTCATGATAAGGAAAGATTTAGAAACAAGATTGGTAGTGATCTGCAAAATGTTCACTGAATATGCTTCAGTCTTTGAACCACAACGTTTTCTTTAGTAATCCAAACGAGATGATTCTTAATTTGGATTAAACTAGAGATATATGGTTACATTTTGTGTGAAGACATTGAATTTCAATTCTGTGTCTAAGAGTTTCAAATATTGTCATAAAGTGAAGAATTGGGTGCAGTGTTGGTGTATGAATGAAAAGTTTGTCTTCGGATTTTAGGGGCAAATATGGAATTGATAAAGATGGATTTTGGTAAATTTTCCTTCTGTAAAGTTGTAGATATTTCTTTTATATTTCCAACGGTATAAAGTTTGTAAATTTTGGATATCTGAGTCAAAAGTTATGCCTCTTATAAGTGGAGATGTTTTGGACACAAAAAACAAATGATAGAATCGGGAGGAAATTTGGACATGATCTGGATAGATTTTGGCAAAGTTGCCTTCTGGAAAGTTGTAGATCTTTATTTTATCTTTCCAACGGTATAAAGTTTATAAATTTTGGATTTCTGAGTCAAAAGTTATGCGTCTTATAAGTGGAGATGTTCTGGACACAAAAAGACGCCTTAAAAGCGAGCCTTGAAAAATAGGCGAGAAAAGCATACATAAAAAGGCGACGAGAAAAAAGACGTAGAAAAGTAGAGGCAGAAAAACAGATGCAGAAAAGCAGGCGCAGAAAAGCAGACGCAAAAAGTGAGACGCAAAAAGTGAGATGGAGAAAGTGAGACGATGCAAAAGTGGGATGATACAAAAGTTAGAAGATAGAATTGGCCTTCGAGGTCTGCATTAAAGTTTTAGATCTAGAAGTCCTCTTTCCAATGGTCCAAAAACAAAGTAAATCAGACATCTGTAGCAAAAGTTATAACATTCGCATTGAGACATGTACATGTTAGGTGAGGGTAGAAACGTGTTGGAGTCTTTTGGCCATAACTTCTTCTCTAGACCTCCAAATGACTTGATTCTTGAACCATTGGATTCGTAATACATTTCCCTACATCTACACCAAGAATCAAAGTTATATGAAACTAATGGAGAAATATTTAGTGAAAAGAGTGAGACGGGTACAGTGAGTATGTTCTTCAATGATATGAACTAGTATTATCCCACTGAACATACTTCAGTGTTTTGATGATATCTTGATATGTAGAAATCAAAATGAGATGATTTTTGATTTGTGATAAACTAAAGACATGGAGCTACAAATGGTATGAAGGACTGGGAATCTGATTCAATCTCTAGGATGTCTGAAATTCTTATGGAAGTTATGCATAGTGTACTGTTATAGGCAAGAACAGTCCAAAATTGTTTAAAATGTAACTTCTGAATCACTGAACCAAATTAAATGCTTTTGATTTCATTAGAAACGTAAGACAATTGAGAAGAGTCTTCTAGAAGAAAGTGTTATGTTAAAATGTTCAAGGTTATTTTTGGCAAGACACTTAAGTTTTAAAGAGCAAAAGCTTATAAGGAAGGATAAAAGGGACTTTTTGGACTCATTAACGGAAAAATTGGAAAAAAAGGAAGTATTGTCTGGTTTATAAATAAAGGGGAGAACGAAAATGGACAAGAAAAAGAGAGAAATATGATTGAAGAAGAAAGAGAAATACGAAGAGAAGAAGAATGAAAGAGAGAGAAAGAAAAGAGAACAAGCTAGGGTTTTAATTTCCTTAGCCTTCAAGAGAGATTTTAAAGTTGGTCAAGAAGAGAAAATGTAAGAGGAAGATAAGAGTTTCCATTTGAGCTAAAGATCTCTTTTTGATGATGAATCAAGGTAAGATCTTTTTGACTCTTTTGGATTTTTGTAAAGATTCTAGTTTATGGAGTTTAGAAAATGCATGGGTTTGAATATTCTAGAATCAATTTCAGTGATTATGGATTATGGTATCTTAAAGTGAATTCCTATTGAATGAGATTGGGTTGTCTTAGGAGACTAAAAGAATCCTTCCTAGGAGTGTTTTTAAGTATGAAGTGCTAAACCATAAATGGGGATTTGATATTATGAGATCATGTGAGGTTAGAAAAAGATGATGAGAAAAATGGAGTTATGATATAGAGTAACCAAGTGTTCTTGAAGTATAAGCTTATGAATAAGCTAAACATATAAAAAGGGTAAAGATTGAAAGGAGCATTTGGATTGATCATATACAAATGAAGTGTATGTTGGACCCCGATCTTTTGATGGAAATTAGAAATATTAAAATGGGATTCAATGAGTGTGTTTATATAGGTATTGTGTTGTAGATGTTATTGTATTTAAAGGAGATTGATGAGAAATGAAGCGATTGATTTTGATGACTTTGAAAATTTAGTACAGTTGTATGAGTTATGAAAGTCAAAATGAATTAGTTGATTGAAATGGAAGTTGAAAATCAAGAAATAGAAAGTGAAAGTGTAAAATTTTGAAGAAATTAGAAAGTTTGACTTTTTGGAGTAAACATTTGACTTTTGATTTAGGCAGATTTTGAGAAAATGATCTACATGAAATTTGTAGCTTATGTTGAGAGCTTTTCGTAGCCATAAAGTATGCTATTTTTCGATATCGGGATTGAAAGTTATGATCTTTGAAAGTTAAGTGTATTTTGCCTTGATTTTGGAAAATGCTCTAAGTGTAGGATTGTATATGTTGTGTTTTGAGGCGATTTTCGTACTGATGTAGTTTGAATTGGAGTAAATAGTTACGTGAAAGTTATAGAGAATTTGAATAGCTTTAAAATGATTTATGATAATGTGAAATTTGGATATTGCGTAGGCGATGGATATCAGGGCAGAAACTTCGATTGAAAAATCAACTTAGATACAGGTTGAATTTGTTTTGGAGTTCTTCATGAACATTGTAGAGCTTGTTTTTATCTTTCTATTGATATAAAGCACGAAAATATTGGACAAGGGAGTAGAAAGTTATGATTTTTAGAAGTTCTGATGCTGTTTAGTGTGAAGCTGATCGACTAGTCAGCTTTGTGTGGAGTTTTTCACCCATTTAGAGGTCGATCTGATTCTTAGAGGGTTCTTTTACCTTTCCATAGACACCAAGTTTGCTAAATTTGGAGTTCTGGATCAAAAGTTATGATGTTTGCAAGTTTTGGTACTGTTGAGAAATTATCGATCAGTCATCTTTGTGTAAACTTTTGATTCCTTTATTGTCCGATCTTGCCTTTGAGTCCTTGTTGACAATGGTAGAGCTGTCTCTTAGCTTTCCAACGAAACAAACCGTGTCTAATTTGGAGCTCAGAGTCAAAAGATATGAACGTTTGAAGTTTGGAGGTCGGATCGCATGGTTGATCGCCCACCCGCGCGCGCCCGACCTGGTGCGGGCGACCGACCTGGTGCGGGAGACCGACCTGGTGTGGGAGACCGACCTGGTGCGGGCGACCGACCAGTGCGGAGACCGACACAGTGTGGCGACCGACAGTGCGCGAGAGACCGACCTGGTGCGGGTGACCGACCTAGTGCGGGAGACCGACCTGGTGCGGGCGACCGACCTGGTGCGGGAGACCGACCTAGTGCGGGCGACCGACCTGGTGTGGGAGACCGACCTGGTGCGGGCGACCGACCTGCTGTGCGACCTTTGCGATTGATTTTCAGCCGATCGACCTCTCTTCCTTGTTTTGGCCATAACTTCTTCGTCCGACATCCGATCGACCTGATTTTTGAAGCGTTGGATTCCTAAGACATTTTTCTATCTTTTCATACTAGATTGATCAGTTTTGGAATTAAATATAAAAAGGTGCATTGAAACAAAGTGAGCTGATCAGTTGTAAAATTTTGAACAGTGTTCAGTATTTTTGACATATCTCGATCGGGAGAGCTCTGATTGAGTTGATTCTTGTTTCTAATTAAAATAGAGACATGGGTCTACAAATGTTATGAAGGAGCCGAGCTATAATATAGCCTCTAAGACTTCCAAATATAGGTCAGAAGTTCAGTGTAGTGTTTAGTCCCAGTGTTGTTGTGGCTGAATAGTGATCAGTATTTTGGATATATCTCGATCACTAGAGCTCGGATTGAGCTGATTCTTTTTTAGAATTAAACTAGAGAGATGAGGCTACAAATGTTATGAAGGAGCCAATCGACAATGGAGCCTCTAAGCCTATCAAATATGGGTCGGAAGTTAGGTGTAATGGTCAGCCTCGAGTCTGAAGAACAGACTTCAGTATTTTTGAGATATCTTGAGCTATAGAGCTTCGATCGATCTGATTTTTGAAGCGATGGATTCGTAAGACATAGAGAGACATTTCTCTAAAGTTTTTAAGGCAAAAAGGAAGGGACAATTTTGGAAGTTTACTTAAAGGGGTTAAGTTTATAGGCTTAAATGGAGGGGCATATGGGTCATTCCTCATTCATTAAATGACATGGCACTATAAAAGCAAGTGGGTTGTCGTTCTTCCCTTGTGAAGCACAATACAAAAGAGCAAAACAGAAGAGAAAGAAGAGAGAAGAGAGAAGAAGAGTGTTTCGGATGCGAAAAGAAGAAGAGCTAGGTCACGATTTTTGCTGGGTTTTAAGTGTGATTTTGATGTTTCTTCATGAAGGAAAAACATGGAGGATGACGAGAGCTCCAACATGAGCTAAGAAATCCGAAAATGGTGAAAAGTTTGAGGTAAGAGAAAAGTTGAGCTTTGAGCTGTTCTTCGATTTATGGTTTAGAAATATGGAAAATGGTATGGGTTTGTTGAGTATGAAGTCAATTTTGATGATTGTTAAGTATGATGGGTTTAATTTGGGATTTTGAGAATTAGGGTTTATGCCCAAATTTGGAATTTGGGGCTTTTAAAAATTTGTAATTTAGAAAGCTTGAATATATGAGGGATTTATGTTTTCTAAGTTCAATTTGAGGATTAAGTTATTTATGATGTTGATTTTGGGTGAAATTGCTTTAGGTGAAGTTAAATTGGAAGAAAGAAGGAACCAATGGACAAATTGGAGCTAGGAACAACTTTCTAGCATCGAATCGAGGTGGGTACTTGTTTATAATAGAATTTATAAGCCACTACTGCTTTCTTTAAATAAAGGGATTTTCTGATTTCAATTGCATCATAAGTGTTGCATCATTGTGTGAATGATTTGAAAAATCATCATTGATTCCATACATGTGTAGGAAAATCCCGGGGTAGGCATCACATGCTCACAGTGCGGAATTTAAAATTTTGAGTCCCGGGACATTCCCGAAAGCCAGGATCCATGTGTATGTACAAATAATCAAACCATAACGACCAAAGGAGACCGTCTCTAATGGTATCCACGCAGAGGTCGGAAAACCTAACCGGGACAAACTCTTTTGACCCGGGAATAGCTAGACTAAAGAGAAGAGTGCTAGCTCTTACCTTAGCCTTGGAGAGCAAGTGAAATGATCTTCGTGGAGCCTTGGAGAAGAAGAAGCCAAGTTGAATGGAAGAGATGAAGAAGATGAAAAACAAAATTTTCAAAACTTAACTCTTAAGCTTTCGATTCTCTCCCTCCATAACCGTGCAAGCTTCCTCCATAAACCTTTCATATGTTTATTTAACACTTTTAAAGACATAAGAAAGGGCTTGGTGGATGCTCATCCACGTAGGAAGCTTAATTCACATTGAAATGCTAAATAATTATTAGGTTTGACTTTTTCAAACCATTTCATCTCCACCATTTAATGGCTCCACCGAAATCATATATATATATATATATATATATATATATATATATATATATATATATATATATATATATATATTATTTACTTAATTAATATATATATATATATAATTGCTGAAGTGGTCCAGTCAAACTGGGGTCGGTCCTACCGGCCTGCCGGGCCCCGCCGGCGAAAAATCACCGGAAACGATTTTCAGCAATGTCGATGTCGCGATCTCATCGGGACATATCCCAATCTCATCGGGATCCATTTAATCCTATTGCTCTCCAGATATCGGATCTCGATCAAACTATTTCTGATTCTCGAGTCACTCTTACGCGTGTGACCCATTAGGTTCCGGTTATGTTGGCCACTTAGATTAACACTTAATCTGAGCAAGTCATGAGCGGTATCTAGCAACACATCATGACCCCAATTGACCGGAAAGTAATTGGTTTGACTAATGAAACCATATCACGAACCCTTCCATAGATAATTAGTGCAATTCGTCCTTTCACCATGCTATACCCCACTTGGTTTGAGTATGGGCAATGTGTCAACTCTTACTAGACCGATCGATCAAATCTAGTCCAAGTGTAATCGGTTCTCGCCCTAGGACTCATTACTTTATATGTCCATGAAAACCATCTTCATGACATATATATGCTCCGGCCAGAGACTTCAAAGTAATGATCCCGATAAGAGGCTATGGGTATCTCTTCCGCTATAATGAAGTGGTGAATCCTCTATTGGCTACTCAATTACCTTGAATACCTCAAGTTGTACCCAATCACCACCCTATGGCGACCTCCGAAAGGCAACAAGGAATGGAGTCAAAGTACGAATCAAGATTCAAGATATCCTCGAGTACCTCAAGTCTAAGGATACTTGCACCATTGCTATGATGAGATTATCAACGACATTTGTATAGGACATCCATGTGATGATCTCATAGCAGGTCATCAATGTACTTACTACCACTAGTAAGCATCCACATGTCAAATCTAAATATCTCAATATTTACGTTTTCGAGATCCTTTGCTTGATCCAATCGAGGAGTTTGACGTATCTGTTAGTCTATCCGGATTAACGATGTCGGTCTCGTTAATCCTATAACTAGGATAATTTAGATCTTGGCATAATTACACATGATAGGAATCTCGATAGTATGATCACATCATGATTTCCTTCATGCTATGTCATGTATCGGGGACTTCATTAATTTGATTAAAGATCATTATCAATTCATAATAAAATGAATATCAAATAAATGAAATATGCCTTGCTTTATTTATTCATAAAGTGCATACATGACTATGAACAAAATGCGCTAAAGGGATTGCCTTTAGGCACTACTCTAACAATCTCCCACTTGACCTAAAGCCAATCGCCTTGGTATCTAATACCATAAGCGAGTACATGAGAATCAAAATTCTTACGTGGCAGCGGCTTTGTCAGCGGATCGCAATATTCGCTCTGTGGAATTCTCTCTATCGAGGACATCACCCCGCAATGATCTCCGAATCAAATGGTATCGGCGAGTGCGTGTTTGGACCGTTGATGAGACCTTGGCTCCTTTGCTGCGCTGATAGCCCAAAGTGTTGTCACAAAACAATCAGTATGGGTCCATCACATTAGGAACCACACCAAGTTCGAAATGAACTTCTTGATCCAAACTTCCTTTCTTTGCGTCGATGCGGCAATGTACTCTGCCTCGGTCGTTGAATCGTGATCGTCTCTGTTTGAAACTCTTCCAACCGATCGCTCCGCCATTTAGTGTGAAAACATAACTGATTGGGACTCGAGTCGTCCTTATCAGTTGAAAATCGCATCCGTATGCCGCTCACTTGAGACTTCCATCTCCATATATCAAGAAAACATCCTTAGTTCTTCGCAAGTACTTTAGGATATTCTTGACACCACCCGATGACCCTCACCAGGATCCGATTGGTATCGCTTATAACACTTAGAGCATATGATACATCGGGTCTCGTACATAGCATTACGTCATAATAGATCCTATCGCAGACGATACGGGATCATATTCATACGCATCCTCTCATCCCGTGTCTTAGGACACATGGACTTCGAGAGTGTTATCCCATGAGTAATGGGAAGAAACCTCTCTTGGATTGCTCCATGCTAAACCTCTTTAGCACCTTGTCTATGTCGTTATTTGTGAAAGACCAAGCAACCTCTTGATCTATCTCTATAGATCTTTATCCGAGGATATAAGTTGCCACTCAAGGTCTTTCATGGCAAATTGTTTGGACAACCAAATTTTCTTGATTGCGGCATTGAGACATCGTTTCCTAGCAACAATATGTCATCTACATATAACACAAGGAATACGATCGCAGTTCCATTCACTTTCTTGTACACACAGTGTTCATCCGGATTTTGTGAGAAACCAAACTCTTTGATTGTCTCATCAAAGCGGATATTCCAACTCTGGATGCTTGCTTCAATCCATAAATGGATTTACGAAGCTTGCATACCTTTTCGCCATCACGAAATGAAGCCCTCGAGTTGTGTCATGTACACATCCTCGTGATTTCCATTCGGAAAGTTGTCTTCACATCCATTTGCCATATCTCATAATCATAATGGCGGCAATGGCTAGGAGTATCCTAATGGATTTAAGCATTGCTCTTCGACTGAAGGTCTCGTCATAGTCAACTCCTTGTCTTTGACGAAAGCCTTGGCCACAAGCCTTGCTTTATAGGTAATCACATTACCATCCATGTCGATTTTCTTCTTGAAAACCCATTTACACCTATAGGTTTTATCCTTGGTGCATCAACCAAAGTCCATACTTGGTTTTCATACATGGAATCCATTTCAGATTTCATGGCACGAAGCCATTTTTCAGACTCTGAACTCTGCAGAACCTCTTCATAGGTAATAGGCTCATCATCCTCTATGAGCAATACATCATTCTGTTCACTTACGAGAAATCCATATCTCTCGGGAATAGAACGTATCCTACTTGACCTACGACTTTCGTGTGAAGTAGAAGGTTGAACTGTTACCTCATCTATATGAGTTACAGTTTCAGGTTCAGGCAGTTGATCTGCGTCTGTCCGAGCATCTTGAACTTCTTCAAGTTCAACTTTGCTCCCACTGTCCTCTTTTAAAAGAAACTCTTTCTCTAAAAGACAGCATGCATCAAACAAACACCTTTTGTTCCTCAAAGAAAGTAGAATTGATATCCTCTTGTTTCTTTAGGATATCCTACGAACAAACATTTATCGGACTTTGCTTCAAGCTTATCTCGACCGTGTCCGCTTCACATAAGGGACAACCCCATACTTTCAAATAAGAAAGATAAGGTTTCTTGTTAGTCCACATCTCATATGGAGTAACATCAAGCGTCTTTGATGAAACTCGTTTAACAAGTAAGCAATTTGTCTCAAGTGCATATCCCCAAAAGGATTTTGGTAATGTGTAAAGCCCATCATAGATCGTACCATGTCCAACAAGGTTCGATTTCTCCTTTTGCCACACCATTATGTTGTGGTGTGTAAGGAGGGTCCTTGAGATAATATCCCATTATCTACGAGATAATCAAAACTCTTGGTCTAAGTATTCACCACCACGATCGGATCGTAATGTTTTGATACTTTTACCAAGTTGTTTTCTACTTCATTTCTGAATTGTTTGAACTTTTCAAACGCTTGATTTGTATCTCATCGAATCTGGTACCCATATCGAGAATAATCATCGATAAAGGTAATGAAATAACGACAACCACTTACGGCATGGATGGACATCGGACCACATACATCTGAATGTTTTAGGTCTAATAATCCAGTCGCTCGTTCACCCTTTCCCTTAAAAGGTAACTTAGTCATCTTGCCTAATAAACAAGATTCACATGTGTCATATGATTCATAATCGAATGACCCTAAACTCCACTCTTATGGAGCTTAGCGATGCGTCTCTCATTTATATGGCCAAGGCGACAATGCCATAAGTAAGTTGATTTTAAATTATCTCTTTATGTCTTTTAGCGTCATTGACATTCATAACCGGATGTGACATATCTAATATGTAAATTCCATTGCATAATGTACCGATACCATAAAGCATTCCATTTGAACTAATAGAACAACCATTGTTACCAAAAGACAAATGGAAACCAGCTCTATTTAAACAAGAAAGCAGACAAGTATGTTCTTTGTTAACACGGTACAAAATAACAATCATCCAAGTTAAGTACAACCCCACTGGGAGTGTCAAAACATAAGTCCCTACGGCTAATGCAGCAACTCTTGCTCCATTGCCAACACGCAGTCCATTTCTCCCTTTATGAGTCGCCATCGTCCACGAGGCCCCCTGATATCATTGCATATGTGTGAGCCACAACCGTATCTAATACCCATATGTTATGATCAGAAATAGTATTAACCTCGATGACAAACATACGAAGAAGTCGAGGCGGTGATGCCTTCTTCCTTGATTCTTCGAGATAGATTTTGCGATTCGCCCAATGACCGGTCTTACTGCAATGGAAGCGAGTACCTTTTAGTGCGATCTCTTTGGTCTTCTTCTTGCCTTTCGCTGCACTTCCTTTAAACTTCGATCCTTTTCTTCTTCATTTCTCTTCTTGGAACCAGAGGAAGAAGAATCCACCAATAAGAACGCTTGCTATCTTGCTTGACGAATTGTTTCATTGCTTGTCTGAGCAGATTGATCACTCGGGAATTGTGGTGGATATTTGGTTCATTCGATAGTTCAACACAAACCGTGAATAACTATCGACAAACCAACAAGAATTAAGTCTATACTTAACTCGTAATCCATCACAAAACCTAAGACGGCCAACCTCTCAATATAGCCATTCATCTTCAATGCATATTGCATCGCAGATGAACCAGAGTCATCTTCGTTGTAAAGAGCAACCTTGAGGTCTCGAACCGTTCGGACCGTGCTTGCTCATCAAACAACTCTCTAAGATGAAACACTATCGTGTGAGCATCCATAGACTCGTCGGCCGCTTCGCACTCGGTGACATCGATGTAAGCATAATGCGGTGGCTATGTCACCATCTTTTAGATGCTTACGATATGCCTTCGATCATCATCGAAGCTCCTTGAGAAGTGGATCCGGAAGTGGAAAATCAAGGATGTATCCTAGATCCTCAGATCTGAGAACAATTCTCAGATTCCGCAGCCAATCAAGAAAATTTGGTCCGGTTAATTTGTTTGCATCCATTAGTGAGCGAAGATTCACACTAGTCGACATCTTCAATCAACCTAAACATAGAGAGAAAGAAAGTTAGAATAGGATTAAATGTATGCTCATAAGGACTTAAATGACATACATATGGCTCCCACTAGTTTCAACAGAATCCATAACCCTCATCATGAATCCATGAAACAAAATGGCACATTGACCTAGTGGGTCGATATCCGACATTGCTAAGAATGACCTTGAGGTTAGCTCAACAAGTCACCTTAGGTCAATCGGTAGGTATCGGTCATACCAATTGCATCATCGATGACCGACATTAAGAATGACCTTGAGGTTAGCTCAACAAGCCATCTTATGTCTCGGGAGGTATCAGACATACCAATTACATCTTAGACACAACTATCGATCAGTGCTATCAACAGTTGATGTATGCACATACATTGGGTTATCAACACTTGATGCGCGTACATCTGATGTACACTACCCAACTTCGCCTCTGTCCACGTTGACCTTGAGGTTAGCTCAACAAATCAACGCTTCTAGGAAAACCGACCCATTAATCCGAAAATCTTATTTTCATGGTTTGAACATATTCGTATAAAGTGAGCTTGAGGTTAGCTCAACAACCCAATCCTATAAGAACTCTGGTTCTTGCCATATTAATGGAAGGCGTTAGTTTTCATATTTTAAGTGAGGGATTTTAGGTCTCATCTTTCTAATCTCATCCAAGGATCATAGTCACCATGACTATATGGTCTGATTTAGGGCATTGCATCAATCACATTGAATTTATACCGAAAATCACCCATCATCCCACAAGACATGATATAAGTCAACTTGTATATGTATAAGTCGACTTATGTCTCATATAAGTCGACTTATGCATGTGTAAGTCGACTTGTGCAACTGTGCATGAACAAGTCGACTTGTACCATTGTGCAAGTCGACTTATTAGTCTGATGCACCAAACAAGTCGACTTATGAACATATAAGTCGACTTGTTCATTTGTGCATTTGGAATTGCTATCTAATCGGCTAATTCTCAATCCAGTCATTTCCAATGCACAACACCAATATAACAAGTATATAAACCATAATTACACATGATAGGAATCTCAATAGTATGATCACATCATAATTTCCTTCATGCTATGTCATGTATCAGGGACTTCATTAATTTGATTAAAGATCATTATCAATTCATAATAAAATGAATATCAAATAAATGAAATATGCCTTGCTTTATTTATTCATAAAGTTTGTACATGGCTATGAACAAAATGCGCTAAAGGGGATTGCCTTTAGGGCACTACTCTAACAACATGAGCTTTTGATGAATTGCAAAATACATTTGTGTTATGCCTCGAAAGATTCCATGGCATTTCGTATATTCGAAAGAAAGAGCATTCAATAAATGATATTGAGCTTGAATATGATAAAGGTTTGAAAAATTATGATTTCCGATTAGTTTTAAGAACTTTTATAAAATATGGTTTTATGTAAAAGTTTGAAAACTTGTGATTTCCGCATAAATTCGGAAGTGTATAGAAAATATTGTTATGGAAATATTTGAAAGTTTTGATTCCTAAAAATGCTTTGAAATTGTCTAGAAAATGGTTTATGCAAATGTTTGAAAATTTATGATTTCCGAATACTATCGAAATTAGTTAGAAAATGTTGTTTATAAAAGTGGTTGGAAGATTTGATTTATGAATGTCTAATGTTTATAAAAGTATTTGAAAAATTATGATTTCGACATTATTTATAAAAGTGTTTGAAAAGTTTACGATTTCCAAACTTGTTTATAAAAATGTTTGACAAAGTGTGATTTCAAATGCATTTGAAATTGTTTAGAAAATAAGGTTTATTTAAATGTGAAAAGTACGATTTTGAAAGGTGTTTGAAATGGTTTTAGAAACTGTTTTAAGAATTTATACAAGTTTTAAATGTTTGATAAATTAAGAAAATTTCAAGTTTGAAAAATGACACAAAGGCCCAATTTCTTGTCTTCAAATGATTTGGGAGATTGATTGAAAAATTGAGAAAGTATTGAATTTTATTGTTCGAATATTTTTGGAAAAGGGTTACGAGTTTTAAAATGAATTGAGAAAGGAAGAAAGATTTTGAAATTTATTTAGTGATTTGGATTTAAGAAATTTCAGTAAATTGTTAAATTCGTTATTTTCATTTAATTTGATAAGTTATGAAAATGTTTTGAATGTTTTAAGAAAATACAAGATTTATAAAATAATAATAAAATAAAATAAAATAAAATTGAATAATGTGCTTTATGAACCTGCATACGTTGATTTATGTCTTAAAGAAATCACTTGCATTCATTGTTCTGATGTTGATCCATACGTGATTACATTGTTGAATTGAGACTGAATATGTTTATTGATGTGATAATGTTATGCCATTGGAGTGTGCCATGGCATTGTGATTTGAATGGAAAGAAGAAAAGAAAATGGAAGCATATCATTTTGATAAAATGATCTTGAGCATTGCTTATATGCTTTTGTGTGGGCAAGAGAGGAACGTTGTGTTAGTCACATGCACGTCGACGTATGGAAAATTATAGCCTTCTCCCGGCTGCCCGCTTGAGGCAACGAGATCCTTGAGAAATCGGACTCGGATAGTTTACGGTATAAACTTCGGTTTATCCGTTGTGTTTACGGAACTCTCGAGCCATGTGTTGTTGTGCATTGCTTATGTGATTGTCATTGCATCTATGAATTGTCAAGTTGATGCATTCATGTTTTATAAACTTATGGGTTTATGGCTGAAAGCCTAAAAATCATATGTTTTGCAAATGGAGATTTTGGCTACAGCAAGGAAAAGAACCTTTTAAAAATGTGCTTTACGGATTTCAAAGAAATATTTTCTAAGACCAGAAAAGAAAAAGAATTTCAAGGATTTTGCTTATATATTTGTTATAAACTATTACCCACGAGCTATAAGCTCACCCCCCCTTCATTCCCATCCACAGGTGATGAGAAGAAGATCGGGTGAAAGAAAATGAAGATTTCTATTTGCATGTGTTTATAATGTATTATTGGTAAGTTAAATGGTTGCTGAGAAGTCTAGAATTGTTGTGTATTATGTACTTTGGTTTAGGGTTATGGGTAATGTATAAGGCTTGAAAATGCCACTATGATTTGTATAAAGCTGTGATTTATGAAATTGTGTATATAGTGAGTATAAGGTGTATGGATTTCTAGAATTATGCATTGCTTTAAGTTATGTATGGGATGTGTATATGATTATGAGTATGATAAGGTATTGTGGTTTGAGATTTGGAGAAGGCTATTGAGTTATGGTGTTGCACATGGATAGTGCGATTGTATGTGAATGTATTTTAGATTGAGTTTGGGTAAGAAAGAAAGAAAAGAAAAAGAAAAAGAAATTATACCGGATTTAGAATGTCTTAAGGTTTCCAACGCAACAGTGATTTCTAAGATTTTGTTCACGGATGTCGGTACTTGTATTTCAGTTCGAATGCATCGATTCGATTTGTGATTCGTGATCGTTTGTTTGGTTGTCTCCAAGCCAATTCGATTTGACTTTGTTTGTATGCTTCGCTTCCAAGTTGGCTTTCGATTCGTTAATGATTTGTTTCGCTTTGTGATCAATCGTTTATTCGTTCCGCCTCTTTGTGATTCGTTCCATCTACCGTTTTTCGGTTGGGGCGTCGGTCTCCGGATCGGGTCCTAACAGTGTAAGTCTAAGTTCAATTAGAGACACATGAATTTTGAAATGGGAATGAGTATAAAATGTGTTATAAAACATATGCCCAGGATTGTCATTGAGCATGCATTGTACATAGTCCATTACTACAATTGTGCATAAATGAATGTTTTTAACTATGCAATTATTGATGAGTGTGCAATGTGTATTTTGCATAAACGGGTTGTGCAGGTCAAGTGCCCGCATTCAGGCTTTCCCAGAAATTGAAAGCTAATGCTAATTTGGAGCGTACTGTGAGTAAACCTAGATGGTCTCACTTTATTGTTTGTTAATTGAATTCTTGTACTATTTGACTATTGGATGATTGTGTAAATGTGAATGAATAGGTTGGGTTCCGGACAGGGGTCCGATGATTGTGATGATTGACTTGGATATTGAAATGCTATTTGTTTGTGAATTGGAATAACTAAATGTATTGAGTGATTGAAATGTGTTTCCTGAATATGTAAATTACATGCAAGTGAAAGTGTAATTTCTCAACTATCTGTTGCATACCGAACTACGGTCCGTCGATAAATGAATATGAGTGAATAAGAGCATGCAATTATGAGTGATGTATTTCAATGCATATGAATGACGGTTGAATTCTCTACACTATGGTTAAATGCCGGACTAAGGTCTGATGATATGGGAATGAATGGGTTTATAAAATTGTGAGTGATGCATTTCATTTCGTGAATGCATGTCATATAATGGCTGTTGTGACTAGAGTATCCACCAATCAGAGCTACAAGCTCAACGATTAATGAGCCCTATATGGGACAGCTATCAATGAGCCCTACATGGGACAGTGACCAATGAGCCTTACATGGGGCAATTATCAATGAGCCCTACATGGGACAGTTATCAATGAGCCCTACATGAGACAGTTATCAATGAGCCCTATATGAGACAGTTCCAGGCACTCGGTCACAACAGAATAACAATTGGAAAGTGAGTCTCACATACACTAAGTATGCATTACTTAAACGATTAGATGATATTGAATGTGAAATGACTGAACAAGTTTATGTGATTCAATATGGTTGTTAATGAAATGATATGAATATGGGAAAGAATGTGAAATAGGAAACAAAGTGAGATTGGTTCAGTGATTGAATGTGAAATAATATGAACATGTGCGATATTGGAAAAAAATGTGTAATGAAATGTGACTTACGAAATATATGTCTTATGTGATATGTGATGAGTGAGCCATCGATGATGGTCACTCACTAAGTTCGCAAAACTCACCCAAAATTTGCAATTATTTTTCAGGATCAGAAGAATACCCCATTAAGTCAACGGGAGTATATTTGCAGGATTCAGATGAATGATAGAAGTCGGGATCAGTTCGCGTCTGCATTGTATGTCTTTATTTATGTAATAAAGTGTATATTTGTATTTGTAAAATGGGCCCGAGTGGCTATTGGAAATTGTGTAATGAAATTGTAAATGATTGAATGAGGACCCAAATTAGGCATTGAATTCTATATATATTGTTTTCAAAAAAAATAATTTATCGATTTTTGAATGAGTATTTTAGCACGCCACCCTCGCGGGGCACGGACTCGGATATCACCATCGATGTCGGGTTTGGGTCGCGTGGGAGTGGGGTGTTACATATGTGGTATCAGAGCCCAGAAGTACAATCTTATATGGGCAGTCTGAAATATATGTCAAGTTACATGCACATTAGTCATGTCATAGCAGACAACGGTAACTGATCCCCAGTATGAGTCACATGCATGAGCATTCCTTAAGAGTTTGAGTTGTTAGAAGCATTGAGAGAAATGATGATCTGACTGAATGCGAGAAAATAAGGTTTATGGACATATTGGAAATGAGAAATAGTATCTAGTTTTGCATGGTAGATAAGAGTCTTTCCCCCCCAACAAAAGGGTGCATATCCTTGAAGAACATATATCCCTTGGGGGTGAAATAAGTGTGAATCGGCATATTGCCATGGATTGATTAGGGAAAATAAGAATATGAATAGAAATGAGGAGACTAATGTGTATAAACAAAATGAAAGGAAATCGTAAAACTGTTATGATCATAAAAGGGTGAATTTGGAATCGAATTGGTTATGTGAGTATTGTGATAAGAGTTTGTAATTCAGTATAAGGAAATAGTAGAAAAAAAATTCTTGAGACCGAAAATTCATAATGTTTATGCTTTGAATTTTGGATTTGGGTTTGGATATAATGGATAAAGATTGATGTAATTGTATCGATGGAAGTATTAATGAATATGAAATCGAAATTTCAATCGAGTGATATGTCCTCAACTGTGATATAAATGTGAATACACTGTCATGGATTGTTTGAGGAAAAATAGGGATATAAGTAGATATAATGGGGTGAAAGTGTAAAAGCCAAGTTGATACAACCTCGAAAGGTTGCATTTGGACTTGGGATGGTTGTGTAATTATCAATATAGGAGTTATGTTTATCAACAAAGATAACGGAAGCATTAACGTTGGGTTAGAATTGAAAAAATTGAAACTTTTGACATTTTATTCCTATTTTTTAAAGTTCAAATTATAATTAAAAAATTGACAAAATTTTGAGATTTTTTATAGTTAATCCCATGGATTAAGTAACAAGGACACGTTATTGATAGAAATTCAGTGACTAGGAAGTTTGTGAAAAGGCCAATCAAACTTCAATCCATAAAAGAAGCAAAAAAAAAGAATTAAGAAAAAAGATATCGGGTTTAGATTTCAAAATTGAATTGCAACTGTGAAAGAGGAGCAATGTACAGTAAAAAAAAGGACGAAATTTGAAATCTCGTGATTGTCCTTGTCAAATATGACAGCAACAAATGTTATAAAATTTCTACTGTAATTATTACTAAAGCAATGAAAATGCAACTCATTGTTTTTCAAGAAATTAGTCCTTTTTATCAAAAATTTTATTTAACTTCTCATGCACAAAATAATATTTTAGTAAAATCTTGTCTAATACAAATAACACTAAATACAAAATATATAATAAGTTGTAAATGATAAAAGTTAGTACAGCTTATTATACAAATTATAATCAAAGATATTAGTAAGATACAGTTTATTATTTTAAATTTTAAAAAAATATTTTGATAAGCAGCTCAGCAGAAAAGGAAGCACTATAATTGAGCAATTGGATGGCTCAAAAAATGAAGAAACAGAAAAAAAAAAAAAAAAAAAAAAGGCCGATCACCAATGAGCACGAGGGCACGATCAGAAACGATGATCAGGTATTCATCAATAACATAGAGACTGCAGTTTTATCCTCTAGTCCTGAAAGAATCTCTTATGGAGTTATGTTGTCAGACCCAACCCACTAAAGTGAAAAGACTGTACTTGTCGAAGTTGTAGCGGATGCGCCGCCCAAGCCGAAGCAGAAAGTCGTAGAAAACCTTCTTTTGGAAGAAACTCTTATGGACTGAAGTGACAACCCACAACCTACAAATTCTGAGTCTGAACCATCCTTCCCTTCTTCTTCAACCTTCAGTCCTCATCGCTTTTACTGTTTTTATTGCTGTTTGCTACCTATAGTAACAATGAACCAAATAAATCCAAAGGATGGTTTCGTTTGATTAAAGCAGGGTATATCTCTAACTGTATTGTCTTTCAATAAACCAGAAGTTCCTTCTTTCCGATGTACTGCTTCCTTCAAAGAGAGGAGCCTTGGATCGTCTCTAGTATTTTCAGATTGGAAATTGAAGTTCAATTAATCCTCAAATAAAAATAAAAAAGAAAGAAAGGATCGTTGTTGTTTCCACTTACTTTATCGCTCTCCCATATACAAATGTTAGAAAAGAGAAGTAAAATTTGCATTGTAAGTTTCCAGGATTACAGAGCTTCAAGAGGTAAAGTACAAGCTCACCTATACCCTTTAAAGTCTCTAACTGTCTGTTTGGTCAACGCCTTCAACACGCAGAGACGGAATGAGACGAAAATCTGAAAACAAAATAGAACAAGAATTGGAGACAGTAAGGTGTTTGGTTGCGGTGGATAGAACAGAAAAAATTGTCTTCGTCCTCAGGACAGAAATGTGTTTAGTTGTAATGGACAGAACCAAAAAAGTATTAATGACAAAAATGCTCCTGCAATATAATATATTAGAAAGATATAATTCATTGATTATTTAACAATTGTATCAATATTTATTTGAAGTATATTTGTAATTTCTTAATTACGATGAAATAAAATGAAAAATTAGGCATATTTATTGAAATACAAAACCTAAAAATTAACTATATTACAAGTTAATTATCTGAAATAAAATTAATTATCTTATTATTATTATTATTATAAATTTTGTATCTATTATTGTTTTTATTTTTATTTTATTATTAATTTTATTATCTGAAATTATTATTATTATTGTTGTTGTTGTTGTTGTTGTTGTTATCATTATTATTATTAATTTTATTATACGATATTAATTATCTTATTGTTGTTGTTGTTGTGATTAATTATTATTATTATTATTATTATTATTATCATTATTATTATTATTATTATTATTATTATTATGATGATGATGATGATGATGATGATGATGATGATGATGATTATTATTATTATTTTATGATTATTATTAATTTTTTTATTATTATTATTATTATTATTATTATTATTATTATTATTATTATTATTATTATTATCTATTATTACTATTATTATTATTATTGCAAGGGACGTGTTAGGTTTCAGTATGGAATTTGAAGGTTATTTTGACATTTTCAATTCTTGTCCGTAGGATAAGAATTCTTGTACCTCAGTTTTGCAAGGAACAAAAATTTATATCCTTGTCCTCTCAAGACGAAACAAAAATGATTGAGAGCAAAGAACAAACAAAGAAAACGATGTAATTTTTGTGTTTCGCCCACCGTCCTCACCCACGAGGACGCTAACTAAACGCAGAGTAAATCTCTCTTCAAAATGATGATATAGGTAGCTTTGTTTTATGCTTTTTATTTTATGGTGTTTTCCCTAACCTTTTAGTTTCTAACCCAAAATACAAAACCAATTTTAAGACTTGCATATGTAACACCAAATAAGTTGAAAAATACTATAGCTTAGCCCTCGGAAGAAGCTTAGTTTCGATCTCACCTTAACAAATAAAATTAAGAAGCTTAGTTTCAAGAATTACTTCAGTAAATCCCAATTTTGGAACAAGCTTTAACCCTGTCAAGAAGCAACAAAGCTCAGCTAGCTAAGACGTGGCAGTGTGTTTTCATTAGCTATGGCCTTGATGAGTTTGGCTATAGATTCTATGATTCGGCTGAGAAAAAGCTCGTTAGAAGCCGTGATGCTGCTTTTATAGAAGATCAGAACATTGAAGACATTAGTAAGGAAGAGAAGATGAAATCTCCCAATAAAAATGATTTGATTAATCTTTATCCAGTTCGAGAGACAGAGACACCTGGTGATGTCGAGTCTATAAATGATATTGAGGTGGAGGATAATCTTCTAGGCAATGATGATGTTTATGAGGATGTTACAGAAGAGTGAGATGCTCCTGCCGTTGAACTTAATGTTCCACTTAGGAGGTCAAATAGATAACAAGTTCCTTATACTCGTTATTCATCTCAAAAGTATGTGCTTCTTACTAACAGAGGAGAACCAGAGTCTTATGAAGAATCTATGGAGAGTGAGAAGAAAAATGAATGGAAAGCATCCACAAATGATGAATGGAAGTTTTTACTGGATAATCATACCTTTGACTTAGTCAAATTACCTAAGGGTAAAGAGCTTTAAAGAATTGTTGGATTTTTAGGGAGAAAGTTGAAGATTTCAAGCCACGTTATAAAGCTAGATTGATTTCACTAAAAGAAGGGGATTGATTTTGATGAGATACTCTTACCAGTTGTGAAGATGTCTTCTATTAGATTTGTTCTGTGTTTAGCCGCTAGTCTTAATTCGAAAGTTGAGCAGATGGATGTCAAATTTGCTTTTCTTCATGGTAATCTTAAGGAAGAGATTTATATGGAGCAACCAGAGGGCTATACGGTGAAGGGCAAAGAAGACTATGTCTACAGATTGAAGAAGAGCTTGTACGGTTTGAAGCAAGCTCCAAAATAGTGGTATAAGAAGTTCGAGTCTGTTATGATCCAACAGGGATTCAAGAAGACTACTTCAGATCATTTTATGTTTGTGCAGAAGTTCACAGATAATGACTTCATTTTTTTGTTACTCTATGTTGATGACATGTTGATTGTCGGTCAAAATTCCTCCGGGATCAACAAATTGAAGATGGAACTCAGTAACTCTTTTGAGATGAAAGACTTGGGACCAGCAAAGACCCTTCTTGGTATGCAAATTATTCATGATAGAAGTGCCAAGAAATTGTGATTATCACAGGAGAAGTACGTCAAGAAGGAACTTGAACATTTTTAGATGGATAAGGCAAAAGTTGTAAATACTCCTTTAGCATTACATTTCAAATTGAGTAGTAGTTAGTCTCCTTTCGGTGACAAAGAGAAGGAAGATATGCAACGTGTTCCTTGTGCATCGACAGTAGGAAGTTTGATGTATGCAATGATTTGCTCGAGGCCTGATATAGCTCATGTTGTTAGCGTTATTAGTCATTTTCAATCTAATCCACGTAGAGAGCATTGGAATGCAGTGAAGTGGATATTGAGATACTTTGAGGAACTTCTAGTTTGAAGTTTTGTTTTGGGACTGGAAAACTAGAACTCTCTGGTTACACAGATTCAGACATGGCTGGAGATGTTGATTCGAGAAAATCTACTTCAGTCTATATAATCACTTTTGCAGGGGGAGCTGTGACATAACAATCTAAATTTTAGAAGTGTGTTGCTTTGTCTACTACTGAAGTTGAATTCATTCTTTGTAATCAAGCTTGAAAGAATCAGGCAACGATTCTGATGCCTTTTATCTTCCAAATGGGGGCAAAGTGTGTTAGTTTGACAATTATAGAAAATTTCTTCCTCCAAATCATCCATTTAGACGCAATAGACAAAAGTTTATTAAGAATAGGATGGTAAAAACACCTCCTCGCCTTTACAAAGCTGGTGAAGAGATTTTGCAGAAGGTTGATGAATTAGGCTTGCTGAAAGTTATAGAATTTGAAGCTGATGATGTTAATACAAGCATCAGTAAAAACTTTGGTTAGAGAAAACGAAGCATCTTCTGAGATTTGTCGTCATTACAAGAAAAGGACCCTTTCTGCGTCATTTTTGAAATGTCGCAGAATCCATTTAACCGTCGTAGAAAACCATGAACAACGTCTATAAAAACATCACAAAAAACGTTGTAGAAGGTGGGGTAGGCAATAGGGATCTGCGACGTCTGTTGCTAAATGTCGTGGAAGGCATCGATACTCTGTAACGTTTTTGTAGATGTCAGGAAAGATGTGGATATTTTGCGACGTTTGGAGTAAACGTCACGGATTGATTAAGTTTAACGACGTGCAAAGGGCGTCGTAGAAGATCCACATTCTGTGACGTTTATGAATACATCAGGAAATGTATCATTATTTTACGACATTGGAAGTAAACGTCACTGATTGTTTAGTTTTAACGACGTTTACTGAACATCGCAGAAAAGGTACTTTTTGCAACGTCTTGTTGAGAAGACGTCGTTGATTGTGAAATAATTAATAAATGTTATTTAACCAAAAAAATGATATAAAATATATTTGCAAATTTTTAATAATGATTTAATATAAATTATAATTCTTAATTTGTTTTCATTTAGGAGAACGAGGGATCTTTTTATCATGTACTAGAGATTCCGTTCTCTCATTACAAGTCGAAGTTGAAGAGGGTAATGAAGATGATGATGATAATATAGTATCATGAGGTGTTGGGCAAAGGTGCCTTCAAGACGGTGTACGGTTCTCACACATTGCCCTTTTTAGTTTATAAACTTCCTTAATGACTTGTACTTCCAAGCAAGCCATATGATTGTAGGAAGATTATTGTTTTCACTATAAATCTAATTGTTTTACTTGTTATCTTCTTGTAGTTACAAAACATTTGATGAGGTAGATGGCATAGAAGTTGCATGGAACCAATTGAGCATCAATGATGTCTTGAAAACCCCAGAAGATTTGGAGAAGCTATAATCTGAAGTTAATTTGCTAAGGTCATTGGAACATGAAAACATCATCAAGTTGTATAGCTCGTGGGTGGATGAGAAGAAGAAAACAGTTAACATGATTATTGAGCTCTTTCCATCTGGGAATCTGCTGCAGTATATTAGTAACTTTATTATAATAGCGTCAACAAATGTTATCATAAATTCAATAATAACATATTTTTAATATTGTTATTAAACAATAATCTAGTGCATTTTATAAGTGTTATGAAACTCATATCCATAACTTTTGGCTGATGTAAAAAATAATTTATAATAGTTTATGAAAGTCATGGTTAACTAATTTATACGGTTTATAAAATGTAATATAAAATCAATTGTTTGTTATTAATAATAATGGTGTAAAAATTCTTTATAATATTTCAAAGTTAATATATTACAGTTCAAAATTTTACAAATAGCTAATTAATAACATTTATAAAATATATTATAAAATTATTTGTAGTTATCAACAAATGTTATAATAAACTCAACAACAACATTATATCAATGTCATGGAAAACTTATCTATAGCATTTTAAATTGTTACAAAATGCATATCTATTACATGTTAATAATGTTGCAAAAAGTTAATATATAACAAAAAAAATGTTACAAATAGCTAATTAATAACATTTATAAAATATAATATAAAATTATTTGTAACTATCAATAAATGCTATAATAAACTTAATAATAGCATTATATCACCGTCATAGAAAACTTATCTATAATATTTTAAAATGTTACAAAATTCATATATACTACATGTTAATGATGTTGCAAAAAGTGAATAGATAATAGTTAAAAATGTTACAAATAATTAATTAATAACATTTATAAAATATAATATAAAATCATTTGTAGCTATCAATAAATGCTATAATAAACTCAACAACAAAGATTCTATCAATGTCATAGAAAACTTATCTATAACATTTTAAAATGTTACAAAATTCTTATCTACTACATGTTAATGATATTGCAAAAGTTAATATATGACAGTTCAAAATTGTCATAAATAGCTAATTAATAACATTTATAAAATATAATATAAAATTATTTGTAGCTACCAATAAATGCTATAATAAACTCAACAGTAATATTCTATCAATGTCATGGAAACATTATCTATGACATTTTAAAATGTTATAAAATTCATATCTACAACATGTTAATGATGTTGCAAAAATTAATATATAACAGTGTCAAAATGTTACAAATAGTTAATTAATAACATTTATAAAATATAATATAAAATTATTTTGTAGTTATCAATAAATGTCATATTAAACTTGACAATAACATGTCAAAACTGTTACTAACAAATGACGGATTGGGACTTTTGGCAAATTATGTTCTTCTCTTTGTTTATAGCCCAGACTCGGAAGGATCCTGAAGAACTGTAAGATCGTGTCCTCAAGGTTGCTCTCTTCGTTTGGTAATAAAGTCATATCAAACAATTTTTGTAATACGAATAACGGAAGTTGATTCTCTAGTAAAAGTAAGTCATGTTTAAGTGAATATAAAGTCATTTCCGACCTGAAAATGGGTCATCTTCACTGCTCAAATTTTCTGCTACACCCTTACGAATCAGCTCCACAATAAAGAACCCATCAACCACATTGTTTCCAAGAAGTCGTCAGGCTGTCTTTCATCTAAAAATCGTTTCCCATAACTATTTACAGCTCTTTTGTTTAATTCGTTGAGAGCCTCAACATACTTTGCAATGCCTACTCTCGTCTCTTCGTTGAAGAAAAAGTTTGAGATAACGAAACTTGTGCTCTTCCAGGGCAGCTAAATGATCTTTCCCTCGCTGGTATGGGCCGATTGAAATTATGTCAAGTTCATAGGCTTCATTCTTAACTTTTCGCAGATGATTAGGCACTCTTAGTAAAATTCGCTCTGATGGTGTCGAAGGAAGGTGATCGAGCACTTTCTCTATATGAGTGATGATCGTGGGGATGCTACGCATGGCTTTGTCTGCTACAGAGTCAGACTTAAAAATAAGATTAAGATGGTAAATCACAAAAGGCAGCAGATACAGATGCGATACAGCTCCAACAGGATTTATAAGCTTGGAGACATGCACCAGTCTATATTACGCAGTTTTAGGTTTAAGAACAGAAAAATTGAAGGCAAGAAAATAGGATCATCTAATAGGTGTGAGGGAAGAAATCCCATACTCTGTCTCCTTCCAGATCAGGAAAATTTTGGAAAAACAGACAAGAACATATCAGTGATATATCAGAAGAGTTAATTAATGCAGAATAGGTAGCCACCAAAAGTCGATCATCAGTACAGACAGAGTTCCAGTTCGCAATATGTTGCCAAGTGATGAGAACTTGGAAAATTCTAAAGCAGAAAGAAAGAAGAGTAACATGCCTTAAGAGGTATCTTCCTACGTGGAGCTTGTTTCTTTCCGGTCTCGCTCACATCAAACCATTTCTGTGTAATAAGGGAAGGTGGTTTCAAGTTGAGATTTCTTAGTTATGAAATTTTGATGGGTTGTTAAAACCATTCATCAAATTTTAAATTATGTGATGAAGTTCAAAACAAACTTAGTATTATTGTCATTCCAGGTAAGAATTGGTTGAACATTTATTGTAGCAATAAGCACATGTGATGTGGAAGTTAGGACATAATAAGTGACAACAAGTGGAACAACTAGGCAGCCTTTTTAATGATCTGTGTTTTTAGCTGGGGGAGAGTAGTTAAGCCTGAGCAGAAACGAATAAGTAATAACACATTAATCTTGCATTGGTTTCTGGAACTTGAGAAACCATTAGAAAACTGGCCGCGTCGAATCCCCTCTTGTCTAATAAGGTGAGTAGTAATTAAGTCTCTAAAATACTTGCTTCTATGAATGACTACTTGTATGAGACCGGAATATGACAAATTGACAAGAACCGTATTGATCTTTATAACCAAGTAATGGGATCAGTTTTTCTGTTTTAGAATCCCTTTTCCTCCTTTGTCCAAAGTCCCTCAACTATTAAATTTATTGCAATAAATGACTGAAGTGATTTTAGGCACAGGAAAAATAGAGATTCGGGAACGGAAGATTTATTCTAGGCTAAGGTAAGAATTAGAATTAAGTATTTCTACTAAAAAATATTTTTCTTATCTGAAAATCACGATAACTGATGCAACTACCCTTGACTTGTCCGTATGTTCATGTAAACCAAATTACAGGGAATCCGATTTGCAATGTAGCGAGTATCTTAAACATCATCATTAATTAGTCCATGCTCCACTTTGTACAGCTAAAAATGATTCAGTTCTTTTTTTTTTCTTTCAAACGAAAAACTATGTATTTATAATTATTAAAGACCTTATCTAACAACCGTTAACTTGTCTGTATGTTCATGTGTTACGAACTTATGAATAATTAAAAAAAAAGATTTGGACTAGATTTTCAGTGGGGAAAGAAAGATCCAGAGAGATAAGAGTATCTTTGATAATAATTACGTTGTTTTCGTTCAATAAACTCTGTGCTAATTTATAGCACTCTCCAATAACAAACAGGACCTAATTTAGGGGGCCATGCCCACCAGTTACTGCAGGAAATTAAAACAATCATAAATATAGGGATCACGCCCACCAGTTACCATAAATATCCCTTAAATAAACTTCTAACAACTAATCCCAGTTCATCAGACTTATCCACCAGGAAAAAACAAGTTTCACACGTCTGCATGTTCTTCCCACAGCCTCTTACGCGCCAAGTAACCTTAGTGGCCCTTAACCACGTAAACCGCCCCACGTGCACGTAACATTCCCTTCCCCTTTAAGGACCCTTGTCCGCAAGGGTGAAATCCGGATAGGTTCTCTTAAACCTCCGGACATCTTCCCAAGTTGCATCTTCGTTGGAAGTACCGGACCATTTGATTAACACCTCCTCTTTGGGCTGGTATTGTCCTCTCTACACCACTCAGTGTTGAAGCACTTTTTCAGGTTGTGGAAGCACAGGGACATCTTCACTAGATGCAGGAAGACTTGAAGAAGCCACTGGAATAGGACCCAAATGCTTCCTTAATTTTCTCACATGAATTACACTATGAATTCGAGAGCCTAGAGGAAGTTCCAAACGGTATGCTACAGAACCCACACGTTCCAGAATTTTAAATGGGTCAAAAAAACATGGGGAGAGTTTCATGGAGGCACAAAAGGCTACTGTTGACTGCCGGTATGGCTGCAATTTGAGGTAGACATAATCTCCCGGTTGAAATTCCACGTCCTGACGATGTTGATCAGCTAGAGACTTCATCCTGTCATGTGCTTATTTGAGTGTGGCCTTCAGCTCTCGAAGTAATCTCATCATGGTCCTGGAGTAGTTCGTCTACAGCTGCTACTCGTGCAGTGCCAGGAGTATAACGGAGCAAAGACGGAGGTGGGATATCGTATACTACTTGGAAAGGAGAGATGTTGGTTGAAGAATGGGTGGAAGTATTGTAGCTGTATTCAGCCCACGGTAGCCATTCTTTCCATTTTCTTGGCTGGTCACTGGTAAAGCTAGATATTGCTCCAAAATTCTGTTGACCACCTCAGTCGGTCCATCGGATTGTGGATGGTAGCTTGAACTCGTGCTGAGTTTGGTTCCCTGCATTTCGAACAACTTCTGCTAAAAATTACTTAAGAAAATTTGATCTCTGTCACTTACAATATTTTTGGGAACATCATGTAATTAAATGATGTTGTCGACAAAAGCCTTTGCCACCGAGGAAGCCATGCACGGTTGAGAGAGTGGCACAAAGTGGGAATATTTAGACAATCGATCAACTACCACCATAATAACTTGACAACCCCTGGAGTTAGGAAGACCACCAATGAAGTCCATGGAAACATCACTCCGTATTCGATCTGGGATGGCCAATGGTTGTAAGAGTCCCGCCGGAGCTAAATGATCGATTTTATTTCGTTGGCAGACAACACATTGACGGATATATTCCATGACTGTTTTACGCATTCCCTCCCAAAAGAAATCTTCTTGAATTCTGGAGATAGTCTTATGATAACTAAAATGCCCACCAACTGCAGTGTCATGCAGCTCAGCAATTACCGTTGGAATGAGTGGTGAAGATGGACTTAATACAACCCTTTTCCCCAGAAACCACACTCCATCCCGCTGTTGAGCTTGTGGATTTGTCTGGAATTTATTGTAGTACAAATCTTGCTGGTTTTCAGTTTTTAAATTCTGCCACCATGAAGCATGAGGAGTAGAAACAACAATGAAGCACAACTCTGCCTTTCTAGATAAGGCATCAGCGGCTTGATTTTCTGCTCCTTTTTGTATTCAATGCGGTACTCATAACCCATTAATTTGGGAAACCACCCGGTTTGAGTTGGTTTGGTAATTTGTTGCTCGAGAAGATATTTAAGGCTTCGATGATCGGTGCGAACAATAAAAGAATTACCAAGTAAATAGGGTCTCCATTTTCTTACCGATTTGACCACTGCAAGCATTTCTTTTTCATAGGTGGAGTAATTGAGAGCTGCACCCTTCAAGCTTTCACTATAAAAAGCCATTGGTTGTCTTTGCTACATTAAGACCGCTCCAATGCCCGTTCTACTAGCGTCACATTTGATAACAAATTGTTGGGTGAAATCGGGCAACCTTAAAACTGGTGCATTAAAAAGAGACCGTTTGAGATACTCTAAGCTTCCCTCACATCCCCATTCTAGTCAAACCCATCTTTACTTAGCAGTCTGTTTAATGGTGCAGATATGACTCCAAAATTTTTTATGAATTTACAGTAATAGCCAGCTAATCCCAGAAACCCAAGAACTTCTCTAACTGTGGTGGGAACGGGCCAATCCATGACAACCTAAATTTTCTGCGGATTAGGTTTAATTCCATTTCCTATAAGCACGTGACCCAAGTATTCTACTTTTTAAACCCCAAAAACGCATTTTTCCCTTTTGGAAAATAATTGATGGCAGTGGAGAACGGATAAGACAATTTGTAAGTGTTGCAAATGGTCCTCCCAAGACTTGGAATAAACGAGAATATCGTAAAAAAACACTAGCACAAATTTTCTGAGATACGAACGAAATACCTCGTTCATTAGGCTCTGAAAAGTGGATGGGGCATTAGTAAGACCGAAGGGCATCACCATGAACTCGAAATGACCGTCATGAGTGCAGAAGGTTGTTTTATGTATGTCCGGCTCATACATTCGAATTTGATGATATCCTGATGTGAGATCGAATTTGGAGAAATAGCAAGCTCCAAAAAATTCATCCATTAATTCGTCTATCACAGGTATTGGAAACTTATCTTTAATGGTGATTTCATTCAAGGCCGGATAATCTATACAAAACCTCCAATCTCCATTCGTCTTTCGTACGAGGAGAATTGGAGACGAGAATGGACTGGTGCTTGGACAAATTAATCCTGATGCCAATAATTCCCGTACTTGCTTCTCAATCTTTGTTTTCTGAAAGTAAGGATATCGGTAAGGTCGAACACTGACCGGTTTAGAATTTGGTAACAATGGAATTTTGTGGTCATGTTCACGTATTGGAGGAAGTGTATCTAGTTTTATAACATCCCGTCCTCATATTAAGGGTTATGACCCGAAATTTTAGTACATGCGAGCTCAAAGAGAAACTTAGGGGGCGTTTGGTTTGAGGGTTTGGGAATAAAGGAATGAAATAATTGTAAAAAATAGTGTTTGCTTTGAAGTTTTCAATTCTAAGGGAATGGATTTATTCCATTAAGTTTGGGAATCTACTAAACCCTTCAAATGGGGTGGGTATCAAGTTTTCATTCCAATCTAGTGGTTACTATTTATAGCCCTCCCCCACATAAACAATTTTTATTCTTAATTATATCACTCATCACTCATCACTCATCATCATCATCATCATCATCATCATCATCATCATCATCATCATCATCATCATCATCATCATCATTATTATTATTATTATTATTATTATTATTATTATTATTATTATTATTATTATTATTATTATTATTATTATTATTATTATTGTTATTATTTATTGTTATTATTATTATTATTATTATTTATAAGTTTTAAACTTCTTAATAATAATATTATTATTATTAATTATTAATTATTAATTATTGTTCTTATTATTATTATTATTATTTATTATAAATTTTAAACTTATTATTATTATTATTATCCTTATTATTATTATTATTATTACTATTATAAGAAATTAATTATCTTATTATTATTATTATTATTAATTTTATTATTAATTTTATTATACTTAAATTAATTATCTTATTATTATTATAAATTTTGTAATAATAATAATAAATATGATATGGAAATATGCTATGAAAATGATATTATATTATCTTTCATTCCCATTAATGCAATGTAATCAAATAACATTATTGATATTAATACAGAAACCCAAGTTACAAACCAAACATCATTTTTTATTTTTTATACTCATTCCCATTCCCTTATACTATTATACCCATATCCATACCCAATCCTGTGCTCAAACCAAACGCCACCTTAGACCATGCATTTTCTTACTCATGCATCATGTTAGCATATATGCACATAAATACGGAATGTTTTCACATCAAAAATGGTACATGCATTCATTGACAACTTCTGGGTATAAATGGTATCAAATGTGATTTTATTGAAAATAAGAAGTAGAAGGAGTAGAAAGAGTGATCTTGGTATGAGTCGTGATAAGGAAAGATTTAGAAACAAGATTGGTAGTGATCTGGAAAATGTTCACTGAATATGCTTCAGTCTTTGAACCACAACGTTTTCTCTAGTAATCTAAACGAGATGATCCTTAATTTGGATTAAACTAGAGATATATGGATACATTTTGTATGAAGACATCGAATTTCAATTCTATGTCTAAGAGTCTCAAATATTGTCATAAAGTGAAGAATTGGGTGCAGTGTTGGTGTATGAATGAAAAGTTTGTCTTTGAATTTTAGGGGAAAATTTGGGATTGATGAAGATGGATTTTGGCAACATTTCCTTCTTGAAAGTTGTATATATTTCTTTTATCTTTCCAACGGTATAAAGTTTGTAAATTTTAGATATCTGAGTCAAAAGTTATGCGTCTTATAAGTGGAGAGGTTCTGGACGCAAAAAGCAGACGCAAAAAGTTGACGATAGAATCGGGAGGAAATTTGGACATGATCTGGATAGATTTTGGCAAAGTTGCCTTCTGGAAAGTTGTAGAAATTTCTTTTATCTTTCCAACGGTATAAAGTTTGTAAATTTTGGATATCTAAGTCAAGATTTATCTTCTTATAAGTGGAGATGTTCTGGACACAAAAAGCAGACGCAGAAAAGCAGACACAGAAAAGCAGACGCAGAAAAGAAGACGCAGAAAAGTAGACGCAGAAAAATAGACGCAGAAAAGTAGACGCAGAAAAACAGATGCAGAAAAGCAGATGGAGAAAAGCAGACACAGAAAACCAGACGCAGAAAACCAGACGCAAAAAGCAGACGATAGAAATGAGACGATAGAACTAAGACAAAAGGAAAGTGAGACGATACAAAAGTTATACGATAGAATTTTCCTTCGAGGTCTTCATGAAAGTTTTAGATCCAGAAGTCCTCTTTCCAATGGTCTAAAAAAGAAGTCAATCAGACATCTGTAATAAAAGTTATAGCATTCTCACTGAGACATGTACATTTCAAGTGAGGATATGAACATGTTAGATTGTTTCAGCCATAACTTCTTCTCTAGACCTCCAAATAACTTGATTCTTAAACCGTTAGATTCGTAATAACTTTCTACATATCTCCACAAAAAATAAAATTTATTTGAATTTTATGGAGAGAGATTAAGTGAAAATAGTGGGACAGGTATAGTGAGGGTGCTCTTAAAGGATATGAACTGGTGTTATCCCACTGAACATACTTCAGTGTTTTGATGATATCTTGATTTGTAGAAATCAAAATGAGATGATTTTTGATTTGTGCTGAACTAGAGACATAGAGCTACAAATGGTATGAAGGACTTGGAATCTGATTCAGTCTCTAGGATGTCTAAAATTCTTATGGAAGTTATGCATAGTGTACTGTTATGGACAAGAACAGTCCAAAATATTAAGGTGTAACTTCTGAATCACTGAACCAAATTGAATGCTTTTGGTGTCATTAGAAATGTAAGAATATAGAGAAGAGTCTTTTAGAAGAAAGTGTTATGTTAGAATGTTCAAGGATATTTTTGGCAAGACACTTAAGTTTAAAAGAACATAAGCCTATAAGGAAGGATAAAATGGACTTTTTGGACTCATTAATGGCAAAATTGGAAAAAAGGAAGTATTGTCTGGCTTATAAATAAAGGGGAGAATGAAAATGGACAAGAAAAGAGAGAATATCATGAAGAAGAAAGAGAAATACGAAGAGAAGAAGAATGAAAGAGAGAGAAAGAAGAGAGAACAAGCTAGGGTTTTTATTTCCTTAGCCTTCAAGAGAGATTTTAATGTTGTTCAAGAAGAGAAAATGTAAGAGAAAGATAAGAGCTTCCATTTGAGCTAAAGATCTCTTTTTGGTGATGAATCAAGGTAAGATCTTTTTGACTCTTTTGGATTTTTGGAAGGATTCTAACTTATGGAGTTTAGAAATTGGTTGGGTTTAAATGTTCTAGAATCAATTTTGGAGATTTTTCATTGTGGAATTTTTAAGTGGATTTCTATTGAAAGAGATTTGGTTTGTTTTAGGAAACCAAGAGAATCCTACCCAAGAACAAGGGGAGAGACAAATTTGACTTGAAGTTTTTGCAAGACAACTCGGTGAGTAATATATATTTATGGTTTTTGTGTCAATAGACAATATGCCTAAATGTATACATATGGTTAAATTGCTAAGCTATGAATGGGGATTTGATATTATGAGATCATGTGAGGTTAGAAAAGAGACAATGAGAAATTGAGTTATGATGTAAAGTAACCAAGTGAAGTATAAGCTTATGAATAAGCTAGACATATAAAAAAGGTAAAGATTGAAAGGAGCATTTAGATTGATCATATACAAATGAAGTGTAATTCTTAGTTCAATTAGAGACACATGAATTTTGAAATGGGAATGAGCATGAAATGTGTTCAAAAACTTATGCCCAGGATTTTCATTAAGCATGCAGTGTACATAATCCATTATTACAATTGTACAAAAATGAATGTTGTTATGTGTACAATTATTGATGAGTGTACAATATGTATTTTGCATATATGGGCTGTGCAGGTCCAGTATCCACATTCTAACGTTCCAGAATTGGGAAGCAAATGCTATTTTGGAACGTCCTGTGAGTAGACCTAGAAGGTCTTACTTTATTGTTTGTTAATTGAATTCTTGTATTATTTGACTATTGGATGATTGTGTAAATGTGATTGAATAGTTTGGGTTCCAGACAGGAGGTCCGATGATTGTGATGATTGACTTGGATATTGAAGTGCTATTTGTTTGTGAATTGGAAGAACTAAATGTATTGAGTGATGGCTATGTGTTTCCTGAAGGTGAAAATTGCATGCAAGTGGAAGTGTGATTTCTCAACTATCTATTGCATACCAGACTACGGTCCGCTGATAAGCGAATATGAGTGAATAAGAGCATGCAATTATGAGTGATGCATTTCAATGCATATGAATGATGGTTGAATTCTCAACACTAAGGTTAAATGCCAGACTAAGGTCCGATGATATGAGAATGAATGGGTTTACGAAATTGTGAGTGATGCATTTCATTTCATGAATGCATGTCATATAATGGCTGTTGTGACTAGAGTAGCTACCGATCAGAGCTACAAGCTCAACGATTAATGAGCCCTATATGGGACAGTTATCAATGAGCTCTACATGGGACAGTGACCAATGAGCCCTACATGGGATAGTTATCAATGAGCCCTACATGGGACAGTTATCAATGAGCCCTGTTGGGACCCGATCCGGAAACCGAATCCCAACCGAAAAGCAAAAAGACGGAAACAAAAACCAAGTGGCAAATAGCTAAAACGAGATAAAAGTGAAAGCGAAAATAACGAAACGAATCGAATAAGCGAATCGGATACGAATAACAAAGCGGATAGAACGAAATCGAATCATAAAGCGAAAACGGATCAAAAGCAAATCAGATATCAAAACGAATACACATCGGAATTGAATGCGAAAATGAATTGAATATAATACGAAAGCGAATCGAACTGAATTAAATGCCGACATCCGTGGGAAACACAAAGTATGGACAACTTATCACGTTGGATAACCTAGACTAACCATCCGAAACTGGTATAAATTTTTTTTTAATTCTTATTCCTTCTCTTGTTCATTCTTATTCACTTTATTCCATCACATACAAAATCATCCATATACAAATTTCAATACTTAATCATATGCTTGTATACTCATACAAAATTCAATACTTGATTATATTCTTATAAATCCATACAAATCCCTAAATTACATTTCTATCCCAAATTTTTATCAAAAATTCGGCAGCATAACGGCTGTATTTTGACAGCCCAAAAATTCCTGCAGAGGCAAAAACACACTTCTATATCACAATCCTACAACACAAATCAACATCGGACCTCCCGTCCGGAATCCGAAACACCAGCAAACGCAAACCTATATCTAGAACACTTCATAATCTCATTCCCTAATATATATTTCAATCCGAATACAATTCACTCATATTCATATACATTCACCATTTCTACTCATAATCATATACAAACTCAATTCCAATACTCGATTCCATACACACAAATCCATAATTCATATACACATCCATACTTAATTTCAACCATTTATTTACAATCCAAACTGAAAATGCTACAATTTTTCATGGCTTCCCAAGCCATAAACAATATCAGAATCAAAACACAAAATACAAGATGCACAAAAACGAACAGAAGTCTTAACGTTCTTTCATCCGATCTCCTGCTCGAATACCTGGAGATGGGGATGAAAGGGGGGTGAGCTAAAATAACTCGTGAATAATATGTTTATAAATTGAACAATAAGTGAAAACATATTTGCAAAAACCTTTTCCATTCTTTTTCTTAAAAAAAACACATTCCACAGTAGAAAATTCGACAATTTTCTTATTTCTCACACTTTTCAAAATATATTCAAAACCATTTCAATCACTTTTTAGTTGAAGAACTATGATAATTTCTTTCCCAAAAATTTTCACATTTCTTTTTCAAAAGATGCCATGCAACACACTTATAAACAGAAACAAAGCACACAAAACACATCAAATGGTCTGGTTTGGTCCAATAGAACGTATCGCACATTCTCAAGATAGCGTTCTCAGGCAAACAGTGAACAAATGTACTACACTTTCCGATACGGTCCAAAGGTAGCCGTGGAGGGAGTCCGAAATCGAAGCTCCAATGCCACTAGCGGGCAGCCGGGAGAAGGCTTTAACAAATAGAGACAGTGCACTGACTCACAAGGGACCTACCAAACCCACATAACACATATCGAAAATGAAAAGTCGAATTGCTCGAAGGCACTTTTCGAAAATCTTACTTTTCAACATTTCTTATAGTACAATCACATGTCGCATCAAATCATATAACAAATCATATGTAATCTAACTCAAGAATTACATCACACAGCAATCAAAATCACAACAATGTATGCAGCTATTTCTTTCAATTACCAATTCAACCTTTTTCAATTTCACTTTTCAAATCGTTCATATAAAGCAAACTACATTTTCGTAACATTTATTTCGAAAACCAATTTTTCAAACATTTTCAAAAACCATAATTTTTTTAAAAGCATTTTTCAATCTCACATGCTTATGCTTAAAATTCAATAAATAAACATACTATCCACCTCAAATCGCTGCGAGAAACTTGTTCCAAGCTTTAATTTGGTCATTTTTCCTTTCTTTCTTCCAATTTAACATTCCCTAAAGCAATTTCATCAAAATTCAACCTCATAAATAACTTAATCCTTAAAATTGATGTCATAACTCATCAATTCATACTAATTCCAAGATATTTAAATCATCAATTTCTAAATTCCCTAAATTCCCAATTTGACCTAAACCGAATTATTCAAATTCAATACCATAAATCACAATTTCTTCAAAATTGTTATCATATCTCACAAACTCATCATATTTCAAGCCATCTTAATCCAACAATTGCAAAAAAAATCCCAAAACCCCAAAATTTGACATAAATCCTACACACTCTTATCCAAAATTGAACATCACAAATCATATAATCTTTCAATTGACTTAGGAATTCATCAATTCCTCACATATTCAAGCTATTTAACTCTCCAATTTTCAAAATCCCCAATTTCTACAATTGACTTAAACCCCCAATTTACAATTTTTCAAATTAAACCTCACTTAAGGCATAAACATCAAAATTGACTTAAGAAATCTCAAATTCATCATTAATCCAAGCTATCTAAAGCATCAATTTACAAAAACCCCAATTCACAAATTTGGGCAAAACCCCCAATTCACAATTAATCCAAAATTAAACATAATTATAACCTATTCTTTTCAATTAACCTTAGAAAAACTCAATCCATAACCATCTTAAACTAAACCAACCAACAAACTCATCAAAAATTCAAAACTTGAACTTTCTCTCACTTACCATTTTCTCCACCATTTTCGTTATTTTTGAGCTCCAAGACAAGTTTTCATCTTCTTCTATCTCTTTCCCCTTGAAACAAACGAAAATGGCTGGAAAACTATGAAAAAAACAAAACTTGCATCACTCTTCTTCTTCTTCTCCTCATCTCCACCGTCGCACCTCTCCTTCTTCTCTCTTCTTCATCTTTTCTTTCCTTTGTTTTCTTTCTTTCATTTTCATAAGTTTCAGACAACCCCATGAGTCTGCTGCCATGTCATTTTAAATGAGGGCTAAAAGACCAAAATGCCCCTCCTTTTAAGTGAAATCCCAAAATACCACTGCACAGGATTTTCAAAATCTGATAGCTTGCGTCCTGTTTTCGAGCATCTAAACAAAATAATTTGGACAAGCTTTCTGCTTGAAAATTGTTCCTCTAGATCATACAAATCCAACGCCACTGACCGCGCTCAATTCGGATCCGAAACGAAGAAGTTATAGCCGAAATACTATCGGACCTGCGAAAAATCCGAGACTGAACATTAAGCTAATTTAATTCCACAAATTTGACAATCTTAGGGATGAAATTAAATTTCGATCCCTTCACAAGAGTTGTAGCCCTATATCTTAAATTTATTTGACCTTAAGAATCAACTCAATCGGAGTTGTAGAGCTCCCGAATTTCGCAAAATGCTGAACCATGTTCAGAAAATTATCCAACTTATAACCTATAACCAATCTCTTACTTTGGTTCTATCAATCTCTTTCCATTTAATCTCCTAAAAATGCTGAACCATGTTCAGAAAATTATCCAACTTATAACCTATAACCAATCACTTACTTTGGTTCTATCAATCTCTTTCCATTTAATCTCCTAAAAATCATAATTCTTCATAAAAATGAAATTAATTGTCTTAGAAATCCAACGCTTCGAGAATCAAATTAATCGGATGTCGGAAGAAGGAATTATATGAAAAAGATTACAAAAGGGATTGGATTAAAAACAAAGTAACGGAACTTCAAAACTGAACTTTTCAAAAATCATATCTCTCGATCCCGAACTTGGAATTTGACAAATTTGGTGTCAATAAAAATATCAAAGGAAGCTCTACAACTTCCCTGAAGTACTGAAAATCAAATTAGGTCTCAAAAGAGATCAAAAACTCAATCAAAGATTCTGTCCAAAACAGTTTTTCCTAAACGACTTCCAATTTTTTAATCGCTCATAACTCCTAGCCCCGATATCGAAAAATTGCAAACTTTATATCAATAGAAAGATAAAAACATCATCTAAAACTTTCATGAAGACCACTTACTCTAATTCAAACTAAATCCGTACGACGAGTGGCCTCGAAGTATAGAATACACAAATCTATACTTAATAGCATTTTCAAAACAAAGCATATCTTCGGAAAATCATATCTCTCAATCCCGACATCGAAAAATAGCAAACTTTATGTCCACAAAAAGCTCTCGACAGAGGCTACAATTTTCATGTTGATCATTTTCTCGAATTTTGCCAAAATCAAAAAGTCAACTTTTCCTTCAAAAAGTCAAGTTCCAAGCGAACTTTGACTGATCATAACTCTCACTTCCGATATCGAAAAATATCAAACTTTATGGCTACAGAAAGCTCTTGACATAAACTACAAGTTTTCAAAAGACAATTTTCTCAAATTTTGCCTCAAACAAAAAGTCAACTCTCTCAAGTCAAACTTTCTATCTCCAAAAGTCAACTTTCTCAATTTTTTTTTCAAATTCTCTCACTTTCTTTCTTTATTTCTTGATTTTCCACTCCCATTTTAATTAACTCATATCCATATAACTTCATTCAAATATCAAAGTCCTCAAAACTAAACAATTCTTTTCTCATAAATTTTTCTTAATTTCAGCAAATTTTCTTAAATTCATAAATTGTCTCACCAATTTCTTTCTCATTAATATTCATTTTAATATTTCTAATTATCATCAAAAGTTCAGGGTCTAACAAGCCCTATAGGGGACAGTCCAGGCACTCGGTCACAATAGAGTAACAATTGGAAAGTGAGTCTCATGTACACTGAGTATGCATGACATAAATGATTAAATGATATTGAATGTGAAATAACTTAACAAGTTTATGTGATTCAATATGGTTGTTAATGAAATGATATGAATATGGGAAATAATGTGATATAGGGAAATAAAGTGAGATTGGTTCAGTGATTGAATGTGAAATAATATGAACATGTGCGATATTGAAAAAAAAATGTGTAATGAAATGTGACTTATGAAATATATGTCTTATGTGATATGTGATGAGTGAGCCATCGATGATGGTCACTCACTGAGTTCGCAAAACTCACCCAAAATTTGCAATTATTTTTTAGGATTAGAAAAATACCCCGTTAAGCCAACGGGAGTATATTTGCAGGATTCAGATGAAGGATAGAAGTCGGGATCAGTTCGCGTCTGCATTGCATGCCTTTATTTATGTAATAAAGTGTATATTTGTATTTGGAAAATGGGTCCGAGTGGCGATTGGAAATTGTGTGTAATGAAATTGTATCTGATTGAATGAGGAACCAAATTAGGCATTGAATTCCACATATTTTGTTTTCAAAAAAAATGTACCGATTTCTAAATGAGTGTTTTAGCACACCACCCTCGCGGGGCACGGACTCGGATATCACCATCGATGTCGGGTTTGGGTCACGTGGGAGTGGGGTGTTATAATATGTGGTATCAAAGCCCAGAAGTACAATCTTATATGGGCATTCTGAAATTTGTGTCAAGTTACATGCACATTAGTCATGTCATAGCAAACAAGCGGCAACTGATCCCCAGTATGAGTCACATGCATGAGCATTCCTTAAGAGTTTGAGTTGTTAGAAGCATTGAGAGAAATGATGACCTGACTGAATGTGAGAAAATAAGGTTTATGGACATATTGGAAATGAGAAATAGTATCTGGTTTTGCATGATAGATAAGAGTCCCCCACAAAAGGGTACATATCCTTGAAGGTGATATATCCCTTGGGGGTGAAATAAGTGTGAACCGGTATATTGCCATGGATTGATTGAGGAAAATAAGAATATGAATAGAAATGAGGAGTGTATAGACGGAATGAAAGGAAATCATAAAAATGTTATGATCATAAAAGGGTGAATTTGAAATCGAAATGGTTATGTGAGTATTGTGATAAGAGTTTGTAATTCAGTATAAGGAGATATTAGGAAAGAAAAAAAAAGTTCTTGAGACCGAAAATTCATAATGCTTATGCTTCAGAACTTTTGGATTTGGGTTTGGATATAATAGATAAAGATTCAGAGTAATTGTATCGATGGGAGTATTAGTGAATATGAAATCGAAATTACAATCGGGTGATATGTCTTCAAATGTGATCTAAATGTGAATACACTGTCATGGATTGTTGAAAAAAAAAAGGGGCATAAGTAGAAATAATAAGATGAAAGTATATGAGTTAAGTTGATATGACCTTGAAAGGTTGCACTTAGACTTAGAATGATTGTGTGATTATCGATATAAGAGTTTAAGATTCAGTGTGAGAATATATATGTGGAGTGAAGATTTAAGCTTCATATGGGTTATGCCCCTACCATTATAAATTGATTGAGAATAAAGATGTGTAAGATGAAATAAATGACAATTGGAAGATGTGATGATGATAGTGATATAGGAAGGAGTTATTGAGTTCAGATTAAATTGTCATTGTGAGTGTACATCTGATAGTGGGATCACCATCACGGGTGAAATTATAATGCATATGTGAACAATATGCGTGAAGATGACATAGGAAGTAATTGGTGACTTATTGAATAAGTGTCGATTATAGTTCCTATAGTTCAAAGTTCAAGATAGAGTAAGATGTGAGAGTACTTGTAGTGATCAATGGGGAAAGATTTGAGACTGTTAATGATGTTAGCATAGGTGATGAGCTTGAGGGAAAAGAAGAGGGACATGATTATAGCGAAGCCCCCATGATCGCGAACTGGCATAAAAAGAGAAAGGTTATCTAGAATTAAATGGGATTAAAGTGTCCTTAGTAATATAAGCTACTAATTGGTAAATTGATGTGAATACATCTCTAGATAAGATGTGATGATTTTGGCGATGTATGCCAAGATATTAGAGTAAATAAAATTGTTTAAGGGCCCTACAGAGCCTCATTACAAGGGATGTTCCGATTATGTAAGCTATGACATAAATTGATCTTATTGAGACATTATGCATAGTTGAAATTGATTTTCTCGAGGTAGTAAGAATGACTGATATGTAATGACGAAAAATAGTTGACTGATAAGGTTTTATGAACAATATTGATGATTGTAGTAAGAAATCTTCTTTCAAAGAAGAATCTCCCTAAATGGAGTTAAGTTGATCTAACGATTTGATTTAAGAGAAATCAATGAAGAGACAAATCAGAAATGAATATGTAATACGTCAAAAGTGAATAATGGAGTCATATCCTAAGTAGAAACTCAGGCATAAAAAGTGGAATATGCCACTGAGAGTGTACTCATCAATTACATGAGTGGATTATAAACTCGAGGTGACACTATTGCCAACGTGAGGAAAAATATAGGTACCCCTTATATTTAATGTAAATATGTTCAGGAGATACAAATTTAATCCGAGGAATGAAATACCAATACACAAAGTGAAGCATTCAAATAACTTGAAATGTGTGGAGGAACTAGTACGAACGAATAGGCATTTAAGTAAGCCAATGTGAATTAAATGAATTCAAAAGAAAAGAGAAAATCATTAGAGACAAGAAGTCAAGCGGGAGACTTAAAATGACCTGAGACAAAATTACTTACATTGGGGAAATTAGTCACCTAAGGAATTGCAAGAAATTAACACAAGGAAAAATGTGAGTGATAGTTAATGATACCCCAATGGCATTATGATATTGAAGATTTAAGTGATCCAAGAAAAAATGTATTAATTATTGACTGTGATCATAGATGGTATTGTGAGAGTGTCTGTAAGGCAAAAAGGGGACGTTTTGAATATTTGAGGAATAAGATACTGATGACAAAATATCAATTGGATTTGGAGATTGTGAAATACTTAATGATTTTTCTCGTCAGAGATTAAGATGCAATTTGTTGTAGTAGTAAAAAGTGGGTTTTGATGTGCATAGGATAATGAAAGTCTTATGAGTTAATTATGATACATGGTTTAGAATTGCCATGATAGAAACCGCTTTGAGATCTTGAAGACATTAGTGTGCAAAGCCAATTCTAGAATGTACAAATTATGAAAATTTGAGGAAATTATTGAGTTTGGAAAAAAATGTACAAATGAGTGCTATGCTGGTAAAATTAGTGTGTAATCTGACACACCGAATGGACAATTCTATAATGTAATAATTCACATTCAGATATTGAGGTTTTCAAATTTAGTGTAAGGAGGAGTGCAGAATATTGAGTGGCTTATGGGGGTAAAATAAAGTGTTGCGGGTTGCATTGAAATTTAAGATCAAGTCTACTAAAAAGAAGTAAGAAACCAAAAAGCTAAAGAATTCAAATTTTAAATCACCCCGAAAAAGTGAAAACGAATCTGAACTTTCGAGTGAAATCGGACAAATGATAATTGGTGATTGAAATAAGAAGTACGTATATCCGATTAAGATGATTGAAAAAAGAAAGTGTTCGAGAAGCCTAAGTAACAACCTAAGATAAACATCCTAGTGGGGATATGCTAAGATTATATTTTAGCTGCTAAGGATGTAGAAAGAAGTGATTGAAGGTTTGAGCTGCCAGCAGTTTTAACTGTTAGGAATATGCTTGAAGCTCATATTTTTGAATTTGTAGGAAAATGAGATTGAGGCATAATTCGAATTGACTCCAGGTATAGCAATTATTATCATAGTGGCATCATTAGAAGTGATATGGGCATAGTATGACAGAAGTGTAGAAGGCCTAAAAAGATATAAGGCCATAATAAATGTGAGATAATGTTAGTGAGTGAGATGAATCTGAAATAAGAGTAAACTGACTCATGAAAGATAAATGAGTTAGGTGGGCCAACACCGGATTTAGAGAATATAGTGAAATGGACATAAGAGTTGAATGTATTAACATTAAAGAAAAGTGAACTGTCAAAGGAAGGATGAAATGATTTTGTGAGTATCACCTTGGTAAGGTGTGCTTAGACTTGAAGAAAGTGTAAGTTAAGCTATATGAATTGGTATGTGTGAAAATTTTTATGAGATAGTGTTACTGGTGGAAGAGGTTTTAATTTCACAAATATGTGATATATGAATAGGTTAAGAAATAATGGGATGATCAACAGAGATAGATTGACAATATACAAAGCATAAGTTGGTAAGTAATATGAGATATGCTCCTAAAACAATTAAGATAGTGTAATAGCTAAATGAGCGACTGAAAGACATATTGAGCCTTCTACAGTGGTCTTTTGGAAGTGATGAAGTGTATGAGAAATATAGGAGCGTATGAAAAATGGTTACCTTTACTGTATTGATCAATCAGATAAGAATTTCGAGGACGAAATTTATTAAGGGGGAAGAAATGTAACATCCCGTCCCCATATTAAGGGTTATGACCCAAAATTTCAGTACATGCGAGCTCAAAGAGAAACTTAGACAATGCATTTTCTTACTCATGCATCATGTTAGCATTTATGCACATAAATACAGAATGCTTTCACATCAAAAGTGGTACATGCATTCATTGACAACTTCTGGGTATAAATGGTATCAAATGTGATTTTATTGAAAATAAGGAGTAGAAGGAGTAGAAAGAGTTATCTTGGTATGAGTCGTGATAAGGAAAGATTTAGAAACAAGATTGGTAGTGATCTGGAAAATGTTCACTGAATATGCTTCAGTCTTTGAACCACAACGTTTTCTCTAGTAATCCAAACGAGATGATTCTTGATTTGGATTAAACTAGAGATATATGGCTACATTTTTTATGAAGACATCGAATTTCAATTCTGTCTCTAAGAGTCTCAAATATTGTCATAAAGTGAAGAATTGGTTGCAGTGTTGGTGTATGAATGAAAAATTTGTCTTCGGAATTTAGGGGCAAATTTGGGATTGATAAAGATGGATTTTGGAAGCATTTCCTTCTGGAAAGTTTTATATATTTATTTTATCTTTCCAACGGTATAGAGTTTGTAAATTTTGGATATCTGAGTCAAAAGTTATGCGTCTTATAAGTGAATATGTTCTGGACGCAAAAAGCAGACGTAAAAAGTAGACTACAGAATCGGGAGGAAATTTGGATTTGATATGGATAGATTTTGGCAAAGTTGCCTTCTGGAGAGTTGTAGAAATTTCTTTTATCTTTCCAACGGTATAAAGTTTGTAAATTTTGGATATCTGAGTCAAACGTTATGCGTCTTATAAGTGAAGATGTTCTGGACACAAAAAGCAGACGCAAAAAAGCAGACGCAGAAAAACAGACGCAGAAAAGTAGACACAGAAAAACAGACACAAAAAAGTAGACGCAAAAAAATAGACGCAGAAAAGCAGACACAGAAAAGTAGATGCAGAAAATCAGGCCCAGAAAAGCAGACGCAGAAAAAAAGACGCAAAAAGCAGACGATGGAAATGAGACGATAGAACTATGACGAAAGGAAAGTGAGACGATACAGAAGTTCGACGATAGAATTGGCCTTCGAGGTCTTCATGAAACTTTTAGTTCCAGAAGTCCTCTTTCCAGTGGTCTGAAAGAAGTCAATCAGACATCTGTAACAAAAGTTATAGCATTCGCACTGAGACATGTACATTTCAGGTGAGGATATGAACATGTTGGATTGTTTTAGCCATAACTTCTTCTCTAGACCTCCAAATGACTTGATTCTTAAACCATTGGATTCGTAAGAACTTTCTCTATATCTCTACCAAAAATAGAAGTTATTTTAATTTTATGGAGAGAGCTTAAGTGAAAATAGTGGGACAGGTACAGTGAGGGTGCTCTTAAAGGATATGAACTGGTGTTATCCCACTGAACATACTTCAGTGTTTTGATGATATCTTGATTTGTAGAAATCAAAATGAGATGATTTCTGATTTGTGCTGAACTAGAGACATAGAGCTATAAATGGTATGAAGGACTTGGAATCTGATTCAGTCTCTAGGATGTCTAAAATTCTTATAGAAGTTATGCATAGCGTACTATTATGGACAAGAACAGTCCAAAATGTTAAGGTGTAACTTTTGAATCACTGAACCAAATTGAATGCTTTTGGTGTCATTAGAAACGTAAGACAATAGAGAAGAGTCTTCTAGAAGAAAGTGTTATGTTAGAATGTTCAAGGATATTTTTGGCAAGACACTTAAGTTTAAAAGAACATAAGCCTATAAGGAAGGATAAAATGGACTTTTTAAACTCATTAATGGAAAAATTGGAAAAAAAGGAAGTATTGTCTGGCTTATAAATAAAGGGGAGAACGAAAATGGACAAGAAAAGAGAGAAATATCATGAAGAAGAAAGAGAAATACGAAGAGAAGAAGAATGAAAGAGAGAGAAAGAAGAGAGAACAAGCTAGGGTTTTCATTTCCTTAGCCTTAAAGAGAGATTTTAAAGTTGTTCAAGAAGAGAAAATGTAAGAGGAAGATAAGAGCTTCCATTTGAGCTAAATATCTCTTTTTGGTGATGAATCAAGGTAAGATCTTTTTGACTCTTTTGGATTTTTGGAAGGATTCTAACTTATGGAGTTTAGAAATTGGTTGGGTTTAAATGTTCTAGAATCAATTTTGGAGATTTTTCATTGTGAAAATTTTAAGTGGATTTCTATTTAAAGAGATTTGGTTTGTTTTAGGAAACCAAGAGAATCCTACCCAAGAACAAGGGGAGAGACAAATTTGACTCGAAGTTTTGCAAGACAACTAGATGGGTAATATATATTTATGGTTTTTGTGTCAATAGGCAATATGCCTAAATGTATACATATGGTTTAATTGCTAAGCTATGAAAGGGGATTTGATATTATGAGATCATGTGAGGTTAGAAAAGAGAGATGAGAAATTGAGTTATGATGTAAAGTAACCAAGTGAAGTATAAGCTTATGAGCTAGACATATAAAAAAGGTAAAGATTGAAAGGAGCATTTAGATTGATTATATACAAATGAAGTGTAATTCTTAGTTTAATTAGAGACACATGAATTTTGAAATGGGAATGAGCATGAAATGTGTTCAAAAACTTATGCCCAGGATTGTCATTGAGCATGCAGTGTACATAGTCCATTATTACAATTGTACAAAAATGAATGTTGTTATGTGTACAATTATTGATGAGTGTACAATATGTGTTTTGCATATATGGGCTGTGCAGGTCCAGTATTGTAGCACCCCCTTACCATAGGGTATACACCGGGATGCCCGTAAGTCATTCCGATATATAATCTACGATAAGGGTGCACTACGAACATTCACTATTGAACCTCATATGGCATCAATAATTATACAGTATTAATATGAAAATCACTAATTTTGAAAACCATAAAATTTTCTCATTTCATATCATCAAAAGCAGTAATTTACATACTTGTCAGTTTTTCACTGTCTGTACATTACTCCAAAAGAAATTTAACACAAAAAGCTTAACTAGGTCATCCCCAAAAGATCCCAGCTGACCGACCTGTGTGCCATGACTTCTCTTGTCAACACGATCTACACGGCAGGGAAAAGTCTCTCTGGAGCTACGAGTCTACTCTCTCGGTCCTGAAAAATAATTTGCAATTTTGGGTGAGTTTGCGAACACAGTGAGGAACTATCGTCGATGGTTCACCCAATTCATGCATTGTCATGTATAACACAATTATAGCATAATAGCTCATTCAGAAATATCACAGAATCATTCACATGAAACCAAGGCGATTTGCCTTTCACTTAATCAAAGTATTCAATCAAGTGCACATGTAATGCGCATGTGACCCCTTTTTTTCAATTTATTTCGTTGTTGTGATCGAGCGCCTAAACTGTCCCAATAAGGGCGCATTATTCGTTGAGCCTGAGGCTCTGTAGCACTGTGGGCTCGAGGCTCAAATACGTTGAGCTTTAAGCTCTCGGTGGCTGCTCAGGTCACAACTGCCAATTACTGATCATGCATTATGCATGGAATGCACATGGCAATATAAAGCAATGCTCACATCATATTTGGTCCCAAATTACCACATTCACACAAGTAATTCACAATTAATCACATTCCAAATCACATATAGCACTTTTATGTCAAATTCTTTCAATATCTCGGACATCTTCAGTCCGGAAACAGCATAAACAAACACAAAGCCCACCATTATTCTCCATAGTGTTATAAGTGCAAAATATAAACATTTAATAATCGACAAACTATCTAGGTTACTCACCAAATAGCTTCCGAGCTAATGCCGGCAAGTCTCGGCAACGTCCGTGGGATGACGTTCCAACTGTGCCTCTATAATAATCACAATATTCACATGTCGTCAAATGCACAATGAGAAATAATAAATAATGCACATGTAGCAATTTAGATGTGTACAATGCATGTTCGTGACATTCCCGGCATTTCCCATAATTCACATCACAAAAGATTCCCCTATGTCTTAGGAACCTATAGACACCAGAATTACTCAATTTGGACCTTTATAGGTCCGGATATTGCCATACATTACTCAATTATCTCACTTGGATTCAATCCCTAAATCTCAATTAAAATCCCACAAGTTCACAATTCCACATGGAGTGGTAAATTATTGAATTATGAATCTGACACATCGAGAATCAGGTCAATCGAAGGTCGGATGACGAAGATATAAGCAAAAGAAGCTTTAGGACAAAACAAAAGATAAGAGAGTTTGCCCTATTTCCATCTCTTCCACCATCTGAATTTCTAACATGCATAACTTTTTACAAACGTATCTAAAAATTACAAACAATATCTCATTGGAAAGATAACAAGAAACCCTACAAGTTCCATGAAGGGCTCACAAACCAATCTCACCTCTAAGGGTGCTAAAAACTACTTCAAAGTTACTACCCATAAATGACCATATGAACAGTAACTGTGTTCTTCCAATCCTCATAACTTTTTACTCATAAATCCAAATAAGGTACATTATACACCATTAGAAATCTCTAAACATTTTCTACAATCTTCAAGAAGACGCCCCAATCCAATTCAATCTATAAGAGGGTCAAACATACAAACAAAAGTTCTTCCCAATGAAACAGTAAAACTACCATATGAACAGTACTGCACTCTACTACAAAAATCCTATCTTTCGATTCCTTATGCCAAAAATTACAAAATTTATGTCAAAAGAAAGATCAAAACATGTTCTACAAGTTTCATGAATAACTTGGAAGCAAAATCAACCTCTAAACAACTCAAAGTCTCAAGAAAAACTTCTGCCTATATAAGTCTCATTCTCACAGTAATAGCATCTTCCAACATTCATAACTTTTCAACCCATTGTCGAAAAATTACATACCATACCGAAATAACAAGCCTAGACAATATACTACAATTCTCAAGAAGGACTTCAAAGCAAATTCCCATTCAAACTAGGTCAAATCCTCTCACTTAGGTGGCTGTCCTGTTAGGGTTTAAGAAAACAGCCTTTAACCTAAACTATAACAAAACTTTACAAATTTATATCCAACAATCCTTACATCCAAAATTCACACAAAATACCTCATTAGAAAGCTACAACAATCCTCTACAACTTTCCAGAAGGTCACTAAAGCCAATTTCACCACCAACAGTCCCAAATAAATACCATAACATAAATAGCACAAAACTTGTTCACATAAAGTCACTCACACACAAAACACATTGTCAACTGAATGACCATATGAACATTAACATACCATAACTTTCAACGTACAAATCAAAAAAATTCATACTTAGTGGCGTTAGAAAGCTAACACAAAACTCTTCAACTTTCATGAAGACCAAAGTAGCAAATTCAATCCAATTCAATCCTAAAAAAATCATCAAAGTTTCAGGTCACAAGGTTCGGATACTGTTCACACAGCACCTAACAATTCACTTTGCATGCCAAAATTAAAATCCTTAAGTTCAGAATTGGACAAAACTTCCTTCATATGAAATCTGACCATACTTCTTAAGTTTAATTTAAAACAAACCTCAGCTCAATTAGACAACCATATCAAAAGTTATGAGCCAAAATCTGAAACCTACACAAGGTCACATTTTCCAGATTTCCTACACTACCAATTTCTATCATTCCAATTCCAATCCTACTCCAACTAGCATGCAATTTGGCCAAGAAAATCAGCCACTATTTCATCAAGTCATCCACTTAATCACCTAGCCATAAAAATAGCAGCAACCACACAATAAATTTTCATTTTTTTCCACTCATCTCAAATCACAAAATCCACTTCAATCCATCATAATTTTCATACAACACCCATTACACTTACATTCATCATTCATCCTCACACAACTTACACTTATACCCAAACAATCCTACCACTATCTTTATGAAATCAATGCATAAGTAATCACAATAAATGCTTCTACTACCAAATTAAAGAACATAAACATAAGTACTCACCTAAATAACCTTCAAGCTTTAATTCCTTAAATCTTCAAATCACTCCAACTCTCCACCCCTCACCAACACCTACGACTCATCACAATCCTCATAAATTCAAAGCTTGAGTTTGGTCTTGAGTGTGACTAAAGGAGAAGCAAATAAGGAACCAAGGAAGACTTCTTTTATAGGATGAGAAGAAGAAAAATTCGAAGGAGGAAGGAAATGAAGGAAGCTACGGGTGAATGAGAAAATAAAGCTTTCAAAGTGATTTGTTTTTAATTGATTCAAGGAGAGAGTCGTGTAAACTTGAATCACTTAGATTAATATTAGACTATTATAATAAGACATCCCTAAGCAAATGACAAGTGTCCCGATTTTTATTCCGGTTCCAAATTTCACTCCAATTTCTCTCCAAATGCCAATGGCTCACAATTCATAATTCCTAAAATCATGTACCTAAATTCCCAGTGCCATTAGCAGTCTTTTTCAAGATCGAAAATCCAATCGATCGTCTCTTGCAAATTTTTCCGGTCCGGACATTGTTTCCTAAAAATTCCAGAAAAATTTCCTAAAAGTCCGCAAAAATGGAAAACGCACAAAAATCCACTCCAATTCATTTTTCAAGTACAAATAACACATTTTTCACAACAAACACATATGCCGGGAAATGTCAGGAATGCATGTACAAGCATGTGCATGTGCAAAAATTACCATTCATATAAATATAGAGGCTATACGATGCATGAACATACCGAGGTATGTTAAAACATTCCTAACCCGTTCCAAATTACCAAATTATCATTCCCATCGATGATGGGATGTTACAATTCTTCCCTCCTAATAAAAATTTCGTCCTCGAAATTCTTACCGCTGGTCGAACAGTGAGGATCATCTCCTCATATGCTCCTCGGTCTCCCAAGTTGCTTCCTCAGTTGAGTGGTTCCTCCATAAGACTTTCACCAATGGGATAACCTTGTTCCTCAACTGTTTAACCCGTGATCCCACAATCTGGACCAGCTCCTCAATATAACTCATAATCCTAGCTACCTCAATCTCCTGATCCGGAATCACATGTGTCGGATCCGATTGATACCTCCGGAGCATACTCACATGGAAGACATTATGCTGCTGAGACATCTCGCTCGGTAAATCCAGCTTATAGGCCAAAGGTCCTATACGCTCAATGATCTCATATGGACCAATGTACCTAGGGCTTAACTTGCCCTTCTTATCGAATCTCCGCACTCCTCTCCACGGTGACACTCGAAGGAAAACTCTGTCTCCCACATTATACTCCATCTCCCTTCGATGCTGATCCATATAGCTCTTCTGTCTATCCTGAGCCGCCTTTATGCGACTCAATCGATTTACCTTGTTCATCAGATCCTAAATCAGCCCGACCTTCAATCATCCTCTCACCCTCTTCATCCCAATACAGAGGCGATCGACACTGTCTCCCATATAATGCCTCATATGGTGCCATCCCGATGCTACTATGGTAATGATTATCTTAGGCAAACTCAATCAGGGCTAAATACTGATCCCATGCTCCTCTAAACTCCAATACACACGCCCGAAGCATATCCTCAACAGTCTTAATCGTCCTCTCACTCTGCCCATCATTCTGAGGATAAAATGTTGTACTAAAATTTAACCTGGTACCCATAGCAGACTGCAAACTCTTCCAGAACCTCAAAGTAAATATGGGATCCCGATCCGACACTATAGACAATGGAACCCCATGCAGTCTCACAATCTCAATCACATACTTCTGGGCCAACTGATCAAGAGAATTGTTCTCCCTCACTGACAAGAAATGGGCCGATTTAGTTAACCGGTCCACTATGACCCAGATAGCATCATGCTTCCTTGGCGTCCTAGGCAATCCCATAATGAAATCCATAGTAATTCGTTCCCATTTTCACTCAGGAATGCGCAACGAATGAAGTTTCCCCACTGGAGCCTGGTGCTCAGCCTTAACCTGCTGGCACGTCATACATCTGGAGACATATTCTGCCACCTGCTTTTTCATGCCAGGCCACCAGAAATGTTGCTTAAGAGTGTTATACATCTTGGTAGTACCAGGATGCATAGCATAGGAGCCATATGCGCCTCCTTCAGAATCTCTCGCCTCAAATCATCCACATCCGGCACACATAATCTCTGCCCTAACCATAAAGTCCCCTCTGTCAACTCAAATTCAGAATTCATATTAGACTTCACTTTCTCTATCAATTTCACCAAAACAGGATCCTTATCCTGAACTCTCCTGATCCTGTCCTATAGCATCGGTCTGAGCTTCAGAGTGGCTACTAAAGCTCCATCCTGCTCCAGATTCATTTGAACATTTAAAGCCCTTAACTGAATCAAATTAGGTAATCTCGATACCTGAATCTGAGCTACACTGATGTGAGACTTCCTGCTCAACGCATCTGCCACCACATTAGCTTTCCCTGGGTGGTACTCAATGGTGCAATCGTAATCCTTCAGTAGCTCAATCCATCTCCTCTGCCTCAAATTCAACTCTCTCTGACTCAGCAGGTACCTCAAACTCTTATGGTCAGTGAAGATCTGAAATATCTCACCATATAAATAGTGTCTCCAAATTTTCTAGGCAAAGACAACTGCAGCTAACTCCAAATCATGCACAGGATAATTTACCTCGTGAGACCTCAACTGTCTCGAGGCATAGGCAATCACTCTACCGTGCTGCATCAAAACACATCCCAAGCCCTGATATGATGCATCACTATAAACCTCAAAACCTCATGTCCCAGATGGAATAGCCAACACCGGTGCAGTAGTCAACCGATGTTTCAGCTCCTCGAAGCTCTTCTGGCACTCCTCAGTCCATCTGAAAGCCACATTCTTCCTCAGAAGTTTTGTCAGAGGGGTTGAGATTAATGAAAACCTCTCGATAAACCTCCGGTAATAACCGGCCAATCCTAGGAAACTCCGAATCTCAGACACATTCCTTGAAGCTTCCCACTTCATAACTGCTTCAATCTTAGTAGGATCAACCTGAATACCCTCTCCAGTCACTATGTGGCCCAGAAACACTACCTCATCCAGCCAAAATTCATACTTACTGAATTTGGCATATAACTGTTTATCCCTCATAAGCTGCAAAACTACCCTCAGATGATCAGCATGCTCCTCTATACTCCTCGAAAATACCAAAATATCGTCAATAAAGACAATAACAAACTAATCCAGGTAGGGCTGAAAGACCTTATTCATCAAGGCCATAAAAGCTACCGAGACATTAGTCAACCCGAACGACATCACCAGAAACTCAAAATGCCCATACCTGCTCCTGAAGGCACTCTTAGGCACATTAGCCTCTGCTATCTTCAACTGATAATACCCTGACCTCAGATCCAGCTTAGTGAACACCTGAGCTCCCTGCAACTGATCAAACAAGTCATCGATCCTAGGCAAGGGATACTTATTCTTCACTGTCACCCGATTCAGCTGCCTATAATCGATGCACAATCTCAGTGTCCCGTCCTTCTTCTTCACAAATAAAACCGGAGTTCCCCAAGGTGAGACACTGGGCCTGATAAAACCCTTCTCCAAGAACTCGTGAATCGCGTTTTTGACTCCCTCGCCCACAGGTGCCATCCTATATGGAGGGATAGATATAGGAGCAGTACCTGGAACTAAGTCAATAGTGAACTCTGTTTCCCGATCCGGCGGTAAACCCGGTAGCTCATTAGGAAACACATCCGGAAATTTCCTAACCACGGGGATATCCTGAAGCCTCTGCTCGACTCTGGTGTCAATCACATGAGCCAGATAGGCCTCACAGCCTCCCTGCATCAATCTCAGGGCACTAACGAAATAGATCATCCGGCTAGCATCGCTCGACTAACTCCTCGAACATCGCTCTAGGTCGACCAGAGACTCTAAGACAACCTCCTTGGTATAGCAGGTCCATGATGGCCCTATGGACGATGAAGTCACCCATACCGTAATCACATCGATCTCTCTCAAAGGTAACACTATAAGGTCTGCTCTCAACACTGCTTGATCAATCTGAATCGAGCACCCCTTGCAGACCTCTCTCAAAGCAGTAGCACTACCTAGAGGTGTACTCACCTTTAACCCATACTGTAACATCTCCCTATCCCCATGCAATCTACATTCCATATGCGATGCAATAAAAGAATGTGTGGATCCAGGATCTAGCAATGCAAATGCCTCAATATCAGAAATAAGAAGCATACCAGCTACAACATCAGGAGAATCCTAGGCCTCCTGCCTAGTCATGGCATAGACCCTAGCCTGGGACTGTGGTCGACTGCCCCGACTCTCAGTCCTCACAAAGGATCCCTCAGCTCTACCTCGGCCTCTACCTCGGCCTCTCTGCCTGAATCCATCCCCTCGACTCTGCTGCACCGTAGTATTACTACCCGATTTAGCACTGACAACAAACTGAGCTCCCACAGTAGCAGGGCAATCCCTGATCTGATGATCCATGGAGCCGCATTTAAGACAGGCTCCAGTCAATCGCCAACACTCCCCACTGTGCCTCTTGTCACAATGCTCACAAACTGGGGGAATCTGTCCTGCACCTCTACCACTGCCACTGTCAGTTTGAACAAATCTCCCTCTCTGTCCATACCCAGCCTGTTTGGATCCTCCAGGTGACCTGAAAGTCCTGCTCTGGCGCTTGCTAAAGCCTCTGCCAGAACTGCCTTGACTCTCACTCGGTCTCTTCCCCCTGGACCCCTGACCCATCTCTGCCTGTCTCTGCCTCATAAGCTGCTCAACTCTGACTACAGTAGCCCTAAGCTCAATGAAGGTGCTCATATCAGATCGGGCCAATCTGGTGCGAATCTCCATATTGAGACCATGCTCAAATCTCCTGCACCTATCAGCCTCAGTCGAGATCAAAGCAGTAGCATAACCCATGAGCTCGTTGAACCTCACCTCATACTCTACCACTGTCATCCTACCCTGTCTCAGCTCCAAAAACTCCTGCATCTTCATTTCCAGATACACCTTGGGCATATAATTGTCTCTAAAAGCCCTCAGGAAATCCTCTCATATCAGTGGGCAAGGCTTGGTGGTACTTCCCGGGACAGTCTTCCACCACTGATAAGTCGAGCCTTGCAGAAGAGAGATTGCATAATCAAACCTTTCGGCTGGATCACAATCCATCTGATCAAAGACCCTATCAGTCCGCTCCACCATCCTCACCTCACGGGTCTCATCTCGCCATAGAAATCTCACCACTCGCATACGATCTATCATACCTCCTCTCCCGTCTCACGAGAACTCTAGGAGGCAGCTCCTCAAATCGAGGCACCGAGGACTCTCTACTAGCTCCGACAGATCCCTGGTCAGCTGGCTGATCAATCTGATCACTAAGAACGGATGACCTATAATAAAACAAGAACTCTCATCAGTTTCTGCATTTCTCACAATAATTCAAGCCTAATTATGTACTAGTCCCAACAGAAGCCAAACTATGCTCTGATACCACCTAAATGTAGCACCCCCTTACCATAGGGTATACACCGGGATGCCCGTAGGTCATTCCGATACATAATCTACGATAAGGGTGCACTACGAACATTCACTATTGAACCTCATATGGCATCAATAATTATATAGCATTAATATGAAAATCACTAATTTTTAAAACCATAAAATTTTCTCATTTCATATCATCAAAAGCAGTAATTTACATACTTGTCAGTTTTTCACTGTCTGTACATTACTCCAAAAGAAATTTAACACAAAAAGCTAACTAGGTCATCCCTAAAAGATCCCAGCTGACCGAACTATGTGCCATGACTTCTCTTGCCAACACGATCTACACGGCAGGAAAAGTCTCTCTGGAGCTACGAGTCTACTCTCTCGGTCCTGAAAAATAATTTGCAATTTTGGGTGAGTTTGCGAACTCAGTGAGGAACCATCGTCGATTGTTCACCCAATTCATGCATTGTCAAGTATAACACAATTATAGCATAATAGCTCATTCAGAAATATCACAGAATCATTCACATGGAACCAAGGCGATTTGCCTTTCACTTAATCAAAGTATTCAATCAAGTGCACATGTAATGCGTATGTGACCCCTTTTTTTTCAATTTATTTCGTTGTTGTGACCGAGCGCCTAAACTGTCCCAATAAGGGCGCATTATTCGTTGAGCCTGAGGCTCTGTAGCACTGTGGGCTCGAGGCCTAAATACGTTGAGCTTTAAGCTCTCGGTGGCTGCTCAGGTCACAACTGCCAATTACTGATTATGCATTATGCATGGAATGCACATGGCAATATGAAGCAAAGCTCACATCATATTCGGTCCCAAATTACCACATTCACACAAGTAATTCACAATTAATCACATTCCAAATCACATATAGCACTTCTATGTCATATTCTTTCAATATCTCGGACATCTTCAGTCCGGAAACAGCATAAACAAACACAAAGCCCACCATTATTCTCCATAGTGTTATAAGTGCAAAATATAAATATTTAATAATCGAGAAACCATCTAGGTTACTCACCAAATAGCTTCCGAGCTAATGCCGGGAAGTCTCGGCAACGTCCGTGGGATGACGTTCCAACTGTGCCTCTATAATAATCACAATATTCACATGTCATCAAATGCACAATGAGCAATAATAAATAATGCACATGTAGCAATTTAGATATGTACAATGCATGTTCGTGACATTCCCGGCATTTCCCATAATTCACATACAAACAAAAGTTTGGACCTTTATATCTTAGGAACCTATAGACACCAGAATTACTCAATTTGGACCTTTATAGGTCCAGATATTGCCAAACATTATTCAATTCTCTCACTTGGATTCAATCCCTAAATCTCAATTAAAATCCCACAAGCTCACAATTCCACATGGAGAGGTAGATCATTGACTTATGAATCCGACACATCGAGAATCAGGTCAATCGGAGGTCGGATGACGAAGATATAAGCAAAAGAAGCTTTAGGACAAAACAAAAGGTAAGAGAGTTTGCCCTATTTCCATCTCTTCCACCATCTGAATTTCTAACATGCATAACGTTTTACAAACGTATCCAAAAATTACAAACAAGATCTCATTGGAAAGATAACAAGAAACCCTACAAGTTCCATGAAGGGCTCACAAACCAATCTCACCTCTAAGGGTGCTAAAAACGACTTCAAAGTTATTGCCCATAAATGACCATATGAACAGTAACTGTGTTCTTCCAATCCTCATAACTTTTTACTCATAAATCCAAATAAGGTACATTATACACCATTAGAAAGCTCTAAACATTTTCTACAATCTTCAAGAAGACGCCCCAATCCAATTCAATCTATAAGAGGGTCAAACATACAAACAAAAGTTCTGCCCAATGAAACAATAAAACTATCAAATGAACAGTACTGCACTCTACTAGAAAAATCCTATCTTTCGATTCCTTATGCCAAAAATTACAAAATTTATGTCAAAAGAAAGATAAAAACGTGTTCTACAAGTTTCATGAATAACATGGAAACAAGATCAACCTCTAAACAACTCAAATTCTCAAGCAAAGCTTCTGCCTATATAAGTCTCATTCTCACAGTAACAGCATCTTCCAACATTCATAACTTTTCAACCCATTGTCAAAAAATTACATACCATACAGAAATAAAAAGCTCAGACAATATACTACAATTCTCAAGAAGGACTTCAAAGCAAATTCCCATTCAAACTAGGTCAAATCCTCTCACTTAGGTGGCTGTCCTGATAGGGTTTAAGAAAACAGCCTTTAACCTAAACTATAACAAAACTTTACAAATTTATATCCAACAATCCTTACATCCAAAATTCACACAAAATACCTCATTAGAAAGCTACAACAATCCTCTACAACTTTCCAGAAGGTCACTAAAGCCAATTTCACCACCAACAGTCCCAAATAAATACCATAACATAAATAGCACAAAACTTGTTCACATAAAGTCACTTACACACAAAACACATTGTCAACTGAATGACCATATGAACATTAACACACCATAACTTTCAACGTACAAATCAAAAAACTTCATACTTAGTGGCGTTAGAAAGCTAACACAAAACTCTTCAACTTTCATGAAGACCAAAGTAGCAAATTCAATCCAATTCAATCCTAAAAAAATCATCAAAGTTTCAGGTCACAAGATTCAGATACTGTTCACACAGCACCTAACAATTCACTTTGCATGCCAAAATTAAAATCCTTAAGGTCAGAATTGGACAATACTTCCTTCATATGAAATCTGGCCATACTTCTTAAGTTTAATTTAAAACAAACCTCAGCTCAATTGGACAACCATATCAAAAGTTATGAGCCAAAATCTGAAACCTACATAAGGTCACATTTTCCAGATTTCCTACTCAACCAATTTCTATCATTCCAATTCCAATCCTACTCCAACTAGCATGCAATTTGGCCAAGAAAATCAGCCACTATTTCATCAAGTCATCCACTTAATCACCTAGCCATAAAAATAGCAGCAACCACACAATAAATTTTCATTTGTTTCCACTCATCTCAAATCACAAAATCCACTTCAATCCATCTTAATTTTCATACAACACCCATTACACTTACATTCATCATTCATCCTCACACAACTTACACTTATACCCAAACAATCCTACCACTATCTTTATGAAATCAATGCATAAGTAATCACAATAAATGCTTCTACTACCAAATTAAAGAACATAAACATAAGTACTCACCTAAATAACCTTCAAGCTTTAATTCCTTAAATCTTCAAATCACTCCAACTCTCCACCCCTCACCAACACCTACGACTCATCACAATCCTCATAAATTCAAAGCTTGAGTTTGGTCTTGAGTGTGACTAAAGGAGAAGCAAATAAGGAACCAAGGAAGACTTCTTTTATAGGATGAGAAGAAGAAAAATTCGAAGGAGGAAGGAAATGAAGGAAGCTACGGGTGAATGAGGAAATAAAGCTTTCAAAGTGATTTGTTTTTAATTGATTCAAGGAGAGAGTCGTGTAAACTTGAATCACTTAGATTAATATTAGACTATTATAATAAGACATCCCTAGGCAAATGACAAGTGTCCCGATTTTTATTCCGGTTCCAAATTTAACTCCAATTTCTCTCCAAATGCCAATGGCTCACAATTCATAATTCCTAAAATCATGTACCTAAATTCCCAGTGCCATTAGACAGTCTTTTTCAGTACTGAAAATCCAATCATTCTGTCCCTTGCAAATTTTTCCGGTCCGGACATTGTTCCCTAAAAATTTCAGAAAAATTTCCTAAAAGTCCGCAAAAATGGAAAACGCACAAAAATCCACTCCAATTCATTTTTCAAGCACAAATAACACATTTTTCACAATAAACACATATGCCAGGAAATGTCAGGAATGCATGTACAAGCATGTGCATGTGCAAAAATTACCATTCATATAAATATAGAGGCTATACGATGCATGAACATACTGAGGTATGTTAAAACATTCCTATCCCTTCCAAATTACCAAATTATCCTTCCCATCGATGATGGGATATTACAAGTATCCACATTCTAACGTTCCAGAATTGGGAAGCAAATGCTATTTTGGAGCGTCCTGTGAGTAGACCTAGATGGTCTTACTTTATTGTTTGTTAATTGAATTCTTGTATTATTTGACTATTGGATGATTGTGTAAATGTGATTGAATAGTTTGGGTTCCGGACAGGAGGTCCGATTATTGTGATGAATGACTTGGATATTGAAGTGCTATTTGTTTGTGAATTGGAAGAACTAAATGTATTGAGTGATGGCTATGTGTTTCCTGAAGGTGTAAATTGCATGCAAGTGAAAGTGTGATTTCTCAACTATCTGTTGCATACCAGACTACGGTCCGCTGATAAGCGAATATGAGTGAATAAGAGCATGCAATTATGAGTGATGCATTTCAATGCATATGAATGACGGTTGAATTCTCAACACTAAGGTTAAATGCCGGACTAAGGTCCGATGATATGGGAATGAATGAGTTTACGAAATTGTGAGTGATGCATTTCATTTCATGAATGCATGTCATATAATGGCTGTTGTGACTAGAGGAGCCACCGATCAAAGCTACAAGCTCAACGATTAATGAGCCATACATATGGGATAGTTATCAATGAGCCCTACATGGGACAATGACCAATGAGCCCTATATGGGACAGTTATCAATGAGCCCTACATGGGACAGTTATCAATGAGCCCTATAGGGGACAATCCAGGCACTCGGTCACAACAGAGTAACAATTGGAAAGTGAGTCTCATATACACTGAGTATGCATGACATAAATGATTAAATGATATTGAATGTGAAATAACTGAACAAGTTTATGTGATTCAATATAGTTGTTAATGAAATGATATGAATATGGGAAATAATGTGATATAGGGAAATAAAGTGAGATTGGTTCCGTGATTGAATGTGAAATAATATGAACATGTGCGATATTGAAAAAAAAAGTGTAATGAAATGTGACTTATGAAATATATATCTTATGTGATATGTGATGAGTGAGCCATCGATGATAGTCACTCACTGAGTTCGCAAAATTAACCTAAAATTTGCAATTATTTTTCAGGATCAGAAGAATACCCCATTAAGCCAACAGGAGTATATTTGCAGGATTCAAGTGAAGGATAGAAGTCGGGATCAGTTCGCGTCTGCATTGCATATCTTTATTTATGTAATAAAGTGTAAATTTGTATTTGGAAAATGAGCCCGAGTGGTGATTGGAAATTGTGTATAATGAAATTGTATATGATTGAATGAGGAACCAAATTAGGCATTGAATTCCGCATATTTTGTTTTAAAAAAAATGTACCGATTTCTGAATGAGTGTTTTAACACGCCACTCTCGCGGGGCACAGACTCGGATATCACCGTCGATGTCGGGTTTGGATCACGTGGGAGTGGGGTGTTACAAGTTTCTTGAAGATATATTAGTACTTCTGTAGGATCTTTTCAATCTCTGGTTTGGACTCTTCCCCTTTTTGGGAAATAAGGTTAGTAGAAACTAACTGAATAAAGAGTCCTGATCCCATTAACCACTAGGGAATAATTGTTGGGTCTCCTTATCAGATAAGGCCTCTAACTCATTTATGCGCATTTCCTGAAATAAAATTATGTTATTATTAAAATTGAAAGCCAGAGTGAGTTTACCGTAATTGTACACCCAATTGGCCCTAGGGTAGCTAACCATTGTACACCCAAAACCACCTAACAGGCTGCGGATGGTAAGACAAAGAAGTCAGCCTCAATTTCACAATCTCGTACCGCAAGTTTTACTCTTCTACATAGACCAGTACACTCAATCCGTTCCTTGTTGGCTATGACAACCTGGAACCGGCGGTTAGTATCTACTAGAAGCCTCAATTTGGTAGCGATGCCTTGCTCGATAAAGTTGTTTGTGCTTCCTCCATCCACGAGAACCACAAATTCTTTGTTATGAATTTTTCCTTTGACCCATAGTGTTTGTGGGTGTTGTGCCCCTGTTATGGCATGCAATGAAATCTCGGGTATGTTGAATTCCTCTTCTTCCTCTTTTTCCTCTTGGGTTGGTTCGCCAACGTCTTCAATCATGAATAATTGAGGACGAACACAGCGGTGTCCCGGGGAAAACATTTCATCATAATAGTATCAAAGACCCTTATCCCGATGTTCTTTAGCTTCTTGGGGAGATAATTGAAATTTGAAATTCCAATCTTCTAAGTAGGCATGGATCCCATAACCCCTGCTCCAGTTGTTGAAGATGCCTTTTGAGTGGTGATGGAAGTCTTAGAGGTGGTAAGTGGTCGTTTTGTAGGACTCAATTTCTCTTTAGCTAATCGAGCCAATCCAAAGGCATCATTAAGAGATTTTGGCCGGTTCATCTTCACTTCCATTCTGATTTCATTCTTGAGACCTCCATTAAATTTTCCAATCAAGTAGGGCTCTGGCAGATATCCAACCCAATGAGAAAGTCGTTCAAACTCCTCTTGATACGCCTCCACCGTGGTGGTTTGTCTTAGGCGTGAGAGAGCTTCATTTGGGTCCACAAATTCAGTTGGCCCAAACCTTTGAAGTAGTGCACGGGTAAATTCACTTCAGGAGACAGGTCCGTTCACGACTTCTAAAGATCACTGGTACCATTGTAGAGCTAGCCCTTCTAAATGGATGGCAACCAATGCCATCTTTTCTCCTTCTGGAATTCCCTGATACTTGAAGTATTGCTCAACTCAAAAAATCCACCCCTGGGCATCTTCTCCATCAAACTTGGGAAATGAAAATTTGATTGATGTCTTGTAGTTTTCTCGGTTGGAGCTAGAACTTACCACAAAAGGAATTTCTTCCCGTAGGGGGCGGTTTGGAGTGACTAGTGTTTCTTGTTGCGACCGAAGTGGAGTGGTAGCCACTCGAAATGCTTGAAATTCTTGTGTTAACGTCTGAAGGAGCATAGTCAGTTGGTCATAGTTGTTATCAACTCTAGCCTTCAGCTGCTCATAATTATCATTGACTTGGTTTAAGACAGCCTCCTGTTTTAAGAGCAGATCAGCTACCTCGCTCCGTAAATCAGTGTTGGCTTTCTGACGTGTCTCCATTTAACAACTTGGCTCTGATACCAAATTGTTATAAATAATTTTAAAAAATAGATTTGGACTAGATTTTTAGTGGGGAAAGAAAGATCCAGAGAGATAAGAGTATCTTTGATAATAATTACGTTGTTTTCATTCAATAAACTCTGTGCTAATTTATAGCACTCTCCAATAACAAACAGGACCTAATTTAGGGGCCATGCCCACCAGATACTGCAGGAAATTAAAACAATCATAAATATAGGGATCACGCCCACCAGTTACCATAAATATCCCTTAAATAAACTTCTAAAAACTATGCCCAGTTCATCAGACTTATCCACCAGAAAAAAACAAGTTTCACACGTCTGCATGTTCTTCCCACATCCTCTTACGCGCCAAGTAACCTTAGTGGCCCTTAACCACGTAAATCGCCCCACATGCACGTAACATCATGTTAACCAAATTACTGGGAATCCGATTTTTAATTATGTAGCGAGTGTTTTAAACATCATCGTTAATTAGTCCCCGCTCCACTTTGTACAGATAAAAATTCAGGCAAGACCTTGGGCTTGGGTAACAAATCAGAGCCCAAGCCCGAGGTGCCTTTCTTTAAACTTGTAAAAAGACCACAACGTCGTTTTGCTTTAATTTTATTTCTTTTTTGTTCAACCTCACTCTCCATCTCTCTCTCAGGTCTCAAGTCTTATTATTCTTATTACATTTTATCAAATTTCATCTACATATTTACGTACGCTTCATGTAAATATATAGATAAGATTTACTAAAATATGATTAAAAATCATAACTAGATAGATGATTTGACCTGGTTACTAATTAATAATTATTGCATGTCTGAATAAACGAACTACAAAATACTAGGTTACGATAAGAATTGGAATTAAGTATTTCTACTAAAAAATATTTATCTATAGTGAAAGCACGATAATTGATGATGCAACTTAATTAATAGTGTCCATTCGTCAACGCCGGCACGTTACCATAAGACCAAATTGTAAGGTGGCAGGCATATTTTCAATTGTAGATGGAATTGTTTTTTGTTTTTTCTTCAAACGAAACGAAAAAAGATGGATATATAATTGTTAAAGACCTTATCCAACTAACCTTGACTTGTCCAGATGTTCAAGTAAACCAAATTACAGGGAATCCGATATGTAATGTAGCGAGTATTTTAAACATCATCATTTGTCCACGCACGTTAAAAATGATTCATTTCTTTTCTTGTAAACCAAAATGTTATCCTCATGTTTTTAATAATCTAAATCATATATTGGTAATTATAATTATGTTTGTTTACTTAAGGTTGAGAATTGAGAATAAAGTTATCAGTATTAATTATTTTGATTTTAAAAATTATGATTATCCCTTTTCAAGAATTGTAATCTATTTTATCGATAAAAATTTTATAACTATTTGAAGCTTCAATATTATTCTTTCCTACATTTTCTGCGGTTGAAATTATTTTATATTGCTTGCAAAATTCTTTTCAAGTTTTTCTTAATTTTATATACATTTTCATTATCCTCTTCACTAATTTTGAATTTTTGATGCCTTGTTGAAAATTTTTAAGATATATGGTTTCCAAGACCTATAATCCTATTTCTACTAAGATGAACTACAATTTAACCATATATACTTATCATAAACAGAATCTGGACTCCTTTCATTTATTTGTAGGAAACATATTTGAGCGGATATAAATTTTTGAATGCCTTCATTCTTATGTTTTCACTATATAAAATATTTAGACGAGAATAAATGAGATGGAAGAAGAACATAATTGAATGCATAGTAATTATTTATTTTATGCCCCCTATTTACATCCTCCTAAATCCGTCCCTTGGAAGAAGAACATAATTGAATGCATAGTAATTATTTATTTTATGCCCCCTATTTACATCCTCCTAAATCCGTCCCTAGGCTACATGACGCCATAATTGTTCTTACTGCTATTCGCCATAGTCCCTGATCTAGCTGAAGTAGAGGGACGCGGTGGTCGCACTTTAACAGGTGGCGCCGGTAACTGAGGGGCACCTTGCTACGATATATTTATGTATGTGATAGCTAGCTAATAAGAGAAGGCGTCAGTTAGTTCGTTAAGTAGTTAATTAAAATAGCAGTTTCTAATTCAGCTTGTATATAAGCTACTGTACAATTGATAAGAGATATATGAAAATTATTTTTACAGTTCTCGACTTCACTCTCGTCTCTAGTTTCTTTTGCCACATGGTATCAGAGATTTAGGTTGATTGAACGCATACGGTGTTTGATCGCTGATCTTAGCTCCTTTGCAGTTATGACTACTTCATCTGATGACCTTGGTCATGATGGCCATTTTGTTGCGATGAATCGTGACGTTGATGGTGATCCATTGCTTTTGTAGAGTTCGGATCACCCAGGCATGATTTTGGTTGCCTCTCCTCTCACAGGTAACAATTATCTTACCTGGAGTATAGCTGTTAAGATTAGTCTTGAAGCTAAAGACAAGATTTGTTTCATTGATGTGAGTTTTCCAAATCCTACGAGTCCCATTCTTTTTAAGAAGTGGAAGAGAGTTGACTCCATGATTAAAGCATGACTTTTGAATTATATGACTAAGGAGATGTCGGATACCTTCATCTATTATGCTAGTTCGAAGGTGTTGTACGATACAATTGAAAAGAGGCTTGGTGAGAACAATGGTCTTCTTCATTATCAATTGCAGAGAGAGGTTTCTTCTCTAGAACAGGGCAGTGATTCTGTCACTACTTATTATAGTAAAATGAGTTGTTGTTGGGAAGAATTGAATCATCTTTTGCTGTTACCCAGCTGCAAGTGTCATGGCTGTAGCTGTACTTTATCGGTTCACCTGGTTGAGAGAGAGGAATCTACCAGACTCATGCAGTTCTTAATGGCACTTAATCCAACCTTTGATAATGTGAGAAGTCAGATTTTGAATCTGGAGCTGCCTCATATAGATAAAGTATTTTCTATGGTTCTACGAGTGGAGAAACAGAGATAAGTAAATATGGTTTATGGCAGTGCTTTTACTAATGGTAGTGCTCTTTTAGCAAAAGGTTTTAATACTAAGGGTAGTATTTCTAAAAAGGAGGTTAACAAGAAAGACAGGTTTTGTGATCATTGTAATGTAGCTGGTCATACTAGGGATTCTTGTTTTAAGATTCATGGATATCCAGATTGGTTCAAAACTTTGAAATAGAAGAAAGCAGCAGAAAAGAGAGGGGAAGTGGTTAATATGGTGCAACAGGAATCGTCTGATGTCACACCTGTGGATAATCTAGCTATTGATGATAATCTTGCTAGTATGGTGAATTCGCTGATACGAAAGGAGATGTCCAGGATTCTTACATGTCAACAACTGGCTGCTGATTATGTGAACATGGTCACTGATCTTGCAACTTTTGCAGGTCAAGTTGCTAAAATAAAACATCCCTTCATGCTCATTCCCTCAATTCTAATGATGTTGGATTGTTGATAGTGGCGCTTCGAATCACATGTGTTTTGATGCAAGATCTATGTTGAATATTACACAACTCCAATGTCCTATCCCTATTCATCTACCTGATAATAGTCTTCAACATGTTGCCCATTCTGGTCATGTTACCCTACACTCTACCCTTACTCTTAAAAATGTTCTCCTTATTCCTTCTTTCAAATTCAATTTGCTTTCTGTTCACAGACTTACTAAAGAGGCTAATGTTTTTGTTTCTTGTTTTCCTTCTTGTTGTTATATACAGGACCAGTAGAGTAAAACCATCCTTGATGTTGGTCAAATCATAGGCAGTCTATACATTCTCACTTGCCAATCTTTCCTTATCCCTTCTTCTCCTTCTTCTGTTAACTCACCTGATATTTCTCATACTTGTAATTCTGTTTCTCATCTTGTTGTAATTGATAGTAATAATGCTACTATATGGCATCAAAGGCTGGGTCATGCCTCTTTTCCTGTAATACAACATATCCCTTGTATTTCCCTTTCTAAAGATAATAAAACTTGTGACGTTTGCCATTTTTCTAAGCAACATCGACTTTCGTTTCCCACTACTTCCATTCAAACCACTGGTATTATGGAGTTGTTACACATTGATCTTTAGGGGCCTTATAGCCCATCTGCCATTAATCAAGCCCACTATATGTTAACTGTTATAGATGATTTCAGTCGAGCCACTTAGTTATTTTTGCTTCAGTACAAGCACCAAGTTTCACATACTGTTTAGAAATGTTTCCTTATGTTGCACAATCAGTTTAACTGCAAGGTTAAGAGCATTCGAACTGATAATGGATCTGAATTTGTTAATTCCGCATGTCAAGCTATATTAGACAGGATGGGCATTTTGCATCAGAAGACTTGTGTTTATACGCCTCAGCAGAATGGCGTGGTGGAGAGGAAACATCGGCATTTGGCTAAAGTTGCTCGTGCTCTTTTATTTCAAGCAGGCTTACCTAAAACTTTTTGGGGTGAGGCTATGCTCACTGCTACCTATATCATTAATCATCTCCTTACTCCACTTTTACAATGGAAGTGTCCTTTTGAGGTGCTATTCCATAGGCCACCTCATTATGGTCGTCTGAAGAGTTTTGGATGTTTATGTTTTGTCATGGATAATCAGCCCCATCGAGATAAGTTTTCTCCTCGATCCATCAAATGTGTTTTCTTAGGTTATATTCTGGGTCAAAAGGCTTATAAAGCGTATGACTTACAATCTCATCGAATTCTTATTTCTAGAGGTGTTGTATTTTATGAAGATCAATTTCCTTATCACAATCCCTCTAAGCTTGCAGTGAGTGATTCTTCTCCTTCTCTTCCCTTTGTGCGTCTTATTGGCCCTGTCCAGGAAGTGTTGTCGTCGCACCAATCTGATGATGTTGTTGCTGATTGCCCTACTCCTTCTACTTCTCCTCCGACTGATGCTCCTATAGTTAGTGGGCCGCAACTCTATTGACCACGTCTCAAGGGGCTCTGTTGCAAACCAACACTCGCACCTGGCAGTCTCTTGCGTGGATGCGTGATTTTGTGTGTGGAAATGTGAATTTCATTTCCAGTGCCAGCTTGAATACATCGACTTTTCATTTTTCACCAAGTTATTTGGCTTTTATGGCCAATATTGATGAGGTCAAAGAGCCCGCTACTTATAACCAGGCCGTCTTGCATCTTAGGTGGGTTGTGACGATGAATCAAGAATTCAAGGCTTTGGAGGATAATGCTACGTGGGAAATCACCACTTTACCAGCAGGAAAACAGGCTATTGATACGAAATGGGTTTATAAGGTCAAGTATAATTCTGATGCGATGGTCGAGAGACTAAAGGCAAGGTTGGTTGCTCGGGGTTATAACCAGAAGGAAGGGGTGGATTACTTTGACATTTTTTCTCCGGTTGCCAAGCTTGTCACCGTTCGGATTTTCTTGGCGTTGGCTGCCAAGAAGGATTGGTGTCTTCATCAGCTTGACATTAACAAGGCCTTTCTTCATGGGTACTTGAAGGAGGAAGTGTACTTGGCTCCACCAGAGGGTTACACCAAGACAAAACCTGGTGAAGTTTGTCGTCTACGGAAGTCTCTATATGGGCTGAAACAGGCATCGCGAGAGTGGAATGCAGAATTTACTAGTCAATTATTGTCGTATGGCTTTACACAGTCTGCCTATGATTATTGCTTATTAACAAAATACTCTGGTAGTTCTTTTCTTGCTCTAATTGTGTATGTGGATGATGTTTTAGTCGCTGGGACAAATGAAGCGGACATTATTGCTATGAAGCAGTTCTTGCATTCGAAGTTCACTATCAAAGACTTAGGTTGTGCAAGGTATTTTCTGGGTTTCGAGATTGCGAATTCTGAAGTTGGGATTTTTGTTTCTCAGCGCAATTACTTATCTGACATTGTGTCGAATACCGGATTCAATGATTCCAAGGTTGCTTCTACACCATTGCCTCGGAATCATAAGTTTGATGAAGTTTCTGCTCCTCTTGTCGAATCAGAGAAGTATCGGCAGTTGGTGGGACGCTTGTTGTATTTGAACATGACCCGACCCGATATCTCTTACAGTGTTCAACAGCTAAGTCAGTTCTTGTGCAATCCGTGTGAGACTCATTAGATAGGTGCCTTACATGTTCTTCGTTATCTTTATGGTACGAGTTCGCATGGTTTGTTTTATTCAGCTACGTCCACTACAGATATTGAAGCTTATTGTGATAGTGATTGGGCTGCTTGTCCTCTGAGTAGAAAATCTTTAAGTGGTTATTGTGTTTTTCTAGGTGGTTCGCTGGTTTCCTGGAAAACCAAAAAGCAACATACTGTGTTGCGCAACTCCTGTGAAGTAGAGTATTGAAGCATGGGTTCCGCGGTGTGCGAGCTTCAATGGGTGTCTTATTTACTTCAGGATTTTCACGTCCAACGATCTGCCCCGATTCTTTTATGGTGTGACTGTAAGTCTGCCTTATACATCACTGAAAATATCGTGTTTCACGAATGTACGAAACACCTAGAAATTGATTGTCACCTCGTGCGAAACAAGTTCAAGGAAGGTTTTATTGCTCTTATGTATGTTTCGACTCATCACCAACTTGCTGATGTTTTAACCAAATCAGTGGGCAATCAATAATTTGTAGTTTTTATTGCCAAGTTGGGACTGGTTTCACCACCATTACCCACTTGAGGAGGGGATGTTATGATATATTTATGTATGCGATAGCTAGCTAATAAGAGAAGGCGTCAGTTAGTTTGTTAAGTAGTTAGTTAAAATAGTGGTTTCTAATTCAGCTTGTATATAAGCTATTGTACAGTTGATAAGAGATATATGAAAATCATTTTTATAGTTCTCGACTTCACTCTCGTCTCTAGTTTCTTTTGCTACACACCTTGATCTTGGCGATTGTCTCTTTCCTCTGATGCCACTTCTTCCAATAACTGAGGGGGATCCTTGTTAAGAAATGATCGAGAGAAAAATATCTGTGAAATGTTAATTGTATTGAACTAATTAGTCACTGTGCAAAAAGCTAAAGTATATACAACTATTATGAACTAATCCTGTAACTAAACCTCTAACTAGTTACAGTATGTACAGCTAATCCTCTACACTCCCCCTCAAGTTGGAGGATGAAAAATGTTTTTCACTCCCAACTTGGAAAGCAAATAATGATGTTGCTGAATGCTTAATCCTTTGGTGAAGATATCTGCTAACTGTTCTTTAGTAGAAACATGTTGAGCATTGATCAATCCTTGCTACAGTTTTTCCCTCACAAAATGGCAATCAATTTCTATGTGTTTCGTACGTTCATGAAACACCGGATTTGATGCTATTTGGATTGCTGCCTGATTGTCACAATAGAGATCAACTGGTTTATCTTGCTTATACCCCAATTCTTCTATCAATCCAAGTAACCAGATTAATTCGGCAACAGTTGAAGCCATACTTCTATATTCTACTTCAGCTGATGACTTTGATATTGTGCTTTGCTTCTTTGATTTCCAAGAAATCAATGATTTCCCAAGCTTGACACAGAACCCTGTGATCGACTTCCTAGACATTGAACAAGAAGCCCAATCCGAATCACAGAAAGCTGAAAGAACATGCTCACCTTCTGAAGATAATAGAATTCCTTGCCCTGGATGTTGCTTAATGTATCTCACAATTCGTATAGCTGCTACATAGTGAGAGTGTTTTGGCTGCTGCATAAATTGACTCAAATGTTGAACTCCAAAAGCAATGCCAGGCCTTGTGTTTGTCAAGTATAATAAGCGCCCAATCAATCTTTGATAAACACTTGGATCTGACAATAATGAATCTTCTAAATTCTGTTCAACTGCAGTATCAAACTCAGCTGTTGTGAGCTTCAAATTTTGCTCCAAGGGAGTTGAAACTGGTTTTGCATCCTCCAATCCTACATCTGAAATTAACTCCAGTGCATATTTCCTTTGAGTCAACAAAATTCCCTTACTAGATCTAAGTACTTCTATTCCAAGAAAATATTTCAAGTCTCCCAAATCTTTCATCTTAAAAGCTTTATGGAGCATGACTCTCAAATCATTTATCAATTCAGTGTCATTTCCAGTTATCACCAAGTCATCCACATATATCAACATTATAACAATCTTGGTTCCAACTTTCTTTGTAAACATAGAATAGTCATGCTTACTTTGTATATATCCAGAGCTAATAAGTGCTTCAGTGAGCTTTAAATTCCATTGCCTAAATAAACCCAAGTCATTCTAGTGTGATCATCAACTATGGTAAGAAAATGGCGATGTCCACTGTGTGTGGAAAAACGGTAAGGACCCCAAAGATCAATGTGAAGCAATGAACATGAATGAGAAGCACGAGATTCACTAATTGGAAAGGGCAAGCGAGATTGTTTAGCTAATGGACAAACATGACAAGTAGTGATAACAGAAGTATCATTCATGACAGATTTCAAACAAGAAATTTTATTCATCTTTGATAAAGAAGTGTGCCCAAGTCTGGCATGCCACAAACTAGCATTTGATTCAACAGAAAAACAAGAAAATACATTGGGTTTTGATGGTAAAGGGACAGTAGCTGATTGCTGTGAGATGAAGCTAGAAATTGGTGATGATGATGATAAACCAGGCCAAGGTTGCAGCAAATAAAGGCCGTTGCTCTCTTTACCAATCCCCAGTATCCTTCCACTGTAGAGGTCTTGGATAACACAAAAATGAGGATAAAAGATGACAGAGCAATTGAGATCTCTGGTTAGCTTTGAAATGGAGATTAAATTGTAATGAAAATCAGGAATACAAAGAACATTGGTGAGCTTATGAGAGGATGAAAGGAAATAAGATCCAATGTGAGTGATGATGGCATGTTTTCCAGTGGGCAAGTGCACAAATGAGTTAGATGAACATGCAATAGGAGAATTAAGACAAGCATAATCAAAAGTCATATGGTTAGAAGCCCCTGTATCAAGGATCCAATGGATAGATCTTGAGTGAGGGAGAATACCTGCCATGTGAGCAGTAGCTGTGACTGTCGAATCCTTGTTCAAGAGAGTCAAAATTTGTTGATATTGCTCAGCAGTAAAGAGAGGAGCAGATTGAACAGAGGAAGAAGCAGGAGCAGCAACAGAATGAGAAGCATCATCATTTGTCTCAAAAACAGTCACATTGTTGGCAATAGCCCTCTTGTTCTTGGTGAATTTGAAATATGGGGGAAAACCATTGAGCCGATAACATGAAGCAATGTTGTGTCCTTTCAAATGACAATGAGAACAAGTTTCATCACTGTACTTCTTCTTAAAGGAACGAGATGAAGAAGAATATAAGGCAGTTGGTTCTGAAGGGAGATCCACAGTGGAGGCTAGATGACGTTGAGATTCATCCTTGAGGATCATAGAGTAAGCTTGATTAACAGAAGGAAGTGGAGTCATGAGAAGAACCTGACTACGAGCATTGGCAAAGGAATCACTCAAACCCATAAGAAACTGAAACAAACGCTGCTGTGTCGCATGTTGAGTGTATTTCTTAGCCTGATCACAATCACAAGGTGAAAGAGGCACAAGCACATCATATTCATCCCAAAGTAAACGAAGCTTGGTGAAGTACTCAGAAACCGTCAAAGTGCCTTGGATCTGAGTAGAAATATCACGATGAAGTTGATAGATCCTAGATCCATCAACCTTATCAAACCGTTCCTTCAAATCTTGCCAAACAGTAGCAGCATTAGAAGCAAACACAATACCAGCAGAAAGTTGAGGGCTTACAGTGTTGATTATCCAAGAGAGAACAAGGGCGTTGCAACGATCCCAATGACCATGAAACGCAGAAGTAAGATCTGAACGAGGAAAAGAACCATCAACAAACCCTAATTTTTTTTTTTGCGACAAGAGCAATCTGCATAGATCTACTCCAAATACAGTAGCTCTCTGGTCCGGTGAGTAGATGCGACACAAGAACAGTGCTCGGAGTGTCGGATGGATGAAGGTAAAGGGGATTGGAAAAATCAATGGTGGTGGAGGAAGATGTACTCGCTGAATCGGCAAGAGTAACCATGATGAACAGAAGATGGAATAAAAATGATGATCGAAAAAACAATGATCAGAGAAGAAGAAAGAAGAAAATGATGATCGGAAAAATGATCGGAGAAGAAGCGGAAGATGAGATCGATTTTTTCTCTGATACCATGTTAAGAAATGATCGAGAGAAAAATATCTGTGAAATGTTAATTGTATTGAACTAATTAGTCACTGTGCAAAAAGCTAAAGTATATACAACTATTATGAACTAACCCTGTAACTAAACCTCTAACTAGTTACAGTATGTACAGCTAATCCTCTACAATCCTTATCTTGGCAAGTGTCCTTTTCCACTTCCGCTTTAGTGGTTTCCAGAGCTTCAACGCTTTGACTTCCTATGTCTACATTCTGACTAACACTCACTGATTCTGAAAAGAAATGGTGAACAAAAGCAAGGCATGAACACATCTTTGGAGCACCAAAGGATAGACTAGTACTAGATGATTAGGTTCTGAAAAAGATCAATAGCTAAAAGCCTTTGGTACATAACTAAATACCAAAGACAAGGGAGGGATCAATGATTATAAAATTAAGAAAGGAAAAACAAATAACGTCCAACTTATTGACTAATTAAATACTAATAAATTTGCAACTTGAAATAGAAGTTTTAAATTTTAGTTCACAACTATAATTAAATAATATGGTATTTTTATTACAATTTTCATAATCATATTTATACTAATTAAAGTTTATTTTCCTTTTACGTTTGATCCGGAGCACGTACTAAGGTTTATGTTACGTCCTACATATAGTATTATTAAGGAGGTTACATGATCGGGTCGTTAAAAACGATTTTTTTTTAGTTTTTATCCATAAGGATTTCGAGCTTTACGATCCCTTTTTTGATTTTTTCACGCATATGGATGCATGAAAGTTGGTTACATATGGTTAGCCCAAAAAATTTGCTTGAATCTCACTAGAAATCGCCTATCACTCGAGGAAAGGAGACAATGCCGAGCGCATGGGGTACACATGCTCGATATCGCTACAATATCACCTCCGCAGGTGCCAACCAATCGGCGATGCGTGGACAAGATTTGGAACGCATGTGGCACATTTGTTGCACTCGTCAAATAAGTCACAAAAACCAACTGGCGGCATCGAGGCAGCTGCGTGCATCACACATGCTAGCCATCTATCCTAACACATGGGGCCCGCGAGTAAGGACACGTGGCACCCACAGGTGGGACGCTTGCAACACACGCGCTAATAGTGGTTAAGACACGTCGGTGTGCATGCAGCACTTGCAGTGCACACATCTGATGTTTCCAAAGGCACGTCAGGTCTGGGCGCTTTCAATGCTTGCGTCTCAGGCACACACACAATTCCAATGTCACGGGTAGCTTGGTTGACAAACTAACAGGATCAATTAGAACAAGATTCTAGGTTCAATTCTTGGCAACATCAAAGAGATAGTGGATCGCTCTATTAGGGAGTTGATTAAGATTAAACCGTGATTCAATCCTCCAGCGATAATCGGGCCTGCGACTGAGAGCCCTTGAAGTTAGGAATCAACCTTTTGGAACAAGTATACAATAACATACTGACATTAGCGCTACAGTGACTGCTTACATCAACAAGACGTTAGCACGAAGAAAAAAAAGAAAATTTTAGAATTCTCGTGAAGATGCCCTGGGGTGTTTTGGGTTAGTTTCTAGGTTAAGTGATTTTTTTTGGATTAATTACATTAATAATATCACTTTGAAAAAGGATTTAATGCATTCTAAAGACTTTTTTTTTAGTAAATTTTCCTGCTTCGAACTTCACATAAAGGATGCACTTAAGGTTTTCGCATCTCAAGTGATAGGTTCGATGCTCGATAATGCATGATAGTCGCTCTGTTTGAGTTTTTTTTTTTGTGATAGAAATCTCAAATAAAGTTTAATAATAATATTTTCAACACTGATATGCACTACAACAAAAATGACATACAGTAACATATGATAAGTATTAATAAATATTAATAGTAATACTAATGACTATGCTATGACAGCCCATGTTATAAAAAATATGATGCTTTAGTAACAATTTTTACATGTTATTATCGAGTTTAATATGACATTTATTGATAGCTATAACATGATTTTATATTATATTTTATAAATGTTATTAATTAATTATTTGTAACATTTTGATCTTGTTATATATTAATTTTTGCAACATCATTAACATGTAGTAGATATAAATTTTATAACATTTTAAAATGTTATAGATAAGTTTTCCATGACATTGATAGAATATTACTTGTTGAGTTTATTATAGCATTTATTGATAGCTACAAATGATTTTATATTATATTTTATAAATGTTATTAATTAGTTATTTGTAACAATTTTGAATGTTATATATTAACTTTTTGCAACATCATTAACATGTAGTAGATATGAATTTTGTAACATTTTAAAATGTTATATATAAGTTTTCCATGACATTGATAGAATGTTGTTGTTGAGTTTATTATAGCATTTATTGATAGCTACAAATGATTTTATATTATATTTTATAAATGTTATTAATTACCTATTTGTAACATTTTTTAATCATATCTATTAACTTTTGCAACATCATTAACATGTAGTATATATGAATTTTGTAACATTTTAAAATGTTATAGATAAGTTTTCTATGACATTAATATAATGCTATTGTTGAGTTTATTATAGCATTTATTGATAGCTAGAAATAATTTTATATTATATTTTATAAATGTTATTAATTATAGCTATTTGTAACATTTTGAATTGTTATATATTAACTTTTGAAACATTATTAACATGTAATAGATATGAATTTTGGAACATTTTAAAATGCTATAGATAAGTTTTCCATGACATTGATAGAATGTTATTGTTAAGTTTATTATAGCATTTATTGATAGCTACAAATAATTTTATAATATATTTTATAAATGTTATTAATTAGCTATTTGTAAAATTTTGAACTGTTATATATTAATTTTAGAATATTATAAAAGAATTTTTACACCATTATTATTAATAACAATCAATTGATTTTATATTACATTTTATAAACCATATAAATTAGTTAACCATGACATTCATAAACTATTATAAATTATTTTTTACATCAGCCAAAAGTTGTGGATATGAGTTTCAGTAACACTTCTAAAATGCTCTAGATTATTGTTTAATAACAATATTAAAAAAAATGTTATTATTGAATTTATGATAACATTTGTTGATGCTATTATAATAGTGTTACTAATATACTGCAGCAGATTCCCAGATGTAAAGAGCTCAATAATCATGTTAATTTTTTTCTTCTTCTCATCCACCCACGAGCTATACAACTTGATGATGTTTTCATGCTCCAATGACCTTAGAAATTAACTTCAGAGTATAGCTTCTCCAAATCTTCTGGGGTTTTCAAGACATCATCGATGCTCACTTGGTTCCATGCAACGTCTATGCCATCTACTTCATCAAATGCTTTGTAACTACAAGAAGATAACAAGTAAAACAATTAGATTTATAGTGAAAACAATAATCTTCCTACAATCATATGGCTTGCTTGGAAGTACAAGTCATTAAGGAAGTTTATAAACTAAAAAGGGCAATGTGTGAGAACCGTACACCGTCTGGAAGGCACCTTTGCCCAACACCTCATGATACTATATTATCATCATCATCTTCATTACCCTCCTCAACTTCGACTTGTAATGAGAGAACAGAATCTCTAGTACATGATAAAAAGATCCCTCGTTTTCCTAAAAGATCCTCTATTGGCATTACAAGTTGAATACGGAAACTATAAAAATCTTGACCAAAAAATACAAGCAAGCCACCTAAAAAAGATCCCTCGTTCTCCTAAATGATACTCAAACACATGCCAAAAAATAAGTCATCAGCAAGCCACCTTAATCTGGGTTTCAAAATACAAGCAAAGCAAAAACGTAATATCAAAAATGCAAGTGAGAAAGATGAAGAAAAACAGCAGACAACTTGCAACCGAGGTACATAAAGTCCCAAACTTTTTTTCCCTCTTCGCTCAAATAGCATAAATTTGGTAAGTCATTCTATTTGGGCATACTCAGAAACACCCAAGAAGGAAAACAAAAAAAAAAACCATAAAACGAACAAGCATTAGTAACCAACCATCACTGAAAGTAAACTTTCCTCAAAACTCGAACTTACAACCTAAATTCAACACAAGGGTATCTAAGGAATCTCAAGAATTTCCCAGAAACCAATGTCAACAACCCAGATGAACACATTAGAAATCAAGAGAACTTACGCGTGGAGCTTGAACTCCAAAACCTCTTGGAGCATTTGACGATCGCTGTTCCATCATTAGCCTCACAGAATCATGGAGAAATTTAAAGTAAAAAAGAAGAAACCTTTTGGAAGACCCAAATCAAGATAGCCAATTGAAAGTTTAAAGAGTCAAATATGAGCCCCAATAAAGCAAAGAAAAGATCTTTCTTTGTCTTTGTTGTAGATACTGGCCTTTCTACAAAGAATGTTAAGATCAAGAAACCCGCCGTCATAAAGAAAGCTCCCGTCATGATATGAGAAACAAACACTTTGCATTTAAGAAAATAAAGAAAGGAAAATGTGCCCACCTTCAATCGATGGAACAAAGTGAGAAAATCAAAATCAACCCTTACTATAATGCTAAATTTAAACAGCACCAACCTGATGATTTTTACCCGTTGTGAGCCTCAATAATGCAACCAAACTAGTCGAGTTTCACATCAAGCAAATCTGAAGTTCCAAGTTCCAAGTACAAAAGATGGCGTTGGAATGGGTTGTGCTAGGCTAAGCAGCCGGAGCGGAGGCAATCATGGTGCTCCTCCAAGCAAAAGATGCCGGGCATGTACTCACATCATGGGGTTCCTCTGCGCATTCAATCTCGCTATCTAGGACTTGAATCAGACGATCATCGAAGCTCTGTTTCAGGGCAACATCAGTTGAGAACTGAGAAAGTGTAGGAAGTTTTGGTTTGCAACAAGACCGTGCTTATCGATGCAGAGAACGACGGGAATTGACCTTTGGAAGGTTCTAGAAGATCAGATTGCGAGAGGAAGTAGGGAAGAAGAGGCCTTGCGAAGCATGGAATTGAAGACCATGATTTGTGCGTTAAGAAGAGAAGAACAAAGGGTTTCGGTTTTTGTGCCGCTTTAGGGTTTAGGGGTTTAGGTAATTTAAAAGGTTAGGGTTTTGGAGAAATTCAGACTCAAAATTGAGAACCAATCAAATTGGGTTAGGGGTTTAGGTAATTTAAAAGGTTAGGGTTTTGGAGAAATTCAGACTCAAAATTGAGAACCAATCAAATTGGGCTTCTATTGACCTCAAAAATTCTAGAATTCGAGTTTGCATTTGACAGGCTTAAACATGGGCTTGTAATCAATAATTGGTGGCTTAAAAATAATTAAAGATGACTAACGAAATGAATAAAATAAAAAATATAATCAAATAACAATTCTTCCATAGAATATGATGCCTTTGTATTCGTGATAATAGGTCGAGCTAGGCTTAAAATTCTTTTTTTAAGCCCAAAAGTTAGATTAATTTTTTTATGTTAAAAATTTAGAAGATGTCATTTTTATGGATGATAATAGACCGAACCAAGTCGATCTTCTCCAACCTTGATATAGACAATTAACTAAAAATCTAAATCCAATTCATAGTTTAAGATTTAAAAGTCACGTAAGTGTTAACTTGTCATAAGATTAACTAAAGTTTGAAAAAATAAAATATATGAAAATGATCGTCCTTATGTATAAAAAATTTCAAGTTTAATTAAAAATTATTATATAAAAATAATTAATTAATTTTAATTTATAAAATTTATTAATTTACAAAAATCGATTGAATGATTAATAAATTGATTAATGAAAATAATTATTAATATAAATTGAATCAAACAATTAAAAATCAAGTTGAAAATTAACTAATTTTTCAATTAAATCATTTAAAATTTTAATTATCAATTCTTTTAAAAAATTAGCTAAACATTTTGCTTAATAAAATAATAGAAATATGTTGTATTTTCATCATACTTAACTTGCTTATTAAAGTATGGAGTGAAAAGTTTCATGACTCAAAAAGTAAAATTTTCAGTTCATTCATTTTTACTCTTAAAGTTGCTAAAATTGTGCTTATATCACAACATAAGTACGTTAGAACACAGTGATCATAAAATTGTGATTTTTCAATTTATGTTAAAATAATAATAAAATATTATATATAAATCAATAAAATCTTACCCAATTTAATTCTTAATTTTGACTTAAAATAATTAAATTGAACTTAAAATAATAATTAAATATAATTTATTAATTTAAATCTAATTTATTTAGATCAGATTAAATTTAAATTGTTTCATATATCCCATATATTTCAAAAGTTTAACCAAAGATGTATGCTTTAAAAATTAAATTTTTTAGAGTTTTAAATAAAGTTAATTAAATTATATAAAATTTTATATCATTCACCTTATTTTTATAATTGTTTAATTTAACATATTATTAATTAATTATGTCAATAAATCATATTTAAATCAATCTTAATATCATTAAATGATTAAAACTTTTAATACATAAGTTATGATCTAATTTAATATTATTTCAAATTAATATTATACCAATAAGAGAAATTGAATTTCTAGCACGGTGAGTGAGCATGTATAATGAGGATGAGGATTTCATGTATGGGTCAGAATATGTTACAGCACGAGATATGAACGTCCACGATGATAGTGAAGAAGTTAATTATGTAAGAGGGGATTGTGAAGGTCTATTGGTGTGATAACTTTGTCGTGGTTTCTCTAAACTTACTTTAAGTTACATTTTTCTCCAAATTTTGGTGTATATTTCATTGATTTAAGTTAATTATTTGCTTTTGCTTTACATTACTAACGTAACGTAACGTAACTTAAAGTGTTATTAATTTACATAACTAAGATAACTTATATAAATTGTTATTATTTTATTAATAAAGTAACTCATACATAATGTTATTATAATACACTATTATGATAACTTTTCTAGAGTATTATTATTTTACATTTACTAAAGTAACTCATATAAAGTGTTATTGATTTACATTACTAAGATAACTTATATAAAGTGTTATTAATTTACAAAACTAAGATAACTCATATAAACTGTTATTAATTTATTAATAAAGTAACTCATACATAATGTTATTATAATACACTATTATGATAACTTTTCTAAAGTGTTATTATTTTACATGTATTAAAGTAACTCATATAACGCCTTATTGATCTATATTACTAACATAACTTATATAAATTGTTATTAATTTACATAACTAAGATAACTCATATATAATGTTATTATAATACAAGATACGATAACTTTTTGAAGTGTTATTATTTTACATTTATTAAAGTAACTCATATAAAGTGTTATTGATTTATATTACTAGCATAACTTATATAAAGTGTTATTAATTTACAAAACTATGATAACCCATAAAAATGTTATTATTTTATCAATAAACTAACTCATACATAATGTTATTATAATACACTATTATGATAACTTTTCTAAAGTGTTATTATTTTACATGTATTAAAGTAACTCATATAACGCCTTATTGATCTATATTACTAACGTAACTTATATAAATTGTTATTAATTTACATAACTAAGATAACTCATATATAATGTTATTATAATACAATATTACGATAACTTTTTGAAGTGTTATTATTTTACATTTATTAAAGTAACTCATATAAAGTGTTATTGATTTATATTACTAGCATAACTTATATAAAGTGTTATTAATTTACAAAACTACGATAACCCATAAAAATGTTATTATTTTATTAATAAAGTAACTCATACATAATGTTATTATAATACACTATTATGATAACTTTTCTAAAGTGTTATTATTTTACATGTACTAAAGTAACTCATATAAAGTGTTGTTGATCTATATTACTAACGTAACTTATATAAATTGTTATTAATTTACATAACTAAGATAACTCATACATAAAGTTATTGTAATAATGTTATTATAATACGCTATTACAATAACTTTTCTAAAGTGTTATTATTTTACATTTGCTAAAGTAACTCATATAAAGTGTTATTGATTTACATTACTAACGTAACTTATATAAAGTGTTATTAATTTACATAACTAAGACAACTCATATGAACTGTTATTATTTTATTAATAAGGTAACACATACATAATGTTATTATAATACACTATTATGATAACTTTTCTAAAGTGTTATTATTTTACATTTACTAGGGTAACTTATATGAAGTGTCATTATTTTCAATTACTAAGGTAACTCAAATCAATTGTTATTATTGTATGATATTAAGATAACTCATATAAAGTGTTATAAATTTATTATTAAAGTAACTCACATAAAATGTCATTATTTTACATCACTTTCATAACATCTTAAAATAGTTACCTTTTATAATGTTTAGTAACACTTAAAAATTTGTTATCAATGATAAATTAAATGTTATAAAATCATAAAGTGTTACTTATCAAACTAAGAATCATAACATTTTAAGATAGAATGTTACCGTAGATAGGTATTTTATAACATATTGTCAAAAATGTTACTGTCTAGTGTTACTGTATGTCATTTTTGTTGTAGTGATGTGATAATTTGACTGTGTATTCGATTTTTTGCATTTATTGATATTACATTTTTACATACTGTATTTGCATACAGAATGTAAGGATAATATAAGGATGTATCCCGTGTATTTGTGGTCCTTTTGGGTACTGATGAGATTGTAGTCACCAGAGTGACCTTTCAAATCAGTATTTGAATTGTTCTGCTTATATATTGGGGGTGTCTTTGGTCTTATATTCAATTATTCTGCCTACAGGTATTGGCCTTACATGAGATTTTGGGATGTGCATAAAGACATTAGATGGAGGAAAATCATTGCTTGAATGATCTATTTGCCCATAGGTGGTAGTGTTATAAGAGTTGATGGTGTGTAGTCTGATCGATCTAAGTATCAATGCTATCTTGCATTTTTCCTGATTTTTGCATTGTCTTTTCTTTACAATCACATTTTTTGTCAATAATAATATTGTCATCGTTACAACCCTAACTAGTTTCAATTTTAAGAAGAGGAAAAAGGATGTCGAGTTTGCCTTAGAAATGTGTGAAGGATTTACAGCCTTAACTAGCCTCTACAAGCTCTCAACAAGAAACCTGTAAAGGATTTAACAGTCTCTCTTAATAGAGTGATATCACTTTTTAAAGTATAAAGAGTTTAATATAACTTTCAAGAATATTGATGCTCTAAGATATTTTGCAAGTCTCGTGTCTATCTCTTGTGTATTGTGTGTCTTTTTCAAAAACAGTGGCTCTTCTTTAAGTAGACATTTTCTTCAACTGGTCGTTGCTTAATCTTTGAAATCATCTCTGCTGAAATATCTGATATTTAGACGTTAAGAAGAACATTCTGTCAAGGCTTTCGGAGTTGATTATTCGAATTAGTATGATCCTTTTGAATATCATAGAATCATTTCTAAAATTGTAAGTTTATAAAGAAGGTTCCTACAAGAAAGAAATCAATTATTCAATAATTTTATTTTCTTTTAAGAATTATAAAGTCGCCTATATAAGAAAATAAATCCAATTAAAAATTTGAAATATTATACAATTATCATCAAAATTGATAATCATAAACCTTGAGCTAACACAACAAATTTCACTAATAACATTTGATCTAAACTATGAAACTATCTCTTAGTACTCTAAATATTATTTTAAGGGACCATTCACTACAATAAAATACCCCTTCAGTGATGTTTTAAAAACGTCACAAATGTTAAAAAACTGTCGTAGATTGTTATTTGTGACGTTTATGAAAACGTCGCAATAAACGTCGTTGAAGGTGGAGTAAGGAAACGGTTTCCTCGACGTTTTGTAGAAAATGTCGAGGAAACCTAAGCTATTTCTCGACGTTTTGGAAAATGTCATAAAAGCTTAAGGAAATGGTCGACGAGTGAATTAAATGTCGTGGAAACCCTGACGCTTTGTGCGACGTTTATTAGACGTCGTTGTAGCTTGACAATTTGCGACATTTGGGATTAAACGTTGCCGATTATTAGTTTGAAAATATATTTTTAGTTATATTAAAATAAGTTTATTTCAATAAATTTTCAATTTTATATAATTAAATTTGTGTGACTCGTCAGAAATTATTAATAATTGTGAGAATTATTAAAATTAAATTTGAAATTTTATTTGAATCCGAATATGATTTTAAAATTGAATTTTAGTGGAATTATTATTCGATTGAATAATTAATATTTGTGAAAATTATTAAATCTTATTTATTTAATAACATTTAATATTATATATTGAATTTTTATTTAGTATTTTATCAATTGTTGAGTACATCATGGATTTGCGAATGATTAATAATGTATAACAAGAATTTAATACATGTAGACAATGAATTATATAATTTAAAATCCCAAACATGTCATAATATAGTAATTAATATGAACAATATGTCATAAGTGTCTAATATATCAGTATGAGTATTTATCTATTCAACGTGAATATTATGTGTAGAACATATGAGTTCCAAGACTTTTTTTTGTTGTTCGACGTCAGTAGTTAATTTATCCTCCATTTTTCAAATTTTTTGGTCAATTCATCAACTTTAGACTGTAAGCCCTCGTTAACCTTCTTGGACTCCTCTAATTCGTCTCGAAGTCTCTTTCTGGCCGAAGTCTTCCCTTGTGGTCGAGGCTCCATTCTCATACCAACAATGTAATATGTTCTGGTCCCCAGGACTTTGTCGCACACTTCATCCACTGTCATCGGATGACCTTGTTATATTGAATGTGTCAATTCGTGACACATTAAGTCCTGAAAAAGTAAAGAATTAATTACATACACAATGTGATTTAAGAAATATTTATAAATAAACTATGTACTCACCCATTTTTCTTTGCATTCGGGAGTTGTCCATTGACCTTTTCTTTCATCATAATGAGTGTCATACCATAACTTCATCCGGTCACACTCTTCTCCGACTCTGTCACTCTGTTGTATAGAAATATATAAATAATAATATTTATTATAAAATTTGAAATGTCAATAAAAGAAAATATAATTAAAAAGATAATAACTCACAATCTCATGCCGTATCGCTACAAAGGCCTTGGAGTCGGAGTTTGGTCGACATTTGACTTGACTCCTAGCAACTTTTGCTTTTTGACTTTTTTCCTAATTGTATACGTAAGAAAATGTATTATAAAATCTATAAATCATAATTCATAAATACTAAAATATAATAAGTTGTAAAAAAATACTGATCAAATAAACTAACCTTTGTAGCTGATTGCTCCCAATATTCGCATAAGTCCATCCACTCTGCCACTGTAACATTATGTGGCTTAACATCATTTTCGTGCTGGGTAAAATGCTTTTTTAAACTATATCTTTGATTTTTGGACCTTAAAACAAGAAACTTCTTCACAGTAGCATGTACTTCGTTGTCAGTCCTCATTCCCTTGATTTCCAACTTTTGTTGCAAAAAATTATAAATTATTGGTCAATGTTCTAAGCATATGGAAAACATATACAAATTAGATTGGTTTAGAATACTTACGTCTAACTTGTCAAATGCAATATCCAATTCCTCAGTTCTAATTTTTGAAAATTTTGTTTTTACAGGTGAGGAAGTTCGGGATACCAGACCAATCTCACTCGAGAATTTGGCAGATTGTACGGAGTTGGTTGGTCGTCCTTCAGTTGGGGAGATCTCTATCTCCAATCTCTTACCTATGGCCTTGTTAATCTTTGCCAATCTGTGTCCTTTTGTAACACCCTTTGTTTTTCTTGCATCAGTCGTGGATCCTAAAATAGCAAAGAAAAAATTTGTAATGAGCATATAACATACTCTTAATTGGTTAGATAAGCAAAATAACTAAACTTAATAAATTTCACCAATGTAATGAGAAAGATCAAACCTACAGTGCTTGCAGAAGAAGAACCCACAGTGGATGTAATTGTTTGATTTACTGGTGTCTGATAAGCAAAAGCTAGAGGCATCTCTTGAGACGTGGATGGAGAACTAATGTTGTAGCGTAGATTCATAATTTGTTCATATTTATCTTTAGGATGAGTAATAGGTATACATGTGACTTCTCTTGATGTTAGAGTAGGCTGAGAAGGTGTAGGTGTGACTTCTCTTAGTAGTGGAGTAGGCTAACAAGGTGCAGGTGTCTGATTTTTGGTTATGTACAAGAAGATGATTCATTAGTTGTGTTCCCAAGAAGCTGACGATAATGCGACTGCAATTTTGTTGGTACTAAGCTACTTGGTGCGGCCTTATTCTTCTTCTTGAGTTGACCTGCTCCCATATGAATTACCTGCATCCAAATTGAGATTAGATTTCAAAGTACATATGCATCAATCATATTTGAAGACAACATGAAAAACCGACATGCTCTCAATAATGGAATTGTTTGTAGTCAAACTATGAGCAAGTCAACAATGACAAGAAGATATTCAAAACCAAATGCATTTCCACTTTTCAGTTGAAAGAAAACAAGAAAATGTTGCTGAAGATAAAGTTTATTAAGAAAACTATTAGTTTAATTTGTGTGTTTGTTTCGATTTCTATGTCACTATTACTTACTATCTTTATACTTTTTATGTTCACCAAATCAGTTTATAGTACTCAAAAGTAAATGCTTGCACAATGAAAAGTCTGTTGTAATTGTCTACCAAATGTACAATTAAAAGTTAATATGATATACAAACACTTGCATCATATTGACAATGTTTACATGCATCAGCCCAAATGGAGATTTGTACATGTTTACCATAAATGATGGAATTGACATGATTTGCAAGGAGAATTGTAAAACTTTTCAATGGGGAATGCAAGGATATCAATTCAATGCCTTTGGACAATTATGACTTAGTGTTATGCATTCGATGGTTAGTTGAGTTAGGGGGTATTATATGGAACTTCAAACAGCTGCAAAATGAAATTGCAATTGGGAAAGCAGCAGTATATCCTACAAGGAGAAATTGATAATCAATTTAAGTTGCTCACAGGTGAAAGTATGCATAAATTGTTGCCCAAGAAGTCTCAACTATCACTTACAATTTTATGCATTTTCCATACAACCAAAATCTCTTGCAGTCTCTCTTAATTCAGAAGCAACAGAGTTAGCAGATGTAGCTGAATGCTTACCTAGAATGACAGCTGAATCCTAACCTAGAATGATTCTCACCGACACCATTATAAAATCCTTTAAATGACTTCTTTTCTTCTCTATTATTTGATTATGCTTATCTCTCTTATCATTAAGGCTATTCTCTAATGTAAGATGCTGGTGCCTAATCACTATTTCCATTCATTGTAACACATCCCAAAATAGAACACATCCATTCATAGCTATGTATAACACAATTTAAGTCACTTGCCAATAACCAAAAACCATGGATGTTTCCCTTAAGCATATTAATACTATCCCATAAATTATGTATTTGGAACTTTAAATTAGTTAAGACTTCAAAAAGGAACATTAGACCCCTCAAACTAGTATTTAAGGTAGATTAGTTGGCCTATGCAAACCACTATATTCACTTCAATAATAAATGAATAAAAAAGCACTACAATTCTGCCATATAAGGGATCTTTAAGATTATATCCCTAACTATTGCTATCTATCAATTCTTACAAATCTCTAAATCTAAAGTTTAGAAGATCATCGAAATATCACCGCAAAACAATTACCTGTCAATGTTGCTGAAGATGTGAACTGAAATTTCTTTATCTTCAGAACAAGTTACAACAGCAACCACAAATGATTGAACACAAACAGCCCTTTGCTTTCAAAATATGGAGTGCATATGATATATGAGGTAAATTCATGATTTGAGGTTGAGAAATGCACTAATAATGTGTATCCATAAACATCAGCCACAAATGAATGAAAAGATTTGATATATGAGGTAAATTCATGATTTGAGGTTGGGAAATGCACAAATAATGTTTGAAGTTTGACAAGCCCCTGCTGATCAGTGGTACTCACACCAAAATGGAAAATGATACTTTTAGACATTTTGAACAAATTAAAGAAGTTGGGTTTTCAGTTGCTGAAACTTTTGATGAGACATCAATATGGTCGGGTTTTCAATGAACCAGTTGATGTAGTGAAATTGGACATACTTGATTATCACAGAATTAGCAAATATATAGTGTCTTTGGGTGAAGCTTCCTCTAGTTATTGATATGGAATCAGTACAACTAACACGTATACCAGATTAGTTATCTGAAAAGTGTTGGACCAATGGTGGTTGACAAATTAAATCCCTTTATGTTTTGATAATAATAAAATATCTAGAATAAATGAAGAAATTATTTCAGGTATTATTTAATGAAAGACTTGTGCAAATTAAGTGACTAATCAATGAAGAATCAAGATGGAAGTTGCCTTATAAGTGAAAGAGGCTTAAATAATGAGAATTATAGAGGATTTGGTTGGATGTTACCGTTGGAGGACCGCAAGTCGACTTACACAACATAAGTCGACTTATACATCAAGACCTGAACAACATAAGTCGACTAGAACAGCACAAGTCGACTAACTTATGAAGATATGTCAACACAAGTCGATTAACAGCATACAAGTCGACTTATCGTGGACCACAAGTCGACTTACATATCACAAGTCGACTTATAGAAGAGCGGAGATACAATTTTTACGTAAAATGTTGTCACAAGTCGACTTATACATTCGATAAGTCGACTTATGGATACAACAAATTAATTCCAACGGTCCAATTAGCCACAAATGGAAGGGAGATTATTAAGGAACGACTATAACAATCATACAACGGCTAGAATGAGCTCCAACAGCTATTTTTCTTCTAGTATAAAGAGTGGATGATTGATGAAGAGTAGACATAAGTTCTACAAGCCAAAATACTCTTCTATTGCTACAAATTGCTCATTATTGTTCTTACTTTGTTACAAAATTGTATTGAGCACTTGTTCTTCAATCTTCATCATATTTCTCTTACAATTTGAGTGACTAGTGAAAGGTCACGTGTGAGGTAGGATTTGTGCCGGAAGACAAATCGATTGTAAAGGTAGCTTGAGCCGGAAATCAACTGGCATTGTAAAAAGTTCACACTCAACTACAAAGTGTGTGATAAAGTGATTGGCAAAATCCTAAGTGGGAGCTTAGGTAGAGGACGTAGGTCTTAGCACCGAACCTCTATAAAAACAGTGTTTGATCTTCTTCCCTACTCTTTTTATTTAAATTTGTTTAAATTGTTTTTGTGTGAATTAACTTATGATTTTGTTGTAGAAAATTACAAAAAGCTTAAAGATCTATTCAACCCCCCTTCTAGATCACTTACAATTGGTATCAGAGCAGAAGTATCCAGGGATGGCACACAATAACCTAGCGGAAGAAGGTAACATAAACAACCGCCCTCCTTTATTTAATGGTACTAACTATTCATCTTGAAAAAATCCTATGAAGTATCACATTATAAGAGAGGGAGTAGAATATTGGAAGATAATTATCTTCGGTCCACAACCACCGTTGAAAGAAAATGGTGAGTTAAAAACGGAGTTGGAATACAATGACAATGACTGGAGGCAAGCTTACATCAACGCGAAAGCAATGAAGCTAATTTATTGCGCTCTCACAGTTGAGGAAAGAAACCGAGTTAATTCTTGTACCAGCGCCAAGGAAATGTGGGAAAGACTTCGCATCACTCATGAAGGAACTAACCAAGTCCGGGAGACAAAGATCAACATGCTTCTTCATGACTATGAAATGTTTGTCATGAAAGAAGGTGAGTCTATTTCCACTATGCTTGATCGTTTTGCAGAAATCATAAATGGATTAGGTAACCTTAGAAAGCATATGACGGATAGCGAGAAGGTAAAAAAAATTCTTTGCTCACTACCAAAGGAATGGGACTCACAAGTCACCGCCATTATGGAGTCCAAGAATCTCAATCATCTGGAATTCAACGCCTTGGTGGGATCACTTATCAACTATGAGATCATTCTCAAATCCAGAGGAGGTAGAGGTAAGTCATAAAAGTCAATTGCTTTAAAAGCTAATACTTCTTCTTTTGATGAAAGTGATGAAGATATAGATGAAGAAGAGGAAGACGAAGAAATAGCAATGTACACTAGAAATTTGAGAAAATTCAAAGGACTTCTCAAAAATCGTAGGAAGGAATTAAATGGTGGAAGAAATGGAGAAAGGAAGAAATTTGCAATTGAAAGAAAATCTAAGGGTTATGATGAAAAGAAAAGCAATGAAGAATGTTGGAGATGTGGAAAAAGGGGACATCTCGCAAGAGAATGCAAAAGCTCATCCTCCACATCAAACTTCCAGAAAAGTGACAAATATGATAAAGAAGAAAAGAAAACTAGCCTGGTAGCAACTTGGAGTGATGATGAGGAAGCATACCAAAGCGATGATGAAAACAACTTAGCACTTATGGCAAAAAGCTCATCAAGTGATGATGATGAAAATGAGGTAACTTTCAATGAACAAGATATAAGAGATTCTTTTGATGCTTTACAAGTTGATTTTGAAGAAGCTATTGAGATTAACAAAAAATTGAGAAAGAAAATACGAGAATTGATTGCTGAAAATAGTACCTTACATGAGACTATTGATGATTTAGATAGTCCAAAGGAAGATCATTCTGCATGCCTTTTTGAAAAGGAAAATCTTATTTGTGAACTTAATAGACTTAGAAAAGAATTTTCGTATGTGGTTGGAAAATTTGCGAATGGAAACGAAAAGTTTGAAAAATTGTTATCGTTACAAAGATATTCAATTTCTAAACATGGATTAGGATATGATCCTTTTGATAGAGATTGTTCATTAATTTCCAAATTTACTAAGGATGGAAAAATCGCTCAATGTGCTAAATGCTTGAAAGATGGTCATATAGAAATTGCATGCAAAAGTACCAAAATATGTGTTAAGGTTAAGAAAATTTGGGTAATTAAAGGCACAACACCACCTAATGTGGTTTACATGGCTAACTAAAATGGACCCAAAATGGCTTGGGTAACTATAAGAAGAAAGAACGTTGATATTGTAGGCACAAGCAAGGGATGAAAGGCCGTCAAGCACTTGGTACATCGATAGCGGATGTTCAAGAAACATGAGTGGAGACAAGAACCTTTTTGCGGAAATTAAACCTAAGAATCAAGGTTATGTCACTTTTGGAGACAACAACAAAGGTAAGGTCATTGGTATTGGTAAAGTGGGTAAGGAACCTTTGCCAACCATTGCCAATGTTTTGCTTGTTGATGGGTTGAAACATAATTTGTTAAGTGTCTCTCAACTATATGATATAAATTTTAATGTAAGTTTTGAATCATCACATTGCATGGTTAAGAAGGATGGTCATGTTGCTTTCATTGGTTTAAGACATGGAAATACATACATTGTTGATTTACATGATGATAGTTCTTTTAATGAAAAGTGTTTGGTGACATTAGAAGAAAATGCATTTTTATGGCATAGAAAATTAGGACATGCTCCTTTGCCTTTAATTTCAAAGCTTTCAAAAAATGACATTGTGAGAGGATTGCCTAAAATAAAATTTGTTAAAGATCACTTATGTGAATCCGGTTTAAAAGGCAAACATGTTAGAGAATCTTTCAAACCAAAGAAAGAAATTTGCACATCTAGAATTCTTGAACTTGTTCATATGGATTTAATTGGGCCATCTAGACATGCTAGTCTTAGTGGTAAACTATATTTCCTTATGATTGTGGATGATTTTTCTAGATTTACTTGGGTGAGATTTCTTGCTAATAAAAGTGATGCTTTTAACGAATTTACCAAGTGGTGTAGGTTGGTTCAAATGTGAAAAATTTGTCAATTGTTGCAATTAGAACCAATCATGGAGGTGAATTTGAATGTGAACCATTCGAATGTCTTTACGACAAATACGGAATGGAACATAATTTCTCAACACCAAGGACTCCGCAACAAAATGGTGTAGTAGAAAGGAAGAATCGCTCTCTTGAAGAAATAAGCAGAACTATGTTAAATGAGTACAATCTTCCAAAAACATTTTGGACGGAAGCAGTAAATACATCATGCTATGTAATCAATAGGGTGCATCTACGAAGAGACAAAAATAAGACACCATACGAACTTTGGAAAGGTAAGAAACCCAATATCTCTTATTTTCATCCTTTTGGTTGTAAAGTCTTTATTCATAATAATGGAAAGAACAATTTAGGGAAATTTGATTCAAAATATGATGTTGGTGTGTTTATTGGCTATTCTCAAACTAGTAAGGCTTTTAGAGTTTATAATAATAGGACTAAATTTTTTGAAGAGAGTATTCATGTTAAATTTGATGATATGATTTCACCCCTGAGAAAGGTTTGTTTTGATGATGATGCAGGAAGTTCAGGTAATAAAATTGAAGAAATTGAGTCCAAGATTGAGGAACTGAAGTTAGATGAAGAAAATCATGTACCTAACACTAAATCATGGGCAAAAGTAAAGAATCATCCTATGGAGCAAGTCATTGGTAGCTTGGATGATGGTTTGAGGACCAGGAGAAATATCTATGAGAATATGAGAAATTCAGCCTTCATCTCATTAGTAGAACCCAAGAATATAGAAGAAGCTCTTGAAGATGAAAAATGGCTATTAACTATGCAAGAAGAGCTTAATCAATTCAAGCGGAATGATGTATGGGATTTGATAGCTCCACCAAAGGACAAGACCATTATTGGAGTCAAGTGGGTAAATCGGATAAAATATGATGAGAATGGTGAAGCAATTAAAAATAAATCAAGGTTAGTGGCTCAAGGATTTTATCAAGAAGAAGGCATTGATTACAATGAGACATATGCTCCTGTGGCTCGGTTGGAGGCAATAAGGCTATTATGTGCTTTCGCGTCTCATAAAAGGATCAAATTAAATCAAATGGATGTCAAGAGCACATTTCTCAATGGATACATTCAAGAGGAAGTCTATGTCAAACAACCACCGGGATTTGAAGATCATGAGCATCCAGATTATATTTACAAACTCAAGACGACACTCTATGGATTAAAGCAAGCACCTAGAGCATGGTATGAAAGGTTAAGTACTTTTCTAACTCAACATGGGTATGTTCGTGGTAAGATCGATAATAATTTATTCATTAAACATGTTGACAAGGATATGCTTATTTGTCAAATTTATGTTGATGATATTGTGTTTGGTGCTACTAATGAATTTTTATGCAAAGAATTTAGTGATTTAATGCAAGGCGAATTTGAAATGAGCATGATGGGGGAACTCAAGTTCTTTCTTGGATTGCAAATCAAGCAACACAAAAATGGCATTTTCATCCACCAATCAAAGTATACCAAGGAACTTCTTAAGAAGTTTAAAATGGAAGGATGCAAAGTGGCAGCAACACCAATGGCAACAAATGTGTTCTTGGAAAAATATGAACATGAAGAAGATGTTGATCAAAAACTCTATAGAGGTATGATCGCCTCTCTCTTGTATTTAACTGCTTTTAGACTTGATATTATGTTTGCTACATGTCTTTGTGCTAGATTTCAATCTTGCCCTAAGATTTCTCATTTGAGTGCTTGCAAAAGAATATTTAGATATCTGAGTAGAACTGTTAGTCATGGTTTATGGTATCCTAGTTGTGAATCCTTTGATTTGTATGCTTATAGTGATGCTGATCATGGTGGCTGTAGAATTGATAGAAAAAGCACTAGTGGCTTGTGTCATTTCTTAGGTTCATCTTTGATATCTTGGGCTAGTAAAAAGCAAGTTAGTGTAGCTATTTTCACTGTTGAATCTGAATATGTAGCAGCTGGGAGTGCATGTGCCCAAGTTCTTTGGATTAAACATCAATTGCTTGATTATGGTGTTGTGGTTAAAAATATTCCTATTTATTGTGATAATACCAGTGCAATTTGTTTAAGTAAAAATCCAATTTTGCATAGTAGAACAAAGCATATAGAAATTAGACATCATTTCATCCGTGATCATTGTTTAAAAGGTGACATTTTCTTGAAGCATGTATCATCTAGTGATCAATTAGCTGACATTTTTACTAAACCTCTTAAGGAAGATGTGTTTGTAAACATTAAATTGAAACTAGGCATGTGTGATTTAAATTCCTTTGGTTGAATTTATGTTTGGCTACATTCATATATCAAATGGTCAAATTATGAGGCAAACATGCAATCACTGTAGGAAAATCCCGGTGTGAGCATCACATGCCCACGGTGCGGAAAACAAAAATTTTTGTTCCGGGACCTTCCCGAAAGCCAGGATCCATGTGTCTATACAACAATCTCAAACCATAACGGCCAAAGGAGACCGTCTCTAACGGTATCCACGTAGAGATCGAAAAACCTAACCGGGACAAACCCTTTGACCCGGGAATAGCTAGAACAAATTAAAGAGTGCTAGCTCTTACCTTTGTCCTTGGAGAGCTTGGAAAACGATGAAGGAGAGATGAAGAAGATGCTTGGAGAGAAGAGTGGAAATCGTTGATACTTTGAAAGGAAAGGTGAAAAACACTTTTTCATTAGCCTCTCTTCAAAACCAACGAACCTCACCTTCATCTTTCATCATCTATTTATTTGTCTTTAACAATTAAAGACATAGAAAAACTAGGTGGAGAAGCATCCACGTTAGCTTATATATATATATATATATAAAGTTAATAAAGATAAGGCTAACTTCCTCTCCTTCCACGTTTCAACATATATATATATATATATTAATATATTAATTCTTTAATTAATTATATATATATATATAAATAAATGCTGAAGTGGTCCAGTCACACTAGGGTCGGTCCTACCGGCCTACCGGGTCTCGGTATGGGAAAAACCCCCTGAAATGTTTTTCAGCAATATCGATGTCGCGATCTCATCGGGACATATCTCGATCTCATTGGGATCCATTTAATCCTTTTGCTCTCCATATATTGGAACTCTGTCCAAAACTATTTTACGAATTCTCCGAGACACTCTTATGCGTGTGACCCATTAGGTTCCCGGTTATGTTGGCCACTTAGATTAACACTTAATCCAAGCAAGTCATGAGCGGTATCTAGCAACACATCATGACCCCCAATTGACTGGAAAGTAATTGGTTTGACGAATGAACATGTATTCATCATGAACCATATCACGAACCTTTCCATAGACAATTACCGTGCAATTCGTCCTTTCACCATGCTATACCCCACTTGGTTATGAGTATGGGCAATGTGTCAACTCTTACTAAACTAACTAAGTCAAATCTAGTCCAAGTGATTTCAGTTCTTGTCCTGGGACTCATTACTTTATATGTCAATGAAGACCTTCTTCATGACATATATGCTCTGGCCAGAGACTTCCAAGTAATGACCCTGATAAGAGGCCATGGGTATCATCTTCTGCTATCACAGAAGTGGTGAATCCTCCATTGGCTACTCAATTACCTTCGAATACCTCAAGCTGTACCCAATCACCACCCTATGAGCGACCTCTGTAAGGCAACAAGGAATGGAGTCAAAGCACATAATCAGTATCCAAGATATCCTTGAGCACCTCAAGTCTAAGGATACTTGCACCATTGCTATGATGAGATTATCACTGACATTAGAATAGAACATCCATGTGATGATCTCATAGCAGGTCATCCAATGTACTTACTACCTCTAGTAAGCATCCACATCTCAACCATAAATATCTCATATTTACAGCTTCTGAGATCCACTGCTTGATAAAATTAAGGAGCTTGAGATGTACTTAGTCTCGGATTACCGATGTCGATCTCGGTAATCCTATGACTAGGATAATTTAGATCTTGACATAATTGCACATGATAGGAATCTCAATAGTATGATCACATCATAATTTCCTTCATGCTATGTCATATATCAAGGACTTCATTAATTTGCTTATAGATCAATATCCATTCATAAATAATGAACACCAAATTAATGAAATATGCCTTTCTTTATTTATTTATAAAGAATGTACACAATTTTGTACAAAACACGCTAAAGGCGATTGCCTTTAGGGCACTACTCTAACAATCTCCTACTTGACCTAAAGCCAATCGCCTTGATATCTAATACCATAGGCGAGTACATGAGAATCAAAACTCTTCTGTGACAATGGCTTTATCAACGGATCAGCAATATTCTGCTCTGTGGGAATTCTCTCTATCTGGACATCACCTCGTCCTATGATCTCCCTGATCAGATGATATCTGCGGAGTACGTGTTTGGATCGTTGATGAGACCTTGGTTCTTTCGCCTGCGCAATAGCCCCATTGTTGTTACAATACAACTGCATGAGCCCATCACTGCTAGGAATCACACCAAGTTCAGTAATGAACTTCTTAATCCAAACTGCTTCCTTTGCTGCTTCTGAAGCGGCAATGTACTCTGTCTCGGTCGTTGAATCGGTAGTTGTCTCTTGTTTGGAACTCTTCCAACTGACTGCCCCGCCATTCAGTATGAATACGTAACCTGATTGGGATTTGGAATCATCCTTATCAGATTGAAAAGCGCATCTCAGATACCCGCCACTTTGAGATATCCATCTCCATATATCAAGAAAACATCCTTAGTCCTTCGCAAGTACTTGAGGATATTCTTGACAGCCACCCAGTGACCCTCACCAGGATCCGATTGGTATCTGCTCGTAACACTTAGAACATATGATATATCGGGTCTCGTACATAGCATAGCGTACATGATGGATCCTACCGCAGATGCATGCGGGATCATATTCATGCGCATCCTCTCATCTTGTGTCTTAGGACACATAGATTTCGAGAGTGTTATCCCATGAGTCACGGAAGGTACCTCTCTTAGATTGCTCCATGCTAAACCTTTTAGCATCTTGTCTATGTCGTTGATTGTGAAAGACCAAGCAACCTTTTTGATCTATCTCTATAAATCTTTATCCCAAGGATATAAGTTGCTTCACCAAGGTCTTTCATGGCAAATTGTTTGGACAACCAAATCTTGATTGATTGTAGCATAGAGACATCGTTTCCTAGCAATAATATGTCATCTACATACAGCACAAGGAATACGATTGCAGTCCCATTAACCTTCTTATACACACAGTGTTCATCCGGATTTTGTGAGAAACCAAACTCTTTGATTACCTCATCAAAACGGATATTCCAACTCCTGGATGCTTGCTTCAATCCATAGATGGATTTCTAAAGCTTGCATACCTTTTCGCCATCATAGGAGGTGAAGCCCTCAGATTGTGTCATATACACATCCTCAGCTAGATTTCCATTTAGGAAAGCTGTCTTCACATCCATTTGCCATATCTCATAATCATAATGAGTGGCAATGGCTAGGAGTATTCTAATGGATTTAAGCATTGCTACTGGGCTGAAGGTTTCGTCGTGGTCAACTCCTTGTCTTTGACGAAAACCTTTAGCCACAAGCTTGCTTTATAGGTAATTACATTACCATCCATGTCGATTTTCTTTTTAAAAACCCATTTGCACCCTATGGGTTTGATTCCTTCGGGTGCCTCAACCAAAGTCCATACTTGGTTTTCATACATGGAATCCATTTCAGCCTTCATGGCTTGAAGCCATTTCTCAGACTCTGAACTCTTCAGAACCTCTTCATAGGTGGTAGGCTCATCATCTTCTATGAGCAATACGTCATTCTGTTCATTCACGAAATCCATATCTCTAGAAGCAGGCGTATCCTACGTGACCTACGAACTTCGTGTGTTGTAAAAGGTTGAACTGTTACTTCATCTATATGAGTCACGGTTTGAGTTGCAGATTGATCTGCGTGCATTCGAGCATCTGAACTTCTTCAAGCTCAATTTTGCTCGCACTGTCTTCTTGTAAAAGAAACTCTTTCTCTAAAAAGACAGCATGCTTCGAAACAAACACCTTTTGTTCCTCAGCAAGGTAGAATTGATATCCCATTGTTTCTTTAGGATATCCTACGAACAAACACTTGTCGGACTTTGCATCAAGTTTATCTGACTGTGTCCGCTTCACATAAGCAGGACAACCGCAAACTTTCAAATGAGTAAGATAGGGTCTTTTGTTAGTCCACATCTCATATGGAGTAACATCAATGTCTTTGATGGAACTCATTTAACAAGTAAACAATTGTCTCGATTGCATACCCCAAAAGGATTTTGGCAACTTTGCAAAGCCCATCATTGATCGTACCATGTCTAACAAGGTTCGATTTCTCCTTCTCGCCACACTATTATCTTTGTGGTGTAAGGAGGAGTCCATTGAGATAAAATCCCATTATCTACGAGATAATCCAAAAGCTGTTGGTCTAAGTATTCCCACCACGATCGATCGTAATTTCTTGATACTTTTCCCAAGTTGGTTTTCTACTTCATTTCGAATTGTTTGAACTTTTCAAATGCTTGATTTGTATCTCATCGATCTGGTACCCATATCGAGAATAATCATCGATAAAGGTAATGAAGTAAAGACAACCACTTCTGGCATGAATGGACATCGGACCACATACATCTGAATGTATTAGGTCTAATACTCCAGTCGCTCGTTTACCCTTTCCCTTAAAGGGTAATTTAGTCATCTTGCCTAATAAACAAGATTCGCATGTGTCATATGATTCATAATCAAATGACCCTAAACTTCCACTCTTATGGAGCTTAGCTATGCGTCTCTCATTTATATGGCCAAGGCGACAATGCCATAAGTAAGTTGATTTTAAATTATCTCGTTTATGTCTTTTCGTGTCATTGACATTCATAATTGGATGTGACATATCTAATATGTAAATTCCATTGCATAATGTACCAGTACCATAAAGCATTCCATTCAAACTAATAGAACAACCATTGTTACTAAAAGTCAAATGGAAACCAGCTCTATTTAAACAAGAAACAGACAATATGTTCTTTGTTAATACAGGTACAAAATAACATTCATCCAATTTAATTACAAGCCCACTAGGGAGTGACAAGAAATAAGTGCCTACGGCTAATGCAACAACTCTTGCTCCATTTCCTACACGCAGGTCTATTTCTCCCTTCATGAGCTGTCTACTGTCCCTGAGGCCCTGCATATCATTGCATATGTGTGAGCCACAACCGGTATCTAATACCCATATGTTATGGTCAGAAACAGTATTAACCTCAATGACAAACATACCTGAAGAAGTCGAGGCATCTGATGCCTCCTTCTGCTTCAATTCTTCCAGATAGACTTTACAGTTCCGCTTCCAGTGGCCAGTCTTGCCACAATGGAAGTAAGTTCCTTTTGGTGCAGTCTCTTTGATTTTCTTCTTGGCTGCACTTCCTTTGAGATTCTTACGATAAACTTTCCGATCCTCATCAAAAGCATCGACAGCAAGTGGATCAGGAAGTGGAACATCTAGGACATATCCCAGTTCCTCAGACCTGAGAACAATTCTCAGATTTCTCAGCCAATCGAGAAAATTTGGTCCAGTTAATTTGTTGGAGTCCATAAGCGAGCGCAAGTTCACACTAGAAGTCATCTTCAATAACCTTTAGGGAAAGAGAGAAAGAATGTTAGAATAGAATTACATGCATGATCATAAGGACTTGAATGACATGCATATGGCTCCCACTAGTTTCAAAGAATCCATAACCCTCAGTATGAATCCAAGAAACATTATGAAAAAATGTCCTAGTGGGTCGATATCCGACATTACTAAAATGACCTTGGGTTTACCCAACAAGCCACCTTAGGTCAATCGGTAGGTATCGGTCATACCAATTGCATCATAGATATCCTACATTACTAAAATGACCTTGGATTTACCCAACAAGCCACCTTAGATCTATCGGCAGGTATCGGTCATACCATTTGTTTCATAGATGCAACTATCGACTAGTGCTATCAACTCGTGATGTATGCACACACATTGGGTTATCAACTCTTGATGCGCGTACATCGATGCACACCGCCTAATTTCGCCTCATCACGTTGACCTTGAGTTTACTCAACAAATCAACGCTTCTAGTGAAAACCGACCCATTAATCTGAAAATCTTATTTTCATGGTTCGAACATATCCGTATAGAGTGAGCTTGGGTTTACCCAACAACCCAACTCTATAAGAACTCTGGTTCTTCCCATCAGGTCTCATCTTCTTCTCCTCCAAGCCGTAGGATTATAGTTACCATGACTATATAGAATCATTTAGGGCATTTCATCAATCACATTGAGTCTATACCTAAAATCATCCATCATCCCACCTTTGCATGTTGTAAGTCGACTTGTGTATGTATAAGTCGACTTATACTAGTGAGTAAGTCGACTTATGCATGTGTAAGTCGACTTATGCAGCTGTGCACGAACAAGTCGACTTGTACCATTGTGCAAGTCGACTTATGCGTCTACAGTGCACGGACAAGTCGACTTATATCTTTATAAGTCGACTTATCTATATGGAATTGCTATCTAATCGGCTAATTTCTCAATCCGTGCAGTTCCAATTCACAATACCAAGTGTAATATCCTTTATTATGATGTACCAATGAAACACTTTCATTGTTCCATGCTTACCATATATAGTCAAACTATACATGAAATACTTGAAATCGATGAATACACTCTTATTCATTCAGATCTCCAAATAATTTAAGAATATCAAATTATCACCCTAAGTATCTCTAGGTAGTCTAAACTTTATCAAGATTACTTCGGCACATGTCACAAAATTTGTGACGGCCAAAATAAGCAAGACAACGAAATACACTAACGAGACGCTAATGTGACACATTTGACATCCAAAAAATATTTGGAAACCCAATTTCAAGAAATTCAACTTGGAAAGCATACAACATCAATATAACACATTTTTAATCACATTAAAAATGATCCAAGGCATTGGAATTGAGAAATACACAATTTATCATTCCAAAAAAAACAGCTCCAGCAGCTTTCTCAAAACTTCCAAGCTCTGTGTTTTGCTTGAAAAACTCATTGAAACAATTTCAATAAATTATGAGAAAATTACAGAGGTTACAACATGTTCACAACATGCCCCATGAATTTTTTTCAGGATTTATTTCCATAAAAAACTCAACCAACCTCAGAAACAAAGCCAATGTAGAATCTGTATTCCTCAACACAGTTATTCCCAGAAGCACACAATAAATTCTCAAATAAATAGTAAATCACCTTGAAAACATTTTTCCATTATCATAGACATTCATAAACATCTTAGAGACATGTTGGTGAAAGCAAATCCGAAACAAAAATTTCTACAATTTATTCTCGAATTTATAAGCATGCCTGTTCATTGAATGTGCACAAAGACAGCAACCAGAACATTGGGGAATAAATTAGCAAAACCATATCAAATCACATTGATAAATTCCGAGCTTCCACAGACATATGCAAAAACACCTTGTGAACATATCTGGGCAAGAAAATTTCGAAAACTATATTTCTACAATGAATTCGAAATTCACACAATCAACATGCATCATCGTCACAAGCATTAGGCAACTCCGACCTAGTCATGGTTTCTTCGTTATATACGAAACAAGTGGCTCTGATACCATTGTAGGAAAATCCCGGTGTGAGCATCACATGACCACGGTGCGGATTTTCCTACAGTGGTATCAGAGCCACTTGTGTCGTATATAACGAAGAAACCATGACTAGGTCGGAGTTGCCTAATGCTTGTGACGATGATGCATGTTGATTGTGTGAATTTCATCATGAACCATATCACGAACCTTTCCATAGACAATTACCGTGCAATTCGTCCTTTCACCACGCTATACCCCACTTGGTTATGAGTATGGGCAATGTGTCAACTCTTACTAGACTGATTAAGTCAAATCTAGTCCAAGTGATTTCAGTTCTTGTCCTGGGACTCATTACTTTATATGTCAATGAAGACATTCTTCATGACATATATGCTCCGGCCAGAGACTTCCTAGTAATGACCCTGACAAGAGGCCATGGGTATCATCTTCTGCTATCACAGAAGTAGTGAATCCTCTATTGGCTACTCAATTACCTTCGAATACCTCAAGCTGTACCCAATCACCACCCTATGAGCGACCTCTGTAAGGCAACAAGGAATGGAGTCAAAGCACAGAATCAGTATCCAAGATATCCTTGAGCACCTAAAGTCTAAAGATACTTGCACCATTGTTATGATGAGATTATCACTGACATTAGAATAGAACATCCATGTGATGATCTCATAGTAGGTCATCCAATGTACTTACTACCTCTAGTAAGCATCCACATCTCAACCCTAAATATCTCATATTTACAGCTTCTGAGATCCACTGCTTGATCAAATCAAGAAGCTTGAGATGTACTAGTCTCTCCGGATTACCGATGTCCAGTCTCAGTAATCCTATGACTAGGATAATTTAGATCTTGACATAATTGCACATGATAGGAATCTCAATAGTATGATCACATCATAATTTCCTTCATGCTATGTCATATATCAAGGACTTCATTAATTTGCTTATAGATCAATATCCATTCATAAATAATGAACATCAAATTAATGAAATATGCCTTTCTTTATTTAGTTATAAAGAATGTACACAATTTTGTACAAAACGCGCTAAAGGCGATTGCCTTTAGGGCACTACTCTAACAATCACATCTGAAGATACATTTATCATGTTGCATACTTGGGCTGAAAAGAGATTTATTTGGAGTTTGGACACATTTTATGACTTGGCCATTAGCAAATCGACTTATCTGGGAATCAGTCGACTTATGATTTTTCACAGCGTTTGGAGAATGCAGAAATTTGAGGATAAGTCGACTTATATAGATCGACAAGTCGACTTGTGAAGGTCGATAAGTCGACTTATGAGGGAAACAAGTCGACTTATTAAGGTCGATAAGTCGACTTATGCAGGTAACAAGTCGACTTATGTCTACACGGAGGCTTTAAAACTCTTTTCCCCTTTTCTTCTCCGAAACCCCATTCTCTCTAAAACCTCTGCAATTTTTCTCTCCAACTCGACTTATCCCTTAAAATCTCTTCAGATCTTCGTTACCCATAAACTTTCGATCATCTTTATCACATTAACCACTCATTATCTCTTCAGATCATCCTCTTTTTTTGAAAGACCCTCTCTCTTATCTCTCAAACCCTAACCTACGAAAGTGTTTCTCTCTCTACGAATCCATGGCTCCTCGCAAGTCTTAAGGGAAAGGGAAAGAAACCGCTCCTCCACCAGGTCCCCATGTTCACTATGGACCATGAGTTCGTGGATCTTCATCAAGGGGAGATGCTGCTAGGGAGGATGACGCGATTGAACCTAGGTTTGTGTCAAAGGACGCACAAACTCTCTACTACAAGGTGCTACAAAATGAGGTATTGATTCCTTCTATGAGATTTGACTGGGGTGAACTAGACCATAGTGAGTTCATTGATGTGTTTACTGAAATTACGAATATGGGATTGCGAGATTTCTTAGGATTTCAGGATGATATTTATGAAGATGTAGTAAGAGAGTTCTATGCGAATCTATTTGTGACTGGTAGCAATGTTGAGGATGGAGTTATTATGAAATCCAAAATCAACGGGAAGGATATTAATCTGTGTGAATCAAATTTGTGTTCTCTGTTTCATTTGCCTAGAGGTGGAGTAAGGCCTAGAGCATCTTTTACTGATTTTGAGATTTTGAGGAATGTGGAAGGTGATACTGATGAGGAAGCCGAAGAGAATTTCGGCTATACTGAAGAAAAAGGGGCTGATCTGTTGAGTCGGTTATGTTCCGATCATTCCCCTCCATTTGAGGCTATGGATCTACCTTTAAATTATAGGTTATTACATTATGCAATCAACAGGGTCATTTACCCAAAGAAGGCTAGTAATAATCAGATCACCTCATTGGATAAGGAGATTCTGTGGCATATAGAAGAAGGACGGAAAATCAATTATGCGAGCCTAATTATTCAAATGATGAGGAAGAAGGCTAGTTTATTACGGGGACAGCTGAAAGAGAAACCTGTTCGGCATAAAGGAATGCCATATGCTGCTTTGATAACCTATCTCTCTCAGATCCAAAGGTGTGATCTGGCCTCTTTTGCTTATCTTCCTTATCCTCAGAGTTGGAGATTCACGCCTTATAATTTGAGAAGTATGAAACTGGTGAAAACTGTGGAAAAAGGCTGGGTCTACTCTTATCATGTTGAGAAGCTTGGTCTGACTTTAGTAGGTGAGCAGGTATCTTCGAGGAAACGATCTAAGAGGGTAGCAAATCGTCCAAGCAGCTCACGACCCAGTAATGAGAGAAGAAGTGAGGTATCTCATGAGGAGATTGCTGAAATTAATGAACAATTGGATGATTTACATGATCGCATCGATGGTATCTAGTCTGTACTTCATGGATTTGCAAAGAAAATGGATGCACAACACAAAATGATCAAGAAGATCTTCAAGAAGCTAGGATGTAGGCACGATGACTCTTCATCATGATGTGTATTGCTCTTCGCCTCGACCAACACTTGCTCTTATGCTCTCTTTTAGTGTTTATTGTGCTTGTTGTGTTGGCTTGACATATTTTGTAATGACTATTGTCTTTATTTGTGTTTGATGTTGTGTTTGCTTATAAATTCCATTTGAGACCTTTGTTCATCATGATTTTTGATGATGACAAAAAGGGGGAGTACTATTGGAAATTGATGTTTGATTAAGGGGGAGTATGTATGTTATGTTTTTTGAGACTATCTTGTTTTCTAAACGTTTATTAAATTCCTTGGTTTATGAATTAAAGGGGAGACAAACTAACCATTAAGACAAGGGATTAAAAACCTTGATCAAATTCATTGTCCTTAATTTCTTTTCAATTTCTAAATATTTTGTCATTATCAAAAAGGGGGAGATTGTTGGACCAATGGTGGTTGACAAATTAAATCCCTTTATGTTTTGATAATAATAAAATATCTAGAATAAATGAAGAAATTGTTTCAGGTATTATTCAATGAAAGACTTGTGCAAATCAAGTGACTAATCAATGAAGAATTAAGATGGAAGTTGCCTTATAAGTGAAAGAGGCTTAAATAATGAGAATTATAGAGGATTTGGTTGGATGTTACTGTTGGAGGACCGCAAGTCGACTTACACAGCATAAGTCGACTTATACATCAAGACTGAATAAAGACAAGTCACTTAGAACGACAAGTCGAC
>CM057229.1:36849958-37074958 GCA_029891385.1 Erythroxylum novogranatense
TTTAGTGAACAGATCAGCTAGTTGCTCTTTGGTATGAACATGGTTAGTGATGATCAATCCTTGCTGTAATTTTTTTCTCACAAAATGGCAGTCAATTTCAATATGTTTCGTGCACTCATGAAACACCGGATTTGATGCTATTTGTATTGCTGCTTGATTATCACAGTGTAGCTTAATTGGTTCTTTTTGCTTGTATCCCGCTCATCTATCAAACCAATAAGCCAAATCAATTACGCAATGATTGTAGCCATGCTACATACTCGCTTCAGCAGATGATCTAGATATTGTGCTTTGCTTCTTTGATTTCCAAGATATCAGTGAGTTCCCAAGCTTCACATAAAAACCAGTAATTGATTTCCTTGACATTGAGCAAGATGCCCAATCAGAGTCACAGTAAGCTGAAAGAACTGGTTCACCATCAGCTGCCAATAAAATTCCTTGTCCTGGATTGTATTTGATGTATCTTACAATCCTCAATGCTGCTACATAGTGTGACTTCTTTGGCTGCTGCATGAACTGGCTAAGATGCTGGACACCAAAAGCAATGTCTGGCCTAGTATTTGTCAAATACAACAATCTTCCTATTAGTCTTTGATAAACACTTGGATCTGATAGTAACTCGTCTTCATGACTTCCTTGTGTTACAGTATCATATTCAGCTGTAGTAAGCTTCAAATTTTGCTCCAAAGGAGTTGAAATAGGCTTTGCATTCTCCATTCCAAGATCAGTAATTAGCTCTAATGCATACTTTCTTTGTGTTAACAAGATACCTTCACAAGATCTAAAAACTTCAATACCAAGAAAGTACTTTAAATCTCCCAAATCCTTCATCTTGAAGGTTCTATGCAGCATGTTTCTTAGATCATTTATCAATGTATCATCACTTCCAGTAATCACCAAATCATCAACATAGATTAGTAACATCACAATTTTGTTGTCAACTTTCTTTATGAACAAGGAATAGTCATTCTTACTCTGTATATAACCAGCATTGATAAGTGCTTCAGTGAGCTTCAGATTCCATTGTCTTGAAGCTTGTTTGAGGCCATAAAGAGATTTTAGTAGTCTGCATACACCAGACTCCCCCTGACTACTAAAACCCTGTGGAAGCTCCATATAAACTTCTTCATGCAAATCTCCTTGAAGAAAGGCATTATACACATCTAATTGGAGCAAGGGCCAGTTGTTTTGAGATGCAAGAGCAATGACAACCCGGACGGTGACATGTTTGGCAACTGGTGAAAAAGTTTCTTGATAATCTATGCCCTCTCGTTGACTGTATCCCTTAGCCACCAGCCTCGCTTTGTACCTTTCAATAGTACCATCAGAGTTGTACTTGATGCGGAACACCCATTTGCAGCCAATTGGGCGTTTTCCTTGAGGTAAAGGAACCACCTCTCATGTGGCATTTGACTGTAAAGCATCAATTTCCTGTTTCATAGCATCTAACCAACATTTGTGCTTGATTGCCTCATTATAAGTTTTTGGTTCAGAAAAAACAGAAATGGATGTAGCAAAATATTGTGTTGAAAAAGGTAAGTGTGAGTAGGAAATAGAATGGGTTAGCGGAAACTTATCTGTTATTGCAAGTGAAGAGGATGCTGGAGCATTGGTAACATAATCTTTCAGCCAGACAGGTTGTTGAACTGTTCGGAACTTCTTGATGTGGAGCAGATGGTGAGGATGAGAATGATGAGGGAAAATGTGAGGATGAAGTGGGCATATCTGTGGTGAGGGAAGGGGATGAAGCCGTAGGCAAAGATTCTGCAGTAGATATAGAATGAGGAGAGGATCTTTAGAATGTGGAAAGGAGATGAAAGAGAGGAAGATGATGATGATTGCAACTGTAAAAAAATAAGGATCATGCAATGGTCCAAACTGATTTATATCTAAAGGAAACAATGGTTGATTTTTTGGTGGATTATGAAAAGGAAAAATTGTTTCATGAAATATGACATCTCTACTTACAAAAAATGTTTGCGTGAGAGGATTAAATAAAATGTAACCCTTCTGCACTAAATAGTAACCCATGAAAATGGTTGGTATAGCTTTTGGTGAAAATTTGTCTTGGTATTTGGTGACTGTGGCATAACATAAACACCCAAAAACTTTCAAGTGAGATAAATCTGGTGGTTTATGAAAGAGAAGTTCAAATGGTGTTTTCCATTGAAGAACAGGTGTGGGAAGCCTGTTGATAAGGTAACAAGCTGCAAGGATACACTCACCCCAGAATTTAATAGTAACATTTGAATGAAACTTCAAGGCTCTTGCAATATCTAAAATATGTCTATGTTTTCTTTCAGCCACCCCATTTTGTTGTGGGGTGTTAATACAAGAGGACTGATGGATAATGCCAAGGGAAGAAAAAAATGATTTGCCCTCTAAGGTAAAAAACTCACTCCCATTATCACTTCTAATGATTTTGACAGTGGCTTGAAATTGAGTTTGCACCATGACAATAAACTGTTTGAGAATGATAAAGGCTTCATGTTTGAAATGTAAAAGATAAATCCATGTCATCCTTGTTTTATCATCAACAATGGTAAGAAAATGTCTATGGCCACTATGAGTAGAAAAACGATATGGACCCCAAAGATCAATATGCAATAAGGAGAAAGAATGCTCAGCTCTTGAATCACTAATAGGAAATGGTAATCTTGATTGTTTAGCCAATGGACAAATATGACAAGATGAAATAGCATTAGAACTGTGTAAAACAGATTTCAAACAAGGAATTTTATTCATTTTGGAAATGGAAGAATGGCCAAGTCTAGCATGCCATAAACAAGCATTTGATTCAACAGAAAAAAATGAAACTACATTTGATTTGAAAGGTAAATGACATGATGTTTTTAGGAGGAAATTGTTGAACCAAAGCCAAGGTCAGGGAGATAGAGTCCCTTCCTTTCCTTACCAATCCCCAGAATCCTTCCACTGCAAAGGTCCTGGATAAGACAGAAAAAGGATAAAAAACAACTGAGCAATTGAGATCTTTGGTTAGTTTCGAAATGGAAATTAAATTGTATTGAAAATCTGGTATACAAAGAACATTGGTAAGCTGATGATTTGGTGATAAAAAAAGAGAGCCAATGTGAGTGATAAGAGCAGGTTTTCCAGTAGGCAAATGCACAAATGAATTAGATGAACATTTAACAGGAGAATTAAGGCAATTAAAATCAAAGGTCATATGGTTAGAGGCCCCTGTGTCAAGGATCTAGTGAACTGGTCTTGAGGAAGGGGATGTACCTGCCATATGAGCTGTAGCAGTGATTGTAGTATCCTTGTTCAAGAGATTAAGAATCTGTTGATATTGCTCAACAGTAAACATTGGAGCAGCGTGAACAGAGGAAGCTGAAAACTGTTGAACCTGAGCTGGTGGATCATCCTCAATAAATTCCTCAGATAGAGTGACATTGTTTGCAACAGGTCTTTTCTTCTTAGTGAATTTGAAATCAGCTGGAAAACCGATAAGTCTATAACACGATTCAATATTATGCCCCTTCATTTTACAATGATCACAAATGCCAGTATACTTCTTCTTAGATGATATAGATGAAGAAGATGAATAGAGAGCAGTTGGGTCTGACGGGAGATCCACACTACTTGCAAGCTAACGTTGAGATTCATCCTTTAAAATCATCGAATAGGCATGATTAACTGATGACAGAGGAGACATAAGAAGGACTTGGCTACGAACATTTGCATACGAATCATTCAGTCCCATGAGAAATTGAAATAATCGTTGCTGCATCGAGTGTTGAGTGTACTGTTGAGTCTGTTCACAAACACATGAAGAAAGTGGTACAAGTACATCATACTCATCCCAAAGCAATCTGAGATTAGAAAAATAAGCAGAAACAGTTGAAGTTCCTTGAGCTTGAGTCGCAATGGCGCGATGAAGGTGATAGATCCGAGATCCATCAACCTTATCAAACCTTTCCTTCAAATCCTTCCAGACAGTTGCAGCATTGGAAGCAAAGACGATGCCAGCAGAAAGCTGAGAACTGACAGTGTTGATGATCCAAGATAAAACGAGAGCATTACAGCGAGCCCAGTGACCATGAAGCTCCGTAGGTAGATCGGAGCAAGGAAATGTGCCGTCAACAAATCCTAGTTTATTCTTTGCCAAGAGAGCAATCCTCATTGAACGGCTCCAAACACAATAGTTTTCAGGGCCAGTGAGATGATGTGAAACGAGAACGGTGCTTGGAGTATCAGAGGGATGAAGGTAAAGGGGATTCGTGAAATCAATGGTAGGAAAAGCGGCAGAAGAAGCGGAATCAGTGAGAGCCATGAAGAAATTAGGGATTTGAGAAAAATTAGGGATCGTGGAAAGATTGAATAGAACAAAGGAATCAAAATGAAGAAATGAGGAGATGAGAATCGATATCAGAGGAGATAAGAATCGAGATCGGATGAGACAAGTATCGAAATCGGAAGAGATCCGATTAGGGCTCTGATAAGCGAGATCGAAAGAGACCCGATTAGGGCTCTGATACCATGTTGAGAGAGACTGAAAATGATATTTATTCAACTCAACTCAAAACACTGTACAAAAGTTTAAGTATATATACAGCTACTAAAACTAAACTTGTAACTAAGTTCTAACTAATTACATAATTAGTCAAACAGAATACAACTAAATCTCTACAATTATCAACCAATAGAATCAGTGATAACAAGATGAATTGGATCTTGTAATCTTCAAACCAATTCACCAATCTTTCATATTTTAAGTTGATTAGTGGTTCCAATGCTATTGTTCAATGGTATGAAATCATTTGGTTACCTTATTAATAATAATAATTATTATTATAAGAATAATAAAATTAACAAGAATAATAAAATTAATAATAATAATAATAATAATAACAATAATAATAAGAAGAAGAAAAAGAAGAAGAAAATTAATTTTAAATTTTCTTTAAAAGTAATAACAAAAATGTAATATTGTAGTTTAATTAAATTCTTAAATCTAATAATTATAATAAATTATTATTTTAAATTTGTTTTAATTTAAAAATTGAATAAGTACGATATTTATGTTATTTATATTTGATTGTTATCTTTTAATATAATTTTTTAAAATTAAATCGTAGAAAAGTTTTTAAAATAAAATAATTTTAACAATTTATTGAAAATTTAAAAGGAATTATTTCCTTTACTACGTAATTTTACATTTAAAATAATTAAAGTTAAAATATAATAATTTCACATTTCTTTTTAATTTTCACAAAAAAATAATTTTGACCATAGACGACAATAAGAATGGTTAGGCCTAATCTAAGGAGAGTAAAGTCAATTTATTTTGTAATATTGATCCGGCTCGGCCTAGGCCCAGTCAATCCGGGACTGTTGACCACGGACCAGGCCGACTGCCTAAGGCATGAATTTCATTTTGCAAAATTTTCCTTTATAAATTAATTACTTTTTCAACAAATTTTGATTGGCGTTATTCACATATATTGATTTAAGAAGGAAGAAGCATTTGGTTTGTTGGTGAGAACAGGGGCCGAGAGAAAGTGTCCAATTTCATCTACAGCTTGGCGTAATCCTCGTCCTCTATCACAGTCACTTGAATTTCATTTTTCAATCTTTGTTTCGTTTCTTCATTTCTCTCCTCCTTCTACATGGAAACGCGGATCTAAATCTGATTCCTTGGAAAAATCAAACTAAATCTTCCTTAATTTTTATGCGATTAAGAGTTGTTGTTTGCTCTCTGCTCCTTTTTTTTCCCGATTATATACCAATTTATGATTTTTCTTCATTTCTTTATTTCTTCTTCTGTTGGACTTTGGGATTTGTCTTTACTCTTCAAGATTTTGTTACTGCTTGGTTGGTTCATACTTTATATAATTTCTATAAATATTTTATCTTTTTTTTTTCTTGCAATCTGGGTTTATTTCATGTTGCCCCTGGTTTCATTTGGGTGCCCTTTAGTTCTAAGCTCGATCTTTTGCTGCTTCTTATGATACTTGAAAGTTACCTTCAGCGAGTCTTCTATTCTTGAACTGTGAAACAAGCATGTGCTGAGACTGCATGTGTTGTAAATTTGGTTTATGTAAATTAGGGACAGCATGTTTCTACGATCTTCTAAAAGGTGTTTGCTTTGCTGGAAATTCTGTGGATGCAGTCTTAATTTACTGTTTCTTTATTTTGGGTTCTTTAGCGAGTGCAGATTTGTAGTGAATGGCTAACAAAACTCAAATTCGTACTAGCAACTCTGCCCTCATTGCAATGATCGCAGATGAGGTAAGCAAGCATTTTGTAGGGCCAGTTATTTTCCTGTTTTTCGTAATCTTGTAGAGCAATTAATGTTTCACATATTTTTCTTGATATGCGCATATGTGTTAAATTGTGGTCACTTCCGCATTCCTCACTGGAGCTGAACTGATCCGAGCTCTGTTTGTGAGTGATTATACAGTTTCTGTTGTTTAGTTGCTTCCACTGAATTAGGGGCTTAGTGGAGGGGAGAGGAAGAGATCTCATACTTGCGGATAAAGTTCAGTGAATTTTTGTGTACATGTTTCGTACATTTAGATGGCTATTTTGTTTATATGAGCTTCCACACGAGCATGGGATATTGGATGAGTACGTGATGATATTTACTAATCACAGTGTGCCTATTGGAGCAAAATTGGCCTGACATCTTTCTGTCTTTCTCGTGCAACCCCCACCCCCCAATTTAATCTATTTTATCTCCAAAATTGTTTATACTGAACATAATTGTTTGACTCAATTGATTACAAATCCTCCGGGACTCATTCTGACTCCTTTTTCTTGTTTTGATTGTCTGATTCCTTGTAACAAAATGATACTTTTGGTGTTTGCTTCATCATTGTGCAAACACTAATCATTTAAAACCTACATGTGAACATACTTTTCTGCCAGTTACTTTCTGAACTATGAATAGGCCATCAGTTTTAGTAATCCTGATATTTCATTGCTGTCATATAGGATACAGTCGTTGGATTTTTACTCGCTGGAGTGGGAAATGTGGACTTGCGAAGGAAGACAAATTATCTTATTGTTGATTCGAGTATGGTTTCGATTTATGAATTCTTTTTCTGAGTGATGCATAATTGAGATTGACTCAACCAATATATTCTTACAAGCTAGTCATAATTTAGTTAATACAACATGGATTTTTTTCTAATTACAACCTCATCATAGTTCTTCATTCCTCTTGTGCCTTACGTTTGGATGAGCTCCACCTTTTGAGAGATTGTGTAATGTTGTAAGACCAGAAGTTCATAGTGTCTGCAGAGTGAGTCAGTGTGTTTACTTTTATTTAATGTATAGTTGACATAAATGATTCTAATATATAAAATAGTGGTAGATATCTCCTGTTTTAGGAATTGAACCTGAGTGGATTAGAAGGAAATAATTCTTTTTAGATACTAAACACCCCCCGAGGACATGATTGTATGCATGCAGTGGTCTCAATTATTTTCCTGTTTGGGCTCAAACTTTATGGTTTACCTATTTGATTTTGGAAAGTGTTCTACCTCCTCAGCTTATAATTCAAACAGGCACTGTATAGAGATAGCGAAAAACATGAAAAAGACTGAAGTATAAATACATACACCTGATTTTCTATTGCAATCTGTGTTTTCTATAATCATTTGGGTAACATGGAAATGAATAAATCTATAACTGTTCAGAGTTCTGGCCATGTTGTCAATTATCTCTTGTAGAAAGCTAGTTTAAAGTTTTTCTTCTACTTCTTGTACTTCAAATACTTAGAGCCAATGCAGATATTTTTATACAATGTGAAGAGTGATCTGTAGATGAGGAAACTATAGTTTGAATGAGCCTATGTCTCCATTCATGGAAACAAGAACTTGTGAGACTACTTTAAGATCCGTTATATAATGTCTGAGGTTGATTAAATGGTGTCATATAAAGAATTCAAGTAGTTACTTTTTTCTCTTAGTTATATTGAGTTTTATTTAATTTCTTATTAACTTTATTTGTTTGTTCTCTTAGAGACAACTGTTAAGCAAATTGAAGATGCATTTAAAGAGTTCACAACAAGGGAGGATATTGCAATTGTGATGATAAGCCAATATGTAAGTTTTCCCTTTTGCAGTCTCTACATGATTTCATGAACTTTTTTAAGTGAAAACTGCTTCTTAGACTTGTAATTGTTAATATCTGAAATTACTACATGTTTCCCATGCATCATTTAATACACAAAGTTGTTCTTGAATGCCCTTTTCCTTAATATATATACCTATATTACTGGAAATGTGAAACACGTATGTTGAATTCAATAGTGGGAAGATTGGATATGTGATTAATGTAACTGGAGTACCTTGAGATTTGATCAAAGAGCTGTTTAATAACTCATATCTGAGCTCATGCTTCTTTACTCGCTGTCTTGACATCATTTCTAGAGAATACATTACATCGGAACCGTACTTAGTTGCCTAACTTTGCATTTATGGAATTATCATCATTTACATTGGATACTGTTGACCAATTTTTGTTGGGGGCTTAGTATTTAGACTTAATCATTTGACATAGATTAAATGTTTGGATTGCCAATTGGAGCAACCTAAAATGTAGTCGTTTTACAAATTCATGCCACAAGTTATATGTATGCTCGTAAACCATAGATCGACTCATCACTCTTTGTGCACTCTGATTTTTAGGTTGCAAATATGATAAGGTTTTTGGTTGATAGCTATAATAAGCCAGTTCCAGCAATTCTGGAGATTCCTTCAAAAGACCACCCGTATGATCCTGCACAGGATTCAATTCTTTCACGAGTAAAGCACCTCTTCTCTGCTGAATCAGTGGCGTCTGGGAGGCGCTAAGCACAGACTCCACTCTTCTGGTGGCTTTATGCTTATGCTATGTTGAGTTTTGTGTTCCACCCGCATTTGTATGATAGTAGATGCAATTCTTAATTAATTTATTTGCCTACATACTTGGAGGTAATTGCTTGCTGGTGCTTTTTAATAAAATATATCAGATAGATAATGGAATGGAACATATTTTATTTCAAAACTTACAATATGCTATTATTTGATATCATGAAATATCCGTATGTGAAGCTTGTTTCATGAAACCGATCTCCTGTTGAGACACTAACATGGAAGGTAACTTCTTGTGGTGTTTCCGATCGTTGGAAAAGTGGTGGTAATTTTGATAGATAACAACTATGTTGTTCCTTTGCATTTATGAATTGCTGTAACCAGATATGGTAAAGTCATCCTATAACAAAGACTACACAGACCTTGGTTCGCGTGCTTACCAGCTACTCTTCGCTCTTTCAGCCCCCTTGCCTAGATTTTGAAAAGCCTGATTTGGGGTTGGTCCACCTAGTGGGTGGGTTGAAAAGGTAAATTGTCTTCACGCCAGAGCTTAGGAATTGCATTCGGATGTAAAGTTGATCGAGTTTGAATTCGGGTTAGGTTGACAGAGTTTGAATTCGGGTTTGGATTCGTATACTAAGACTGTCGTAAAATCGATTGTGCTTGAACTCGGATTAGATTGATCGAGTTTGAATTTAAGTCTGGATTTTTATATTCAAATTCGATCAAGTCTGAATATAAGTATTAAGTTTAATTGAGCTTACCGTCGAATATTCTGGTTTGGAAAAACTTCTTGTTCAACTGTGTAATGACCATAATATTGAAGTATGGTATTGTATCCATACTAGTTAAACTAGTATTGAATATCGTTTTGAGTAATTTTTAATTTATTAAATAGTTTTAAATTGTCAATTAGTCCTTAAGTATATTGTGTTGTATATTTTATAATTTTGTATCATTTTGTCTCAACAATTATAATAATAGAAATTTAAAATAACAATTTATTTATTTTATCAATATTATTTTCTTATGTAAATAATAACCATAATTAATATAAAAATTATTTAATTATCATGCAAATATAAATTTAAAACAATACAAAATATTTAAAATATTATAATTTAATCATATTATTAAAAATTACGTCAAAACATTAAACAAAAAATTAATTTTGATAGATATATTGTTAACAATATATTGTTAACAATAAATCAATATTAGAGTTTAACAATTTGGGTTTTATTATTGGAAAAAGTTTATCATAAACTCGATAGGTAGAATTGGACTTAAGATGTAAACTAATTATTCAAGTTATTTATTAAAATCTAAATTATTTAATTTTGTGACTTAACTTACGGAATAAATTAGTTAATTTATTTATATTTAGTCAATATAATTTCAAAATAAAGAAAAGAAAAGAAAAGAAATTATCTTAATTGTTGTATATAAACTTTATTAATCTAATTGAATGGGAACATCAATCATATTTGATCGCTTTATGTTTACATGTTGTAAGATAATCCTTTACTATTGGGTTAACAAGTTTAAAATTCGATATTTCCTAGTATAATTTTGAACAACTCTAATTATAGGTATTCTATTTTGGTAAATTTAAACGGTGATAAAAATTTAAAGAATACTTAGAACTCCTTCAAAATAATTTTGGATTAAGTAATTATATATTTTGGGTAAATTATAATTTAAATATAGAACTTTATCTAATTTTATAATACTAGATATACTTATAAACTATATCAATCAAATATTTACAGTTTCAATTTATTGCAAATATATTTATTCTTTTATTATTATTAATGTCCTAACAAAATGTCCATTATATAAGGAAAATATCAAATTATTTATGCCAACACTCTTCTCAATAAGTTTAATTTATAATAGTCATTTCATTTTAATATCATAAACTCTTAACACTAATAATTTTGTTATCATAGCACTAATTTTGAATAAAAATTATGCTATAGGATTTACTAAAACAATTTAGATATCATTACAAATGTAATTTATCCATATTTTAAATTATTCCAATAAGTGCAACACTTTTTAATACTTAGCTAATTTGTCTCTAGTATACTTGTAATTCTTTTACCCTTAAAGAAAAATGAAGGTTGAGACACAAAAGCACAACAAAGGAAAAAAGTGCTGAACGGAAGAAAGTTGGTGGAACGCAAGGGAGAGAACAAAAGCTAAAGCAACGTCCTCGCATTCTAAAGTTATCGTGCGTAAAAGTGTACAGGTTACAGGTTACGTAGAAATTTGAGAAATTTTAGAGTTCTAAATTTACATCCTCTAGATTTTTAGAGTGAGATCGTAGGAGTTTAGGATTAGTCTGATTAAGTCAGAATACCTAATGTAATAAAAAAAAAAAGTCATTGTAGCTTACTAAAAAAGTGACCCGTCATTTAATTATATCAATTCCGTACATGTAGTGTAAAAGAGCCCATATATATGGTAATTAATGTCTTAAGGATATTTTTTATACTTTTAATTAATATTATAAAATTAGACCAAATTTTGAATTTTGAATTTAATTTATCATAAAATTACAATAAAGCCTTTTGCATTTTTAAATGAACAAAAAGAAAATAAAACAAAATTTAGTTAGTAATCATGTTCTAATTGAAATTCTATTAACAACAAAAATATCTGAAAGAAGAAGGTTGTTTCTGGGTAGGGTGGTTGTGGAGGCTTGTGCGATTGGCTTGGGCACTGCTACATAGGCAAAGTGAGGAAAAGATGATGGTCAGCTGTAGCAACACGTGAGGTGGTGAGGAGAGACGGTAGTGGCTGGGAGACATCAAAGAATTTTATTAATATATTTGAGAGATATTAATAAAATTGTTTTAAAATCATTTTCTTTTTATAAAGATTTGAATTATGGACGGAAGAATTACAATAGTAGGGTCCTAAACGGGAGCGGATTCTTTGTTCTTATTAAGTAGTTCATACTTTATTCTATTGAGTCTATATAAATATATAGAAAAAGTGAAATAGCACAAAATTAGAAATAAGAGAAGAAAGAACTCATTCCGTTGTAAAGAAAATCATTCTTCAGAACACAACTGCAAGAAAGGAGTTGTCACGGAACAATCAAAAGCCTGATCCAATGACAATATGTTTGGCTTAAATTTTGGGATATATAAGAACTAAAATAGCTATTCTTAATAATAGAAAAGATAAGGAGTACAATAGAATAAGTATTACTTTATTTAGTTTACTGATAAAGAATTTTTATGTCAATATTTATTAAAAAATATAAACTTAAAATGATAAAATAATAACTAATAAAAAGATCAAAATATCTTTATTATTATTATTGTTGTTGTTGTTGTTATTTTTTAAAAAATAAATTTTAAATGTAGTCCACCCAAATTTTTAATTAAAACTACTCGTTGCAATAATGTACGTATATTTATAGCTTGACCCAGAACGACCGTCTCATCCTTTTTCGTTTCTTCTCTTCCCCTTTGCTCTGGCAGCTAATGGCAAATCCTACTACATCCAGATACAGTCTGTAATGCATCACAAGGCCCTTAAAAGTCCAAAAATACTCCATCCGTTACACCCATCTCTGTCTGTCTGTCTGTCTTTCATGGATTCTTCTGCCAACGCCGTGCCTCCATTTCTCAGCAAAACCTACGACATGGTGGATGACCCTTCCACCAACGCCGTCGTTTCTTGGACCAACAACAGCAATAGCTTTGTGGTCTGGAACGTCCCCGAGTTTCAGAAACACCTTTTGCCCAAGTATTTCAAACACAACAACTTCTCTAGCTTTGTCAGACAACTCAATACTTATGTGGGTACACCTTTTTTTAATTTCATTCTTTCATTTTTTTTTGGCTTTTCTCTCTTTAGATTAATTGGTCGACCTTGTAGATGCGAAATTCTAGGGGTGAGTTCGTTTTGTGACATTTTCACTTCTACTGAGTCCATTCTCTGTTCTGTTGTGCTTGGGATCTGCTTTCTACTGGTATTTTGTGGAAGCTGTTGCTTTCATTTGTAGAAGACCAGATGTTGTTATTAGGAAGGCGATTCTTTATGTCAATGGAAATTTTTTTATCAAGAGATTGAACGGACTTATTTGGTTCAACAACTAAATGGAGCACCCTATTGAGATTTTAGAACTGCTGTTGAAATTCAGACGGTGTCGGTTTTTAATTTACGTGTTTACTGGATGTGAGCCTGCGTAAGCTAGTGATTTTAACCGGCTCCAAGTCTATGAACTGCTTGGAGGAGGTTGACAGTTAAATAGTGTTATTTCTTTGACTGATGTTGGTTATGCTCCTTCCTCCCAAGTTATTTGGTTTTTCCTTTTTCCTGCAAGACCACATTTGGCTATGTCGTGGTGTAAGTGTTTGAGCCCGTCCTTTTAATCTTTTCGTTTCCACTTCATGATGCTCAAGTCAGGTCCATGATTCCTTTGTCACCATATATAATTGTTTTGGCCAATGGTTCCTTCCTTTCTTTTTTTTTGGGCGGAAAATCAGAATTGGAAATCTGTAGAAACAGTCCTCATCCCATGTACCATTCAAGATTGGAACCTTGGGTAATGGGGAGGTCTGTTGGTGGTTCTTTAAGCTGTTCTGCAATTCATGTCAGCATGGCGTGTGAGTTGTGTTAGCCTTTCCTTTTCCCTCCCCATTTCATTTCACCATTATATGAGTTCACGTGTTATGCAAAAGAGGTGTAAGTCTATACAAAAAATAAATTGGAAAATTTAGTCAACCACAAGCCTTAATTTGGTGGAATGTAAAATGATAATTGAGTTGACAGCAAAGGCAACAATTATTGAAATTTAAATTATGTTAGGATTCCATATTAGATAGAAAGTGGTAGTAAGATAACTGTGTTATTCTAGTTTAGGATATGTTATTCTATTTATATAGGACTTGAAAACTTACAAAATTTCTTTTAGAATAAGATTTAAATTTGTTATGAATCCTTTCCTACTAGAATAAGAGGTCTAAGAACTTCGCTATAAATATGTGTACTCAGCACTTTAACAGGAAGAGAACTTAAAATTTTTTCTACAAACTTTTGAGTTTTTAACTAAAAGGTGTGCTACTTTCCTCTACGAGTGATTTTAGACCCTAGGAGCAATTCTTATTTTTCTACCCTCTGTTGTTTATGTTCCTTTCTACATTCTAACTTAAAAGTTCTAGCAACCAAAACCCTAAATTCTAGTCATATCAAACTTAAATTCTAGCCATATTAAACCTTAAAATCCTATTCTAAAATTTTCAGCAAATAAACCCTAACAGCCCAACTATACCTAATCTCAAATTTTAGAATTCCAAGATAAAATCCAAACCTAAAACTTGATATTCCAATAGCTTAATCGCAGCCATATTTCCTAATCTTGTAAGTGTTAGCTACTAGTTAATACTAATTCTATTTGTCCTACATCAACATGTCTACGAGAATGAATTTTTTTTGTCATGTAGGCTTCATGTAGGAGCTTAAAAAGCGATTGATTTGATTGCATTGAGCAAAAGGTGATTAGGCAACGTCTTTGGAGGAACAATAATCCTATTTGTTAAACATAGATGGTAAGGGTTGAAGAAAATGCTAAACTTTGTAAAATCTAATACAGGCTTAAGGACTTGAGTCATTTAACTATAACATTTGAATTATAGGTTCTTGACTCATTTATAATCAATAGAAAGGTTGTATCTTGGTGTGGTTTGTCCTTGCCATCCGCTATCAAATTTATTAGCTTTCACATTGATCCTTTGTGTTTATATTTTGACCTTGCAGGGTTTTAGGAAGGTTGATCCAGATCGCTTTGAATTTGCAAATGAGGGGTTCTTAAGAGGGCAAAAACACCTCTTAAAGAGTATAGCTAGAAAGAAACATGTTAATTCACATGGTAATCAGGCACCTCAAGTGCAGAGTTCCTCAGTTGCAGCCTGCGTTGAAGTTGGCAAATTTGGACTTGAGGAAGAGGTTGAAAGATTGCAGCGTGACAAAAATGTCCTTATGCAGGAGCTTGTTAGGTTGAGGCAGCAGCAACAATCTACAGATCACCAATTGCAGACGGTTGGACAACGTGTGCAGGGGATGGAACAGCGGCAGCAGCAAATGTTGGCTTTCCTTGCAAAAGCTATTCAAAGCCCTGGCTTCTTAAATCAGCTTGTACAGCAGCAGAATGATAGTAATAGGCACATTGGTAGGGGAAGTAAGAAGAGGAGACTTCCCAGGGAGAAGGAAGAAACTTCTGCTTGTGAAAATGGAAACAATTCAATTAATGGACAGATTGTGAAGTTCCATTCTTCTATGAATGAAGCAGCAAAAGCAATGCTGCATCAGATCCTAAAGATGAACCCTTCACCTAAGTTGGAAACACCAATAAATAGCTCTGGTCAGTTGCTGATTGGTAATACTCCTTCTTCCAGGGTCTTAGGAACTGGGAGTACTTCAAATCGCACCTCAGGTCTGACACTTTCAGAGGTTCCAACTGCTTCTGAGCCATCATATTTACCCATTGATTCGGGTTTTCCTGTCAGTCATGCAACTACTGTTATTTCGGAAATCCAGTCCCCATCTTGTTTGGCAACCTGCCATGCCGAAACAAATTTTGCTACTACAAAAAGCATACATACTTCTGGTCAAGATAAATGCATTGCTGATTCAACTAGAATTCAAGGAAATATTCCTGGAATCTCCACTGCCATTCCTAATGCAAGTGTTGTCGGATCTGGGATTGGGCGTGCAGAGTATATTGATCCATTGTCATGTGCATTGGATGCAACAAGTCCTTTAGAAAATGAGGCTCTTACTCTTGATCAGAATATGGATGTTCTTGTGGAAGGTATTCCCAAGCTTCCTGGCATTAATGATGCATTTTGGGAGCAGTTTCTTGCAGAAAGTTCATACACAGATGATGCAGATGAATTTAATAGCAAAGAACAGGAGTTGCTACCTTGGCAACAAAATGAGTGGAACAAGTTAGAACAGATGAATCATCTTTCTGACCAGATGGAGCTTCTTACATCAGAAGGCAGTAGCGCGTGAAAGTCTTGTCAATTGTACATAAGTTTTTGCTCTGCAAAGGTAACTTTTAACACCATTTCTGACGACAGTGGGAAGTCTACGAGTTCTTGCTAATGTCTTGGATAGTTATCTAGATCAGGCTCACCCATTTCAGCTTTGGGCCTTGATCTCTATTTCTAAAAGCCAGCATAAGTAGGTTTGTCCTAATACAATGTTTGCTGCCAAAAGTCAGGGGCTATACTGAAAGTATAATTTTTCCCTTGATGATATCACAATGTAAATGCGTATGACGAAAATATTTTGCCATGCAGAAACCCATCTGTGAAAAGTAGCTACATGTGCATGACTATATGACAAAAGATTTTTTATGGTTTGAAATGTATGTTCATATGTACAAATTCATACAACACAAAAGCTTCCAACTATCCTTCATCCATTGCTACTCTGGTAAAGATGTACGTGATTTACAATTTTGGCTGCACATTTGTTTCGCTGGTTGTGTTGAAGTGCAAATAAGTATGGCCCTCATCATGAACACGAACATGATGAGACTTGAACGAGAAAAATATGGTATTGCTTTGAAAATTGCTTCTCTGATTCTTTGCAGTGTTGGGGTACTGCCCTGCTGAGCAGACAAAGCTTTTGTTCAATGAGAGATTCAAGACAAGTTCTGTTTGATAAACCTTCTTTCACCTTTAGCGTGTGTACTGAATTTTTAAGTTTGCTTCTCAGAAATGCATACATATATATAGATAAATAGATAGCTAGTATTGCAAAACTTGTTAAAGGTTTAGATGTCTGTCTTCCCCACCTACTGGAAGTTTACAGGCTTACAGCAATAATGGATGAGACAAGGCTGGAAATAGTATGATATTATATTAATGCAGCTTAATTTAAGTAGAGCAATTTGCAATTTCAAGTGGAAATTAGTTTGTTGGTGAATGATGGATATTGGAATATTTTACTAATTTTAGGGGAAGTTCTTCAATTGATCTAACAATAATTTTTGTATTTAAATATCTGGCCCTTTCTTCAACAATAGTTTGTCATTTTTCTTGGCCAAGTCGAACTATATAATGTTAACAGTTAACTACTCTTCTTCTATAAAATTCTTAGCCTTTCAAGCTAATTGTCAAGAGAAAATGACATGATAAATATCTATAATTTTTTCCCAGTTTTTTACTGGGTGTTTTTATTGTTGTATTTACCTAAAGATTGCAAGAATTGTTCAATATATATTCATATTAGATCAAGAAGTCAAATGTAAATGAGGAAACAACAACAATAGGCAATGAGTTATTGACTTAATAATAATCTATATCTATAAGCCCTATCTTTTATTTGTTCCAGCTTCTGCAAATTTAAGAATAGAATCACATTTTACATTATTTTTCCTCTTTAATTGTTTTTACATTATTATCTGTCTTTAATTCATGACAGTAATCAAACATGTTATTTGGGACATGCTTGGTGTCCTGGGATTTAACAAAAAGAAATGATGAAATTTAAAAACAATAATTATCACTTGCAAAATTTGAAACACTTATGATATGTTTGGTGATTTTGGGATATGCAAGAAGTTATTTAGATGATATATTTAAAAAAGATGATGGGAATTAGAAGATTTTACCATAGAATTGTTGGAAATATTAATTCAAAGTTAAAATTGAAATTTTGTTTAAAAATAAGATATTTGTTAAAAGATAAAATTTTATCTATTAAGATAGAGTTATTATATAGTTAGGATTTAAACTTTTGAATTTGATTTGTTTTATCTAGATATTAGTTAAAGTTGTTATTTCATCATCTATATATTTAGACTTTTATGTCGTAGAACCAATCAATAAATTGTCTCTTATTTTATCTTTTTCTATTCTACTTTATTTTAGATAGTTTTCATTCTCAAAATTTCAACAAGAATAACCAACATAAGATACGCACAAACCTTCACCATTTCTAACAAATAACTTCTCTATACTACTATATTTAGCTTTAAAATTTTAAATTTAAATTTTAAATTTTAAATTTAATTTTACCTTTTAACTAATTAGAAACTAATGAAAATATATGCATTTAAAGTGTTTTTTGCGGATGAAACCTTCAAAGTAGCATCTTCTCCTCTACGAGGATTTCTTGAAGATGGGTTATACCAATTTCAAGAACTGCACATAGTACCCCTTTAACCCATGACTTCTAGCACTTTATTCATTGTTGCTGCTGCTAAGCCCACTGCTACTGCTGCCACTGCAAAAGTGCTACATGTGACTAGTAAAGAAAGTAGAAAAAATAGTAACTATGGCATTATCATGCCCAAGGCTCAGTCATGCCTCTGAAAGCATAGTGAACAATGTCTTGAAGTATTGTAACGTCATCAAAAGCGATAAAAATATTTCCATCAATTGTATTGCTTGCTCTTTAGGGAAAGTACATAAACACTCTTTTCCTATCTCACACAAAAAAATATGGCAAGCATATACAATTAATATACTAACATATGAGGACCCTCACTAATTGAATTTTCATATAGATGCCTTTTCTCACTATATGTAGTTGTACCCACTAAAGAAAAAATCTGAAACACTTGCTATCTTCATTTCCTTTAAAGTCATGGTTTAGTTGTAAGTAGGCTACAAAATCAATACCCTTCAAATTGACAATAGAGGAGAATATCCAAGTAACTCACTAAAGCAATTTCTTAACCTTATGATTTCACTCATAGGAATGGCAAATATGTTAAGCTCACCCAAGTAGTCCAAAAAAAATTTAGTCCGAGCCAAAGCCAAATTGGACGATCCAAAGTTTGATTAAGCACAGTCTAACTTGATTATTTTCTTCTTTTTTAATTTAAAATTAAAAATGACTTTATTTTATTAAAAAAAAGCATCATTTTTTTTAATTTTTAAATTTCAGGTTGGACTGAGCCAAGAAGCCTGAGTTCGAGCCTATCCTAAAGTCCAAAAATTAAACAAAAGCCTGAACTTGATTTAAAATCTGGTCAAACTGGGTGAATTGACTTCCTAATCACTCATCATCTTAGTTGTCCATATATCCACAAGTAAAATGGAGTAGGAGAAGGCAAATACAAACATTTGGTTGAAATGAGGCTTATTCTTCCTTACCATTATTCTTTTGGCCTCATACTTTCCAAACATCCACACGTTTGGTAAACTACCTGTCCACTCCAAGGTTCAATCAAATTACTCTTTTTTTTTCATCTTTTTGGGTGCAAATATTTTCCTCGTCTTAGACCATACAATCATCAAAGTTTTGAAACCAAAGGTGTTTACCACCTTTCTTGGGTTATTACCTAACATTTTAGATGATGCATTAGCCATATCTCATTAGAAGGAAGCTATGAATGACGAGCGTCAAACTTTACTTAAGAATAATACTTGGCCTTTAGTGACCCTACCTATTGACAGGGTTCTTGTAGACTATATGTGGGTCTCCGAGTAAAAGAAAATTAAGATGGCTGCATTTAGAGCTATAAAGCTTGCTTGGTAGCCCAGGGATTCCATCAGCAATATCGATTTGACTTCATAGAAACATTTACTCCTGTTGTGAAGCTAATTACCATTCGAATCATTCTAACATTTTTTCTATCAAAAGGCTAGGATGTGAGACAACTTGACATTAACAATGCCTTCCTCAATGACTATCTTCATGAGGAAGTTTACACGTTGCAGCCATTTGGGTTGGAAGCTACTAATCAAACACTAGTTTGCAAATTAAACAAAGCTATTCATTGCTTGAAGTTAGCCCCAAGAGCATAGTTTAAAAGGTTATTATTGCCCTCGTTCATTTTGCGTTCATTGCCTCTTATTGTGATCCCTCTATTTTCGTTAAAATCACTACCAAGTCAATTCTATAAGTTTTAGTCTACGTGGATGACATACTTGTCCCTTGCAGCTCAACTAATGAAATTCAACAATCAGTCACTCACCTCAACTCTAGTTTTGTACTTAAAGACCTTACTGATCTTAGCTTTTTTTGGGGATTCAAGTCCATATTACCACCGATAGTGGTTATCATTTTATCTCAGTGTAAGTACATCAAAGTTTTGTTAGCAAGAGCAAAAATGACAGGTTCAAAGTCTTAGACAACTCCTATGACTAGTGGCTTTAGATTACCTGCACATAATGTTAGAGAAGCAATGAGCACAATTATATAGATCTTTTGTGGGAGCATTGCAATATGTCACAATAACTCAGGCCTGAAATTGCCTTTTTAGTGAACAGGGTCTGTTAGTTTATGAATAAGCCCTCTGATAAACACTGTGAAGTAGTTGAGCGAATTCTTAGGTATTTAAGTGATACCTTAGACAATGACATTCATTTGAGGAAAGAAACATTACGTGATATCCAATTTTACTGCGAAGCAAATTGGGTGTTGGGTTTGGGTCCACTCCTAAGTGGAGCCCAAAGCCTAACATATATAAGGGGTTTTAAAACCCTAAAAAGTGTAAGTGTAAGTCGACTTGTACCATGTGTAAGTCGACTTATGCTTGATCGGTACTGATAAGTCGCCTTGTTCACCAGTGTAAGTCGACTTATGGATGTCCAGTACCGTTAGATTGTTAGAGTAGTGCCCTAAAGGCAATCCCCTTTAGCGCGTTTTATTCAAAGTCGTGTATAGACTTTATGAATAAATAAAGAAAGACATATTTTATTAATTTGATATTCATGAACAGTGTTTATGAATTGATTGGATCTTTAATCGAATTAATGAAGTCCATGATATATGACATAGCATGAAGGAAATTATGATGTGATCATACTACTGAGATTCCTATCATGTGCAATTATGTCAGTATCTAAATTTGTCCTAGTCATAGGATTAATGAGACTGGACATCATTAATTCGGTTAGACTAGAACATGTCATATTCCTTGATTGGATCAAGCAGTGGATCTCAGAAACTGTAAATATGAGATATTTAGAGTTGACATGTGGATGCTTACTAGCGGTAGTAAGTACATTGGATGACCTGCCATGAGATCCTCACATGGATATCTTCTTCTAGTGTCAGTGATAATCTCATCATAGCAATGGTGCAAGTATCCTTAGACTTGAGGTACTCAAGGATATCTTGATCTTGATTACGTGCTTTGACTCCATTCCTTGTTGCCTTCCAGAGGTCGCTCATCGGGTGGTGCTTGGGTACAGCTTGAGGTATTCGAAGGTAATTGAGTAGCCAATAAAGGATTCACCACTTCTGGATTAGCAGAAGAGATACCCATGACCTCTTGTCGGGATCATTACTTGTAAGACTGGCCAGCAAATATGTCATGAAGAGTGTCCTCATTGACATATAGAGTAATGAGTCCTAGGACGAGAGCTAATTTCACTTGGGCTAGACTCAGTCTAGTGAGAGTTGACACTTTGACCATACTCATAATCAAGTGGGGTATAGGATGGTGAAAGGACGAATTGCACGGTAATTGTCTATGGAAGGGTTCGTGATCTGGTTCGTGATGAATTCATCAAACCGATTACTTTCCGATCAATTGGGGGTCATGATGTGTTGCTAGACGCCGCTCATGACTTGCTCAGATTAATTGTTAATCTCAGTGGCCAACATAACCGGGAACCTAAAGGGTCACACGCATAAGAGTAATTCAGAGAATCTGTAAAATAGTAATTGGACATAGTTCCAATTATTGGAGAGCATTAGGATTAAATGGATCCCAATGGGATTGGGATATGTCCCGATGAGATCGCGACATCAATATTGCTAAGAAAAGTTTCCTATTTGTTTCAAAGACTGCCCAAGAGGTCGATAGGACCGACCCCAGTTGGACTAGCTCTTATCAATTATATTCTAATTAATTAATTAAGTAATCAATTAATTAATTATTATATTTATATATGCATGTGTCGTTGGAAAGTAGGAGAGGGAAGGATAAGCTTTGAAAAGTCAAAGCTTGATTTCTTTATTCATTAATTAGTTAATGGATATAAGCCCTCCACTTGTCATTAACTTATGGTAAGTCATTAAATGTTAAAAGACACCATGTTAAGTGGATGGGGATGATGATCGACGGTAAGCTTAGGGTTAGAAGAAGAAAGGTTTAAGTGTTAACCTTAGAAAATGAGTTTTCATTCTTCTTCTCTCATAAGCATCATCGTTTTTTTTATCTTCTTCTCCAAGCAATTCCAACGTTGATTCTAAACTCTCCAAGGACAAAGGTAAGGTCTAGCAGTCTTTAATTTGTTCTAGCTATTCCCGGGTCAAACGGTTTGTCCCGGTTAGGTTTTCTGATCTCTGCGTGGATACCTTTAGAGATAGTCTCTATTGGCTATTTAGGTTTGAGTCTTCATACCGACACATAGATCCTGGCCTTCGGGAAGGTCCCGGCGACAAAAAATTTTGTTTTCCGCACTTGGTACATGTGATGTACCTCCTGGGATTTTCCTACAGTGGTATCAAAGCCACTTGTGTCGTGTATGAAGCTAAAACCCTAGCTAGATCGGAAGCCCTATGTGAATTTGACGTTGATGCATGTGTGCTGTCCCAATTTCGATTCTGTATAGGGATATATTTTTCGAAATTTTTCTGCCCAGAATTGTTCATAACATGTTATAGAATATGTCGGTGAAAGATGAGAATTTATCGATTTGATTTGATATAGTTTTGCTAATTTATTTCCTAAGGTTCTAGATGCTGTTTTGTGACACATTCTGTGAACAGGCATGTGTATAAATTCGATAATAAATTATAGAAATTTTTTTTTTGGATTTGCCTTCACCAACATGTCGCTAAGATGTTTTTGAATGTCTATGTGAATGAAAAAGTGTTTTAAAGGTGATTTGATATTTATTCACGAATTTATTCTATGCTGTTGGGAATAGCTGTGTTGATGAACACAGATTTTGAATCGGTTTTGTTGCTTAGGTTGACTGAGTTTTTGATGGCTATAAATCCTGAAAAAATTCATGAAGCATTTTCTGAACATGTAGTAACATGTGTAATTTTCCCAGAATTTATTGAAATTTTTTCAATGACTATTTCGAGTAATGTAAAGAACTTGGCAGTTTTGTGAAACTTGCTAGGACTGTTTTGCTTGGCCTAATTGAATGTGTATTTTTCAGTTACAATGCCTTGGACCATTTTTAATGTGATTGAAAATGTGTTATCTTGATGTTGTATGCTTGCCAAACTGAATTGCTTGAAATTGGTTTTCCAAGATTTTTCGGATGCCGAATAGGTCACATTAGCGTCTCGTTAGTGTATTTCATTATCTTGCTTGTTTTGGCCGTCATAATTTTTGTGGCTTGTGCCGAAGTAATTTTGATAACGTATAGACTAGCTTGAGCTGCTTAGGGTGATAATTTGGTGTTCCTAAATTGTTTGGATATCTTTGAGTAATAACTCGGTTTTAAGCTTTTCATGTATGGTTTGACTGTATATGGCAAACATGAAACAATGAAGTGTTCATTGGTACATCAAATTAACAAGATATTACCTAAGGTATGTTGGTATTGTGAATTGGGATTACATGGATTGAGGAATTATCCGATTAGAAAGTATAGCAATTTTCTTGGATAAGTCGACTTGTATTGTACATACGTCGACTTGTTCTAGGTATTGCCATAAGGCGACTTATATCGTATAAGTCGACTTGTGTGTGGGCAGCAGCATAAGGTGACTTGCATTCTGATGTAAGGCGACTTATGACATGCTCAGGTTGGATGATGGATGATTATAAGGATTGATTCAATTTGATTGATGAAACCTAAATCATTCCATATAGTCCTGGCGACTATAATCCTTCAGCTTGGAGTCTAGAGTTCGAAATCCCTCCTCGGTATATGAAAACTAAAGCCTTCCATTAATATGGTAAGAACCAGAGTTCTTATAGGGTTGGGTTGTTGGGTAAACCCAAGCTCGCTCTATACGGATATGTTCGAACCATGAAAATGAGATTTTCGGATTAATGGGTCGGTTTTCTTAGAAGCGTTGATTTGTTGAGCTAACCTCAAGGTCAACGTGGACAGAGGCGAAGTTGGGTAGTGTACATCGGATGTACGCGCATCAAAGAGTTGATAACCCAATGTAAGTGCACACATCAACAAGTTGATAGCACTGGACGATAGTTGTGTCTAAGATGTAATTGGTATGTCTGATACCTCCCGAGACATAAGGTGGCTTGTTGAGCTAACCTCAAGGTCATTCTTAATGTCGGTTATCGATGATGCAATTGGTATGACCGATACCTACTGATTGACCTAAGTTATGGCTTGTTGGGTAAACCCAAGGTCACTCTTAGCAATGTCGGATATCGACCCACTAGGACATTATGTCATATTGTTTCTTTGGATTCGTAAAGAAGGTTATGGATTCTAGGAAACCAGTAGGAGCCATATGCATGTCATGCAAGTCCTTATGATCATGCAGGCATTTCTATTCTAGCATTCTTTCTCTCTATCGCGCTTAGGTTGATTGAAGAAGTCTTTCAGTGTGAATTTTCGCTCCCTATTCTGGACCGAATTTTCTTGATTGGCTGAAGAATCTGAGAATTGTTCTCAGATCTGAGGAACTGGGATACGTCCTAGATGTTCCACTTCCAGATGCACCTGCTGTCGATGCTTCTGATGAGGATCAAAAAGCATATCGTAAGCATCTAAAAGACAATGATATGGATACTTGCATTATGCTTGCCTTGATGTCACTAGAGCTGCAGAAGCAGCACGAGTCTATGGATGCTCACACTATAGTATTTCATCTTAGGGAGCTGTTTGATGAGTAAGCTCGGTCTGAAAGGTTCGAGACCTCAAGGCTTCTCTTCACCACAAAGATGGCTCCAGGGACATCTATTGTCCAGGATGCCCTGAAGATGAATGGCTATATAGAGAGATTGGTTGTCTTAGGATTTGTAATGGATTATGAGTTAAGTATAGACTTAATTGGTTGGATTGTCGACAGCTATTCACGATTCGTGTTAAACTATCAGATGAACCAAATATCCACAACAATTCCTGAGCTGATCAATCTGCTCAAGACAGCTGAGCAGACTATCAAGAAGGATAACAAGCGAGTGATAGTGGTGGATGCTTCTTCTTCTGGTCCAAAGAAGAAAAAGGCCAAGAAACCAAATGGAAGTGCCATCAAGGAAAAACCAAAGAAACTGCCCCAAAAGGATTTTGTTTCCATTGTGGCAAGACCGCCACTAGAGGCAAAATCTGTAAAATCTATTCGAGTTCTGAAGCGAAGAAGGCATCGATGCCCTACTCCTTCAAATATGTTTGTCATTGAGGTTAATCTGCTTCGATCAAAACATATGGGTATTTGATACGGTTGTGGCTCATACATATGAAATGATATGCGGGGCCTCGGGGACGATGAGATGACTCATAAAGGAGAACTAAACCTTCGTGTAGGTAATGCAGCAAGAGTTGCTACATTAGCCGTAGACACTTATGCCTTGTCACTCCCTAGTGGGCTTGTATTCAAATTGGATGATTGTAATTTTGTACCTATTTTAACAAAGAACATATTGTCTGTTTCTTGTTTCAATAGAGCTGATTTCCATTGGACTTTTAGTAGCAATGGTTGTTCTATTAGTTCGAATGGAATGCTCTATGCTACTGGTACATTATGCAATGGAATTGACATATTAGATATGTCATATCCAGTTTTGAATGTCAATGACGCGAAAAGACATAATCGAGATAATTTAAAATCAACTTACTTATGGCATTGTCGAACGGCCATATAAATGAGACACGCATCGCTAAGCTCCATAAGAGTGGCAGTTTAGGGTCATTTGATTATGAATCATATGACACATGCGAATCTTGTTTATTAGGCAAGATGACCAAGTTATCCTTTAAGGGAAAGGGAAAACGAGTGAATGGAATATTAGACCTGATACATTTGGATGTATGTGGTCCGATGTCCATCCATGCCAGAAGTGGTTGTCTTTACTTCATTACTTTTATCGGTGATTATTCACGATATGGGTACCAGATGTCGATGAGATACAAATCTGAAGCGTTTGAAAAGTTCAAATAATTCAGAAATGAAGTAGAAAACTAACTTGGTAAAAGTATGAATACATTACGATCTGATCGTGGTGGAAATTGCTTAGACCAACAGTTTTGGATTATCTCAGAGATAATGGGATTTTATCTCAGTACACTCCACCTTGCACGCCGCAGCACAATGGTGTGGCTGAAAGGAGATATCGAACCTTGTTAGACATGGTGCGATTAATGATAGGTTTTGCACAGTTTTTGGGGGTATGCGCTCGAGACAGCTGTTTACTTGTTAAACAGAGTTCCATTAAAGACAGTTGATGTTACTCCATATGAGATGTGGACTAACTGAAAGCCCTATCTTTCTCAGCTGAAAGTTTGGGGTTGTCCTGCTTATGTGAAGCGGACACAGTCAGATTAGCTTGATGCAAAGTCTGACAAGTGTTTGTTCGTAGGATATCGTGGGATATCAATTCTACCTTGCTGAGGAACAAAAGTTGTTTGTTTTAAAGCATGCTGTTTTCTTAGAGAAAGAGTTTCTTTTACAAGAGGACAGTGGGAGCAAAGTTGAACTTGAGGAAGTTCAAGATGCTCGAACAAACGCAGATCAATCGCTCGAACTCGCAATCAGAACTCATATAGATGAGGTAGCAGTTCAACCTTCTATTACACAAGAATTTCGTGAGGTCACGTAGGATACGCCTGCTTCTCGAGAGATATGGATTTCTCGTGGGGAACAAATGACGTATTGCTCATACGAGATGATGAGCTTACTACCTATGAAGAGGTTACGAAAAGTTCGAGTCGAAAATGGCTTTGTGCCATGAAATCTGAATGGATTCCATGTATGAAAACCAAGTATGGACTTTGGTTGTTGCACCCGAAGGAATAAAGCCCAAAGGGTGCACATGGATTTTCAAGAAGAAAACCGACATGAATGGTAATGTGATTACTTATAAAGCAAGGCTTGTGGCCAAAGGATTTCGTCAGAGACAAGGAGTTGACTATGACGAGACCTTCAGCCCCATAGCAATGCTTAAATCCATTAGGATACTCCTAGCCATTGTCACTCATTATGATTATGAGATATGGCAAATGGATGTGAAGACAGCTTTCCTGAATGGAAATCTTCCCGAGGATGTGTATATGACACAACCAGAGGACTTCACCTCCTATGATGGCGAAATAGTATGCAAGCTTCAGAAATCCATGTATGGATTGAAGCAAGCATTCAGGAGTTGGAATATCCGTTTTGATGAGGTACTCAAAGAGCTTGGTTTCTCACAAAATTCAGATGTACATTGTGTGTATAAGAAGGTTCATGGGACTGCAATCGTATTCCTTGTGTTATAAGTAGATGACATATTAATACTAGGAAAATGATGTCTCTATGCTACAATCAGTTAAGATTTGGTTGTCCAAACATTTTGCCATGAAAGACCTTTGTGATGCAACTTATATCCTTGGGATAAAGATTTATAGAGATAGATCAAAGAGATTGCTTGGTCTTTCACAATCAACGTACATAGATAAGATGCTAAAGAGGTTTAGCATGGAACAATGCTATGTACGAGACCCGATGTATCATATACTCTAAGTGTTACGAGCAGATACCAATCGGATCTTGGTGAGGGTCACTGGGTGGCTGTCAAGAATATCCTCAAGTACTTGCGAAGCACTAAGGATGTTTTCTTGACATATGGAGATGAAAATCTCCAAGTGAGCGGGCATACAAATGCCAGTTTTAATCTGATAAGGATGATTCTGAATCACGATCAGGTTATATACATTCACACTGAACGGCCTATCAGTCAGTTGGAAAGAGTTCTAATCAAGAGAGGACTGCTGATTCAACAACCGAGGCAGAGTACATTGCCGCATCAGATGCAGCAAAGGAAGCAGTTTGGATCAAGAAGTTCATTTCTGAACTTGATCTGGTTCCTAGCTGTGATGGGCCCATAGGGTTGTATTGTGATACAATGGGGCTAGTGCGCAGGCAAAGGAACCAAGGTCTCATCAACGATCCGAACACGTACTCCGCCGATTCCATCTGATTCGGTAGATCATCGATCGAGGTGATGTTCTAATAGAGAGAATTCCCACAGAACAAAGTGTTGCTAATCTGTTGACAAAGTCATAGTCACAAAAGAATTGTGATTCTCATGGACCCGCTTATGGTATTAGATACCAAGGCGATTGGCTTTAGGTCAAGTGGGAGATTTGTAAGTGTAAGTCGACTTGTACCATGTGTAAGTCGACTTATGCTTGATCAGTACTGATAAGTCGCCTTGTTCACCAGTGTAAGTCGACTTATGGATGTCCATCTCGTTAGATTGTTAGAGTAGTGCCTAAAAGGCAATCCCTTTAGCGCTTTTATTCAAAGTCGTGTATAGACTTTATGAATAAATAAATAAAGGCATATTTCATTAATTTGATATTCATGAACAGTGTTTATGAATTGATTGGATCTTTAATCAATTAATGAAGTCCATGATATATGACATAGCATGAAGGAAATTATGATATGATCATACTATCGAGATTCCTATCATGTGCAATTATGTCAAGATTCAAATTTTTCCTAGTCATAGGATTAATGAGACCGACATCATTAATCCGGTTAGACTAGCACATGTCATATTCCTTGATTGGATCAGCGGTGGATCTCGAAACCGTAAATATGAGATATTTAGAGTTGACATGTGGATGCTTACTAGCGGTAGTAAGTACATTGGATGACCCGCCATGAGATCCTCACATGGATATCTTCTTCTAGTGTCGTTGATAATCTCATCATAAGAATGGTGCAAGTATCCTTAGACTTGAGGTACTCAAGGATATCTTGATCTTGATTCGTGCTTTGACTCCATTCCTTGTTGCCTTCCGAGGTCGCTCATAGGGTGGTGCTTGGGTACAACTTGAGGTATTCAAGGTAATTGAGTAGCCAATAAAGGATTCACCACTTACGGATTAGCGTAAGAGATACCCATGGCCTCTTGTCGGGATCATTACTTGTAAGGTGGCCGCAAATATGTCATGAAGAGTGTCCTCATTGACATATAGAGTAATGAGTCCTGGGACGAGAACTAATTTCACTGGGCTAGACTCGATCTAGTGAGAGTTGACACTTTGACCATACTCATAACCAAGTGGGGTATAGGATGGTGAAAGGACTAATTGCACGGTAATTGTCATGGAAGGGTTCGTGATCCGGTTCGTGATGAATTCATCAAACCGATTACTTTTCGGTCAATTGGGGTCATGATGTGTTGCTAGACGCCGCCATGACTTGCTCAGATTAATTGTTAATCTCAAGGCCAACATAACCGGAACCTAAAGGGTCATACGCATAAGAGTGATTCAGAGAATCTGTAAAATAGTAATTGGACAGAGTTCCAATTATTGGAGAGCATTAGGATTAAATGGATCCCGATGGGATTGGGATATGTCCCGATGAGATCGCAACATCAATATTGCTAAGAAAGGTTTCCTAACATTGCTTTCAAAGATCGGGGTCCAATGAGTTTGTAGGACCGACCCAGCTTGGATCGGACCTTAGCAATTATATTCTAATTAATTAATTAAGTAATCAATTAATTAATTATTATATTTATATATGCATGTGTCGTTGGAAAGTAGGAGAGGGAAGGATAAGCTTTGAAAAGTCAAAGCTTGATTTCTTTATTCATTAATTAGTTAATGGATATAAGCCCTCCACTTGTCATTAACTTATGGTAAGTCATTAAATGTTAAAAGACACCATGTTAAGTGGATGAGGATGATGATCGACGATAAGCTTAGGGTTAGAAGAAGAAAGGTTTAAGTGTTAACCTTAGAAAATGAGTTTTCATTCTTCTTCTCTCATAAGCATCATCGTTTTTTTAATCTTCTTCTCCAAGCAATTCCAACGTTGATTCTAAGCTCTCCAAGGACAAAGGTAAGGTCTAGCAGCCTTTAATTTGTTCTAGCTATTCCCGGGTCAAAGGGTTTGTTCCGGTTAGGTTTTCTAATCTCTGCGTGGATACCTTTAGAGATAGTCTCTATTGGCTATTTAGGTTTGAGTCTTCATACCGACACATAGATCCTGGCCTTCGGGAAGGTCCCGGCGACAAAAATTTTTGTTTTCCGCACCTGGTACATGTGATGTACCTCCCGGGATTTTCCTACAAAAAGAAGAGTGCAGCCGGTAGAGGGAAGAGAAAGAGAAGAGAGAGAGGGAAGAGAGAGAAAGAAAGAGAAAAAATTCATCTTTGCGCAGTAATCTTCTAACCTTCGATCGGATGGTGATTTCTTGTCGGATCGACCTAAAATTTTAACTAGAGGTTCCTCTCTCGTTGTTCTTCATTCTGAACGGTGGAGATCGGATTTGGAGGTCTCCAAGGTTTCCTGATCTTCAGTCGAAGTTGCTGAAATTTTAAAGGTGATATTGTTCTCAACTCTTTGATTTTTCATCTTGTTGTATTTTGAGTTGAGTGGTGACTCTAGTTGTATCTAGAGGTGAAAAAATCTGTAACTTGATTGATTATAGTGGAGTTATTCTTTACTGGACTAGGTCCCGTGGTTTTTCCTTTCTCACATTGAGGGAGGTTTTTCACGTAAAAATTGCCTGTGTTATTTATTTCTTGCTGCTTAATTTTGTGCATTGGTGAGTTGTTGGTTGCTGTTTTTCTTTTGGATTGGTTGTGGTTGTTCACACCGAGAAAGATTTATTAATTCTGGTTTGTTGCTGCTGCTTGATCGAAACCTCCTTTCCCAACAAGTGGTATCAGAGCTTTTGGTTCGGGATATTTGTGATTGTGATTTTGGTGAACAATGGAAGTTGTTAACACTAGTAGGATGATTACTTTGAATGGTGCCAATTATGCTCTTTGGAAGGGCAAGATGGAGAATCTGCTTTATGTGAAGAATTATCACTTACCAGTATTTTCCACTAAAAAGCCTAATGATAAATCGGGTGAAGAATGGACTTTGATGCATAGACAGGTATGTGGTTTTATCAGACAGTAGGTTGATGACAATATGTTGAATTATATTTCTGGTGAGACACATGCTCAAAATTTATGGGAGCAGCTTGAGAAGCTGTATGCTCGAAAGACTGGGAATAACAAGATGTTCTTAATAAAGCAGATGTTAGCCTTGAAGTATAGTGATGGGACTCCTATGACATATCATTTGAATAACTTCTAGGGAATTATGAATCAGTTGTCAGCAATGAGGATTAGATTCGATGAAGAAATACAGGGTTTGTTTCTCCTTGGCTCCTTACCAGACTCTTGGGAAACTTTTAGATCTTCATTGTCAAATTCTGCTCCGGATGGTGTTATCTCTATGGATCTTGCCAAGAGTAGTGTATTGAATGAAGAAATGAGAAGAAAGTCTCAAGGTTCCTCTTCGTGTCTTGGTGACTACCTCTAGGGGGAGAAATAACAATCGAGGTTCTCAAAATAGAGAGCAAAGTCGAAGTAAATCCAAAGGCAGATATAAAGATGTTAAGTGCTTTTATTGTGATAAGAAAGGGCACTTACAGAAAAATTGCTGGAAGTTGAAGAAAGAAAAGAAAGGCAACAAAGGCAAGGAAGAAAAGAAAGAGAATGACAACGATAATTGCGTTGCTATTGCCACTGAAGAAGATCTTGTGGCAGTCCTGTTGGAGTTATGTAAATATAGTGCCCTGGAAAGTAAGTGTATTTACATGTAACTTTATCTTCTTCGCCATGCTTTGTAATGAAAATATTTATTATTAATAAAACAAAAGAGTTTGGTTTTATCTGTATGAGCATTGTATATCTGGTCATAAGGTACCAAGATTCATTTGTAAGTAATATACATATACATAGAAATGTATGGGAAACATGTATATTATTAGAATCTGAATTAATTGATTCACAGTTGAATAATCAAGTTGGTCGTTTGATTATGGTTTAGATCGTAGTGTTGCGATTTATCTCCATATAAGTAAAGGAGTTTACTTAAAGGAACGATGAGTTTCATATCATGATAGTAGTAGACTATCGATAATGGTACTATTAAATGAATTGAATCAAGTATGTTTTCAAGAATAAAGTGGTAGTTACTTTAATCTTAAAACATACAACTTAAGATTCGCTATTATGAACCACAATCTTGATGAGTGGTGAACTCATATGTGTTTCATTATAATTCTTGATATGATCGGAATGTATTTTACAGGTATTAATCTAGTGTCTGCATGTTGAAATTATTAATTGAAACATGTATCGTGAACATTCACTCAAATAAAGAATTTATAGTGTTATCATCTCTTCAGATGTTTTAAGGAGATTTGGTGATTAAATCTGGCGCCATGGTTTGATGGACTAGCTACCATCAAGTCTTAACACTAAGATGAGATCTTATGTGTTAATCACCATATAAAGTAAAATGAGAGATCTAGAAGGAAAAACCAACATAAGGGCAAAACGGTAATTTTACCCTTTGTTGTGCGGATGGCTATAATAAGGTTCTAAATAGGGTTTGCAATTGGACATATTCTCATAATATTTAATAATTCAAGAGTTCAACTAATTGTCTTTAGTGGAATGACATTTAGTTAATAAGCTAGAATTAATTCCAATGAGATTGAATTATTTCTAGGCTTATTGGAGCTTGAATTATCAAAGTCCAATAAGATTCTCCACTTGGCTTTAAGGAAGGTTATCAAGCTAAATAAGAAGTAGTTTGGAGGCTTTAGAAGTCCATAATTGAATGATGGGCTTATACTAATTAATGGTTAATTGGAAGCCCATATGTTCATTTAGAAATGAGCTTGTTTTGGTTTAATGTAATTGATTAGATTAATTATATTAAAAAAAAAAATTTTAAATGGAGAAGAAGCAATTTTGAAATTGTGTTAGGTTAGATGTGTAATGACACATTTGACATTAAAATACTAAATAAAGATGGTCTTTATTATGGTTCATCATTATTAAATGGAGTTATGAACTTACCATTAAATGGTTTAATGGTTGGCTTTTAATGTTGGCATGTAACCTATTTGCATTCATTAGATTAAAGATGAAAGATGTGCATTAGATGGACCATCTTCCTTCTTTCTTCTTGCCAAAACCGAAATGGGTATTCAATTATAGGTTATGTTCTTTTCAAATAGCCATTTTAGAGATAAATGAAGTAAGTCTCATTTATTGGCTATTTGATGAGTGATTAATGTAAGAAGTGATGCATTGGATGCCTCTCACTCTTTCCATTCATGCATATTTCGAAATTGAGATGTAAGAAAGGGTTCTTGCATGGTTTTTAGACATTCTCTCCTTTCATGCAAGGTAGAACCGAAATTCCTAAGTGAAAGAATTGAAAGAGTTTCAATTTTGGTTATTCTTCTTCTAAGAAAATCTCCTCCAAATATTTCTTCTCTTTTCCCACCAAAGGATTTTGTTAACCTAGTTGTCCTTGAAGAACAAGTGGTAAATCTAATTGGATGAGGATACTACAACAAGGAAGAAGATAGATTGCTAAAGGAAAAGACTCAAAGGCAAATGATTTGGATATAAGAAGGAGAGGATAGCGCAGCGAGGATTTAAAGCTGTAGCGAAGGAGTCGGTAATTCCTTTTATCTTGTTCTTGGTTTTATTATCCTTATACCATATCATGTATGGATTAGCATGTTGATTTGGATATATTGCTTCCGCTACAAGATGATTTTTTAAAAAGTTTTGAAATCTATCGTTTCTCCATACTAAGCATGCTTTCTTTTTCCGATCCAACAATTGGTATCAGAGTCGGTTTTTCATGCATGATTTCGGTTCCTATATGGTGGATGCATGGGTTGGCAATCTTTTTATGTATATTGCATATTTTTATGTGATAGAAATATATATGGTGTATGTTGCTCTTTTGGTTGTCCATAGAAGTTAAATTTTATCTTGTAAGATTTCTTCATTTGGTTGTAACAAGGAGGGTGGTCTATGTAACATCCCGTTACCGAAGTAACGGGTATATTTGTAAATTGGATCGGGTCAGGTTAAAGTACAGGCAAATGTGAATTCTTCATGCATTATAGTTTCTATAGTCATCGGGAAATGATTATTGATGGCATAAGTATATGAATATGCGTACATGTATGACATTTCCCGATTGAATTGTGGAAATTGGAAATTTGTGCGAAAAGAGTATAAATGAGTTTTGTATAAGAATTGGAATGAGAAAAATTGAATTTAGAGAACTGGATTATGAGATTGGAGTGTAGGAATATGCAATTCCTAATTTTGTGAATTTATAGAAATTTTTCTGGAATTTTTAGAGAATCGAGTCCGGACCGGAAAAATGGTATAGTGACTGATAAACCGGATTCCGGGTCCGTGATTGATTGGCAATTGATATGAGGCAAGTTGAATTATGACTTTAGGATTTATTATTAATTGTTATTGCGTATTGGGAGAAATTAGAATCAGAAATTGGATTGAGGTTGTTCGATCTGGACTGGTGGCAATTAATTGCCAAACAAGTCTTAAGGTATTCAGTATATATATATAACTTAAGCCTTTGAAATTTGTCGATGCTTGCCTCTGTTCTGGAGAAATTGCTTTGTTTTTCTACTTCCCTTGCGTGGATTTCTTGGTGTTTGGAAGAGTTTCAAAGCTTGATCAAGTAAGTTCTTGTTTATTTATGTGTTTAATCTTCTGATTCAAGCATAAATTTAGTGATTAATTGTTTGAGGATTAAGGTGTTTCGGACGATATAAGTTTTAGGGTTGAGATTTGGGGATATTGATTGTTTGATGAAATAGAAGTTAGAGATTGGTTGTATATTATGTATGGAATTATTTAGGAGTGATTGGTAAGGAGAAAACTTGAATTTGATGTTTTTATCTGTCGAAAATCTGGAAAATTTCTGGGTTTTCTGGCGGATCTGCGATCGCACGCTTGTGAATGACGAACACGCCTGTGCGAGGCGAGGAGGCGAGCGCCTTGCTGACAATTAACGAGCGTGCCGTGGCGAAAGGCGCCGAAGAAGCGGTGGCGCGCAATGAGGAAAGGATGCCGCAATGAGGACGCTTGTCTTCCGCATATGTGTTGCTTGGTTTTAAGAATTTTTAAGGTTATTCTAGTTATGAATTGGGAGTGATTAAGTGATCTTAATTTTTGGGGCTACGAGTATAAATTTAGAATAATGTGATTTTGGAGATTTAGTTTAATAATTCTCGAAATCGGACGACATTTGAATAGTGAATTTGATTCCAATTCATCGATAAGTCCTATGTCTTTGATTTTGTCTTTGGAGGATATGGAACTTAGCCAATTGAATTATGGTATTAGAAATTGTTATGAACTAAAGCAAAAGAGTAGAATTGAGATAATTCGTGATTTTGGTTGGAAATGTCATAACGTTCATAGTACAAAATTCATTTGAAATATCAGCATTCTGATTATTGAAATTGGTTCAATTAGTGATATGTGAATATTCTGATTTGATAGAGGCTCGAGTGGAACGTCGATCATCAGACGCAGCTGAGACTTCCCGGCAGTAGCGCGGAAGTTTAGAGGTGAGTAACCTAGTTGGTTTCTCAACCTATATGTGTTTAATTGTATGCACTCATGCCATGTGGAGTTAAGGATGGATATATGTGATTGCTTTTGATTGATTTCGGACCATGGGTGTTCGAAATATTGAATTGCGATATTGAAATGCAAATGTGAATAAATGTGTATAAATGCATTAGCGAATTGAGTTGTAAATGCATTAGTGGAATGAATTGAGTTTGTATATGATTGAGATACCGGACCAAAGGTCTGCAGAAATGAAAAGTGGTATCGAAATGGAAAGTGACATATGCATTCATGCATAATTGAATAATCAGATAATGGTAGTTGTGACCGGTGGTACCAACGTATTCAGAGCCACAGGCTCAATGCATTGTGCCCGTCACTGGGCTTAGCAGGGCATATCACGCCCAACGTATATGAGAGCTGTAAGCTCAGCGCACAGGACCTCAGGTCCAATGTTTATTAGAGCCTCAGGCTCACCGCAGGGCATATCACGCCCAACGATTTCAGAGCCACTGGCTCAACGTAAATGAGCTCAGGCGCACGGTCACAACAATGAAATGAAACTGAAAGTGTCACATGCATACTGCATATGTAAATGATCTAAAGTGAACTGTGTGAAAGTGAAATTGAATGCATGTGAATATATGAAAGTGTAAATATGTGATTCAGTGTGTATATGAATTGTGAATGCATGAGTTGGGTGAACCATCGATGATGGTTTCTCATTGAGTTCGCAAACTCACCCAACATTGCATCTATTTTTTAAGAATTGAAGAGTACCCCGTTAGACTAACGGGAGTATGATCGTTGCTAGCAAGGCAGAGTAGCGGGTCGGGATCAGTGTCGTCACATCTGCATGAGTACAGTGTTTTGTTTGGTGGGCCCTAGTTTAATAAATGTAATAGTGTGTTGAGATTTTGATTTCTGAACTGTGTTTAGAAATGGCATCGAGCCCAGTTGGGTCATGCCTTTTCTGCTTATGTACTGATAACTGAAAGTGTTTTGTATCTGAAAATGTTTTTGTGATATGTCGGGCCCAAAGTGTGTTTTGATTTCCGCGCGTTAAAACGTTTACGGAAGAAAAATTTCATAACGAAGTTTTAATTGTGATTGATCGCTTAAGATGCCACCCTCATGGTCACGGGCTCGGATGTCACTTGTAGATGTCGGGTTGGGTCTCATGGAGTTGGGGTACTACATTTGTGGTATCGAGCCCGTACAATCTTACATGGGCTTTTGAAAAGTGTGTCAAATTGCATACATTTAAGTCATGTCATTGGCGATAGTGACAACCGATCCCTGGCCTAGCATATGAGTCTCATACGTGAGCCTGCACTAGTGTTTAAGTGATGAGAAATAGTGAGGAAAAGATGATATGTGAGAATGTGATAAAAAGGAAATTGGGAATGTTGTGAAATAAGAAAAAGTGTATGGTTCGATTTGACAAATGAGAATTTAGTGTATTGGTATTAGTGAATATGTTATGACAGGCAACATCTGTGCTATATTGGAATGTATCTTGGGATGGAGAATAGATATGAATGTATAGTGGTAAATGGATAAAGGGAAGTAGCGATATGATAAAATTGGTAAGATTGACAGTGTATAAACAAAGTGAATGGAATTAAAATGTTCTGTGAATTATAGAGAATACAATTGGGTTTGATTTCAGTGATAAGAGTTATGAATAGGGATTTGTGACTTAAAGTCAGAATGTGTTAAGTGAGGAAATCGAGAATAATTGCATAACTATGATATTGATTTGAGAATGAAAATTTATTAGTATGAATCAATAATGAAAAGATGGAATGTACATCTGTGATATGTATTTACGCAGTGATTAATCTTGTGTAAGACAAATGAATAAAAGATTGAAATGTAAGACAATGGTAAGGGTAGATGAAAAAGGTTATCAAGGATGAGTTGAATTGCCTATGTGAATGCACACCGATGATAGGAATACATCACAATGAAGTGAAAATATGAAGCCTATGGAATGATATCGTAATCAATTGGTGAGTCAAGAGAGAACCGCCAAATATAGTTTTATGATCAAAGATCATTGTGAGTTAGAGTAAGAAGTGAAAGTGCCTATAGTGATTTATTGAAATGAATTAAGATTGTAATCGGATATGAATGGAGTCATAGATTGGATAGTGTAGCGATTAATTGGTGAATTATTTTACACTTGTCTCTTGATGTCGATGAAATGATTTTGATGGTACGCACCTCAATGTGTAGTATTTAAAAGGATGTTCTGATTTATATGAATTGAGGCATAACTGATTCATATGGGATAGTATGAGTATAGTTAAAAGTGATTTCATAAGGCATTTCAAATGTCTGGCAAGAAATGTGACAATTGTTGTTGATTAGGAATTTCATAAGTGGTATTGATAAAGATAGATAGAAACCTTCTTTCAAAGAAGAGTTTCCCTAAATTGGGTTAAGTTGATTAGATGATTTAATTGGACGAATTATTGATTAAGAGATAAATCTGAGATAAATTGAAAATGAATGAAAAGTGTTTATTGGGAGTCCAAATCCTGGTGGAGACTCAAGAGTTAGAAATAAAATATGTGACTGTGTGATAGGATTATTGAACAGTGAAGAGATATTAGTTGTGTAATTGGAGAAAATATCAATTTGCATATATTGGTGGAAAAAAAATGTTCGGAAAGTACAAGTGTATTTGATAAAATGTGTCATCGACCTAGTTTGAAATGATAGTAAATAAAGTGAATTATGTGGAGAAATTAGAGTAAAGAAGCAGATGTCAAAATATATTATGATGAAACTGAGAAAGTTATAAGAAAATTTTTCCTCACTGGAGACAATCGGTAATTAGAAAATTATACGAAGTGATCATGAGTATGAGGAGTTTATTATGCTGCTGAAAGGTAAAATGTCTCAATTATGTTTAGAGTGTATAATGATTGTAAGCGTAGATGATCAATTGAATGTATTTGAAAAATGGAATATATGAATTGGCACAATTGAGGAATTGTGCAAGTGTTGTAAGAATGAATCTTAGTTGATCAAATAAAGAGTGGTTGAGTCAGTATTCAAATATGCCACATTGGGAGACTTAATATCGATAGAGATGATTGATAGATATGTACTGGATATTTGTTTGAAAAAAATTTTGGAGACCCTATTTGTACAGAAATGTGTTTAGATGTATCTATGGATACGCAAAGTGATAATGGTTGAGATATTGGTGAATTTGAAAACAGTGAAAAGGATTATGCGATTGAGGTATTTCGTGAATTTGAAAGATTTGAACAGAATTATGTGTTTGAGTATTTTAGAATCTAATAGTATTGCAATGTGAAGTATTGAATTGGAAAATGTGACGACAGAAAATTTCAATTTTGAGAGCGATAAGGTTATTAAACCTGTTGTTATAGTAAAAGCGATCTGCTGAACCGATGAGGACAAAAAACATTATGGGCAATTGGTATTCCAAATCAGATGTGTGTATGTGTGTAAAAGAATTTGGCAAAACAGAATTGTGGATTTAGAAAATGAATTTGACCATTGAGGAAATTTAATTGTTAAGACTGAATTACGAAATGTGGGTGATACCACTTAAGGAATTGTAAGAGGAATTGTATGAAATGATTAAAGCTTTATGTTCTAATAAGAGTGTATTGGAAGGGTGATAGAAAGTAGAGTGTGACATTGAGTAATTGTTTGTGTGAATAACCAACGACTTGACTGTTAGAGATAAATGTGAAATCGATATTGTGGAATTCATAAGGATATGAGATTGATGTAAAATTCACATTGATAGAGAGTATATTAATTGTATTGGTATTACCAGTTGAAAAGTGTATAAGGGGTCAAAAGTGTGCGCTATTAGAGATTGTGTAAACCAGGTGAAATGAATATGAAATAGAAATTGTGAAATATAGTAAATGACGATGAATCGAATTGATTTTTATCGAGGTTGCTGGCATCGTATGAAATTGGTGTTTGAACCATATAGTGATGTGATCTGATAATTGATTAATGAAATGTTTTGAAGTGTATCGCCTCGATCAAGATACACTTAGATTGAGAATAAAGGTAAAATTGGGAGAAAATAAATTTGTTGTAAGCGGCCTCGATGTGATTATGCTGTGAATCGATGTGATTGTGCTGTAAATAGAAGTTAGTGTAAAATTAAAAGAGTGATTGGGATTTGTAAAGTGTTATATGAACAGAGATAACGAATATTGATATGATCGGATGTGTGTATGATTGGATTAAAATAAAGAATAGTGAATACAGTGTGGAAATTGAGAAAGGAAAAAGAGGTAATTGATCGTATTAATTTCAGTGAATTGGCATAAATAGAATTCTGTATTGATATAGAGGGAAACAGTGTTATAATGATCGGAATAAATCTCCTGACTTCCTAATCGATCGTATGTGAAATTTCGAGGACGAAATTTTTATTAGGAGGGGAGAATTGTAACATCCCGTTATCGAAGTAACGGGTATATTTGTAAATTGGATCGGGTCAGGTTAAAGTACAGGCAAATGTGAATTCTTCATGCATTATAGTTTCTATAGTCATCGGTAAATGATTATTGATGGCATAAGTATATGAATATGCGTATATGTATGACATTTCCCGATTGAATTGTGGAAATTGGAAATTTGTGCGAAAAGAGTATAAATGAGTTTTGTATATGAATTGGAATGAGAAAAATTGAATTTAGAGAACTGGATTATGAGATTGGAGTGTAGGAATATGCAATTCCTAATTTTGTGAATTTATGGAAATTTTTTGGAATTTTAGAGAATCGAGTCCTAGAAAAAATGGTATAGTGACCGATAAACCGAATTCTGGGTCCGTGATTGATTGACAATTGATATGAGGCAAGTTGAATTATGACTTTAGGATTTATTATTAATTGTTATTGCGTATTGGGAGAAATTAGAATCGAAATTGGATTGAGGTTGTTCGATTCGGATTTGGTGGCAATTAATTGCCAAACAAGTCTTAAGGTATTCAAATATATATATAACTTAAGCCTTTGAAATTTGTCGATGCTTGCCTCGCTCGGAGAAATTGCTTTGTTCTTCTTCTTCTCAAGTGGATTTCTTGGTGTTTGGAAGAGTTTCAAAGCTTGATCAAGTAAGTTCTTGTTTATTTATGTGTTTAATCTTCCGATTCAAGCGAAATTTAGTGATTAATTGTTTGAGGATTAAGGTGTTTGGACGATATAAGTTTTAGGGTTGAGATTTGGGGATATTGATTGTTTGATGAAATAGAAGTTAGAGATTGGTTGTATATTATGTATGGAATTATTTAGAGTGATTGGTAAGGAGAAAACTTGAATTTGATGTTTTATCCGTCGAAAATCTGGAAAATTTCTGGGTTTTCTGGCGGATCTGCGATCGCACGCCTTGTGCAAGGCTGACAATTAACACGCCGACGAGGAAGCGAGGCGCGCCGCGACAATCGAACGAGCATGCCGCCGCGGCGGCGCCAAGAAGGTGGCGCGCCATGCGGGAAAGGATGCCGCGGCGAGGACGCTTGTCTTCCGCATATGTGTTGCTTGGTTTTAAGAATTTTTAAGGTTATTCTAGTTATGAATTGGGAGTGATTAAGTGATCTTAATTTTTGGGGCTACGAGTATAAATTTAGAAGAATGTGATTTTGGAGATTTAGTTCAATAATTCTCGAAATCGGACGACATTTGAATAGTGAATTTGATTCCGATTCATCGATAAGTCCTATGTCTTTGATTTTGTCTTTGGAGGATATGGAACTTAGCCAATTGAATTATGGTATTAAAAATTGTTATGAACTAAAGCAGAAGAGCAGAATTGAGATAATTTGGGATTTTGGTTGAAAATGTCATAACGTGCATAGTACAACATTCATTTGAAATATCGGCATTCTGATTATTGAAATTGGTTCAATTAGTGATATGTGAATATTCTGATTTGATAGAGGCTCGAGTGGAGCGTCGATCATCAGACGCAGCTGAGACTTCCCGGCAGTAGCGCGGAAGTTTAGAGGTGAGTAACCTAGTTAGTTTCTCAACCTATATGTGTTTAATTGTATGCACTCATGCCATGTGGAGTTAAGGATGGATATATGTGATTGCTTTTGATTGATTTCGGACCATGGGTGTTCGAAATATTGAATTGCGATATTGAAGTGTAAATGTGAATAAATGTGTATAAATGCATTAGCGAATTGAGTTGTAAATGCATTAGTGGAATGAATTGAGTTTGCATATAATTTAGATACCGGACCAAAGGTCCGAAGAAATGAAAAGTGGTATCGAAATGGAAAGTGACATATGCATTCATGCATAATTGAATAATTAGATAATGGTAGTTGTGACCGGTGGTACCAACGTATTCAGAGCCACAGGCTCAATGCATTGTGCCCGTCACTGGGCTTATCAGGGCATATCATGCCCAACGTATATGAGAGCTGTAAGCTCAGCGCACAGCACCTCAGGTCCAATGTTTATTAGAGCCTCAGGCTCACCGCAGGGCATATCACGCCCAACGATTTCAGAGCCACTGGCTCAACGTAAATGAGCTCAGGCGCACGATCACAACAATGAAATGAAACTGAAAGTGTCACATGCATACTGCATATGTAAATGATCTAAAGTGAACTGTGTGAAAGTGAAATTGAATGCATGTGAATATATGAAAGTGTAAATATGTGATTCAGTGTGTATATGAATTGTGAATGCATGAGTTGGGTGAACCATCGATGATGGTTTCTCATTGAGTTCGCAAACTCACCCAACATTGCATCTATTTTTCAGGAACTGAAGAGTACCCCGTTAGACTAACGGGAGTATGATCGTTGCTAGCAAGGCAGAGTAGCGGGTCGGGATCAGTGTCGTCACATCTGCATGAGTACAGTGTTTTGTTTGGTGGGCCCTAGTTTAATAAATGTAATAGTGTGTTGAGATTTTGATTTCTGAATTGTGTTCAGAAATGACATCGAGCCCAGTTGGGTCATGCCTTTTCTGCTTATGTACTGATAACTGCAAGTGTTTTGTATCTGAAAATGTTTTTGTGATATGTCGGGCCCAAAGTGTGTTTTGATTTTCGCACGTTAAAACGTTTTCGGAAGAAAAATTTCATAACGAGTTTTAATTGTGATTGACTGCTCTAGCATGCCACCCTCGCGGGTCACGGGCTCGGATGTCACTTTGTAGATGTCGGGTTGGGTCTCATGGGAGTTGAGTGCTCTGATCTATCATCACCATGTTTCCTCCTTGGTTTCTTTTTTCTATTTTATTTGATTTTGTAATGTACAAATTGATGTAATGATGAAGAAGGAGCAGCCATGGATTGAAGAAATGGAAAGGTAAAATTTTCGGTGTATCCTTTTGTGTTTTGGCATAAGTTTTGTGAAAACTAAGTTGCTGAAATTTTTGTTTCAATGAATCATATTTCAGTTATGATTGGAAAACAAGTGCTGGTTTTTTGTTTCAAAGAATCCAATTTTGGTTTTGCTAAAATACTAAGTGCTGTTTTTAATTTTCATGAAATGAGTTTCGGTTTTAATAAAACAAGTGCTGGGATTTTTTGTGAAAACAAAGATTTGGTTTTCTAAAAATCTAGTGCTGGAATTTTATTTTTCAAAATGACAAAATTCTAATTTCATAAATGCCATTACATTTTGTTTACCGAATGGGCCGGATCACGTTAGCGAAGAGTTCGAAGAGGAAGATCCAATATGAAGAAGCATATTTTGGGCCTAAAAGGCTTGTAATTATTTTATGTTTCTAGGATGGACAATCAAAAGTGGTTTTATTAGTTCATGTGATGAATGGAGAAATGAATGCTTGTAATATGTGATATTATGTGATTGCATGTCATTTAGAAAATTGCCAACCCTAGGCCTTGCCATGCATTCATTATGTATGAGATATATAATGAAACAATATAGGATGGATAATAAATTGCATCTAGATAAGATGGTATTTAAAACTTAAAGCCCAAAAAGATTGAGTGGGAAAGGATGCTCCTGTGAGAGTCCATGGTCTCCAAATGATGGCCCGTTTGCATGTGGTGAAGTGTTACTCCCCATCGGAGGGCATGGATCCTAGATCTTGCATGGTTTGGGTCTCCTTAAGGATAAGTCCACTTAATGATAGCAAATGTGACCTCCCACCGAGGAATGATTTGTAGGTATCTTTATTGAATGAATCAAATGGTTATACACTCAACATTTTTTATTAATAAACTGCCCACCGTAGCTCTGTTGGTAAAAGTATGGACCAAATTAAGATGCTTCTTAAAAAAATTGAGCATGAGATGCTTGGTAGTTTTTTGAGTGGGAGGGTCCCGCTTTTCTTTTAATAGATAAGATGGCCCACCGTCACTTAGTCTCATTATAGATAAGAAAATAACCGTCAGATAATGTTTTAATTTTTAAGTTTTGTTAAATCTATCATCAAGCATACATGCATCATGATTTTATACAAAGTTCCATAAATTGTTGACTAGTATGCTCATGTTCTAATAATTTATATTTTCAGACATAATCAACCACAAAATGAATCCACTCACCCTGCTATTGATTAATAACAAATTGGAAAATGGAGACAAGTTTAATGAATGGAGACGTAACCTTGACATTGTTCTTCAATATGAGCGATTTCATGGGTGTTAACTGAAAATGAGCCTACACCTCTAAGTGGAGATGCAACTCTGAGCAAGTCCAACAACATGGCGTTGGCGAGAATCTTGACAAGACTACTAAGTGTTATATTCGCTTCGCGGCGCATGTTGCAAAAGCAAATTGCTTGTATGAAAACTGCTAGTGCAATGGTCCATCACCTACATGAGATGTTTGGTGTGAGGACTAGGTCTGCAAGAGTGAAAGCTATCCAAACCTTTCATAATCTCGTGATGAAACTCAGTGAACCAAAGGCGGGATTACATGATGAAGGTAATCTCTACGGTCACTTGGTTTGAGATGCTTGGGGCGGATATGGATGCGGACACGCAGATGATTATGATCATCAATAAGCTTAAACTCTTCTTTTCAGCAGTTTAAGTTGGACTATGAGCTCAACAAAGAAGGATTACACCTTGAGTGATTTGATGAATACCCTCCGAGAACGGAGGAAATATTGAATATTAAGGCTCATGGGCCGAAGCTAATGTAGCTTCTTCTTCTAAGTCCAAGGGTAAGGGCAAGGAAAGAAGAAGGGTCCAATGAAAAGAAGGCCCAAATAGGGTCAAGGCCAAACCCATGAAAAGAAGGCCAAAGAGAACATCAAAGGAAAGTGTTTCCACTTTGTGATGAGATGGGTCACCGAAAAGAAACCGCATCGATCTACCTAGAGTCTCTCAAAAGCAAACAAGGTATGGGCTTCCTAAGTTTGTTAGAACTAGAAATGTGGCGATTTATCTACTTCTTGGATATTAGATTCAGGAGCCACTAATCATGTTTGTAATTCTTCTGAGGGTTCCAATGAAAGGAAAAGACTTCCTAAAGGCCGGTTTCAAGTTAAGATAACAGATGGTTCCTATGTTTCAGCGAGAATCGGTGGGAGTAGTTATCTTGGACTTTCCTAGTGGTCATAGGTTATATTTGGAAGATGGTTATTACATGCCAATGATTGTAAGGAACATGATTTCTTTTTTGTCTAATAAAATCTGGCTATTCCTTATATTTTGAAAAGGTTGTTTCAATATATGAGAATAAGGATTTTATTTGTGAAGCGATAATTAAACAGGATTGTTTTTATAGAACCTATGAAAGGCTCACTAAACACCACAAATTGATAAAACCAAGACAATCCAATATCTCTAGCATTAATTCAAAGTATCTGTGGCATCCAAGGATGGGTCATATCAATCGAAAAAGACTTGACATGCTAGTAAAGGATGGGATCCGTATGGGCTTGGATAGTGATCCATTACCCACTGTGAATCTTGTATTGAAGGAAAATGACAAAAGCCTCATTTCCTTCTAAAGGAAGCAGATTTGAATCCACATTGGACATGGTTCATCTTGATGTGTGGGCCCATGAATGTACAAGCTAGAGGAGGTTATGAATATTTCATAACTTTTATAGATGATTACTCAAGACATGGCTATTTGTATTTGATGCATAAAAGAGTGAATCTTTGAAAAGTTCAAAGAATTCAAAGTCAAGTGAGAAGCAACTTGGCAAGCCATTAAAACAACGATCGGATCGAGGTGGTGAGTATTTATCTGGAGAGTTCGGCAAATATTTAATTGACAATGGAATTGTTTCCAATTTGTCGACTCTCGTACACCTCAATGTAATGGTGTAGTAGAGAGGAGAAATAGAACTCTATTGGAAATGGTAAGATCAATGATGTCTTATGCTAGCCTTCCGAATCGTTCGGGGATATGTCATACAAACGCAACATATCTTCTTAACTTTGCTCCATCCAAATCGGTGCCTAAAACACCTAGGAAGTTGTGGATCGACCGAGTGCCTTCATTGAGGCACTTGAGGACTTAAGGCTGTCCAGCCCATGTTCTAAAGCCCTGAATCCACAAAGATGGAACCAAGGTCGGAAGTATGTTTGTTTGTAGGATATCCTACGGAACTCGAGGGTACTATTTTTACAGATCCTCATGATAGGAAGGTATTTTTGTCGACAAATGCAAACTTCTTAGAGGAAGAGTTTGTGAGAAATCACAAAGGAAGAAGTGAAGTAGTACTAAAGGAGTTAGCAATTTCATCCAAACCAAGAGTTGTTTTGGATATGATGAACAAGATGTCGAAATGGATTGAAGAGTTGAATCGAAGTGCAACCCTGAACATCAAGATGTGCCTAGACGTAGTGGGAGGGTTGTGAGACAACCAGATAGGTATTTGGGTTTAGGAGAAGGCTTAATTGCCATCTCGCACCAAGAAGAAACAGATCCCGTTCACGTATACACAAAGCTATTAATGATGTTGATGCAGAAAATGGCTCAAGGCAATGGAATCGGAAATAGATTCTATGTATACTAATGAAGTGCAGGTCCTTGTAGATCTACCACAGTGTCCGAAAACCATAGGGTGTAAATAGATCTACAAAAGGAAAAGGGATCGGATGGAAAGGTAGAGACCTTTAAAGCTAGATTGGTAGCTAAAGGCTATACTCAAAAGGAGGGTATAGACTACGAGGAGACTTTTCTCCGGTTGCCATGCTTAAGTCCATCAGATTCTTTTGGCCATAGCAACCTATTTCGATTATGAAATATGGCAAATGGATGTCAAGACCGCATTTCTAAATGGAGATCTTGAGGAGACCATTTATATGGCCCAACCAGAAGGATTCATTGAGCTAGGTAATGAGCATAAGGTTTGCAAGTTACAAAGGTCCATTTATGGACTTAAGCAAGCATCTAGGTCTTGGAACATTAGGTTTGATAAGGCTATCAAAATCTATGGGTTCATACAAAACTTAGATGAGCCTTGTGTTTACAAAAGAATACAAGAAGGTAAGGTTACTTTCCTAATCCTGTATGTTGATGACATTCTGCTCATTGGGAATGATGTGGGAATGTTATCTGCGGTTAAGGATGGTGAATGAGCAGCCAATAAAGGATTTGGGAGATGCTAGCTATGTTCTAGGGATCAAACTTATAAGGGATCGTAAGAACAAGAGGATAGTTTTGTCTCAACTAACCTACATTGAGAATATGCTCAATAAGTTCGCCATGCAAGATTCCAAGAGGGGTTTCACTCCTACTAGACATGGAATCAAACTTTCAAAGGAACAAGCACCTAAAACCTGTTAAGTCAAAATGACTTTACATAAAAATTATTTTGATGTATAACAAACATAGTGAGATCAAATACAAGAAAAACAAAACAACACAGAGCGATATCTGATTTAATTCGAAGATGTATTTAAGATGACGTATCTGATTTAATTCGGAGATGACCAAGATGACGTACACAGATGAAGTTGCAAGAAAACAGTCAGACACAGACGAAGTTGATAAAAAGTCAACACAAACGCAGATGACACAAGACAATAAAAGCCGCAGACGCAAATGTAGATACAGACGCAGAAACAAAAGCAGACGCAGACGCAGACGCAAAAGCAGGCGCAGACGCAGACGCAGGCGCAGACGCAGAAAAGAAATGGACGCAAGAGTCAGTTCGAGTTAGTTAAAGAACTCAACTGATTAACCGTTTCTTTAAAGATTCAAGATTCAAGAATCAAGAAGCAGTTAGAGACGAAGGCTATAAATACAAGTCGAAGTCGAAAACTGAAGAGCTTGATGTTTTGAGAAAAATTACACAAAGCGAGAAAAAGCGATTAAGTGCGAATTAGCTGAACGTTATCCTTCTGTAACAGTGTGTTCAAATATTTTCTGAAAAGAAAAGTTGTACAGATAGCCTGCAGAGGCTAAGTGTGAAAGAATACTGGTTGTAGAGACCTGAAGAGGCTCGTGAAAGAATACTGTAATGTTTGAAGAGATAGTGAAATCTCGGAAGAAACTCGAGGATCGGACGTAGCCCACGGTTTGGGGTGAACCAGATAAATCTGCGTGTCTACTACTCTCACTCTCTATCTCACTTTTAGTTTCAAAGTTGATCTTTATTTACTATTCATATACTTAGCATTGAAAAGTTTGATCAATCAGATTAATAAGAATTACAGAAAGAATCTTAACTCTAACAAGTAATTCTAAAAGATATTCAAAAGGGAATACACATTCAACCCCCTTCTCGTGCATTCTATTGTGTTTTTAAGTCTTTGTATTAATGTGTGATTCACTTCAATTGGTATCGAGCTTGGTATCCAAGAATCACTTTGGCGAAGTGTGGATTAAAGATAATGGCGAGTCACATGTATACATCATTTGAAGAAGCCTCGACCACTAGACCTCCGGCATTCAATGGAGAAGACTATCATTCTTTGGAAAGATAGGATGCGTTATTCATCGAATCTACATGTAGACCTTTGGGACGTAATAGAGAACGGACCCTATATACCTGTAGATGACGAAGGTAGTTCTATTCCACGAAGCAGATGGACGGTTGATCAGAAAGCAAGAATACAACTGAATTCAAAGGCGAAAATTTTCTTAACGTGTGCCCTAAGTAGAAGCGAGTACGACAAAGTGCATGGTTGCGACACAACAAAAGAAATGTGGGACACATTGTCCATTGCTCATGAAGGCACAAGTCAAGTTAAGGAATCCAAGATAAGTATTCTTGTACATCAATATGAACTTTTCAGGATGGAAGATGAAGAATCTATTGATCAAATGTTTGGAAGAGTTCAAACAATTATCAATGGATTGAATGCTCTTGGAAGGACATACAATAATCAAGATCACGTTCGCAAGATTCTAAGAAGTCTTCCCAAGAGATGGAGACCAAAAGTTACTGGCGGTCTGAAGCCAAAGACTTGAGCATATTAAAGCTAGATGAGTTCTTTGGGATCCTTAAAGATTCATGAAGTTGAACTCAACGCGTTGAAGATAAGCCCAAGCGAGAGAAGTCAATAGCATCAAGGCTGGAAAAAGAATCATAAGACTCGGAGAAGGAGGAAATCATCAAAAGCATTGAAAATTGAAGAATCAAGGATGACAACTCTAGCCAATCGATTCGTAATCGATTGATGAAGATGACGAATTATCTTTCATTTCCGTAAAGATAAGACGATGTGGAAGAAGAAGCCGAGTAACGGACATTCGAAAGAATGGAAAAGATGAAGCTAAGCCGGAAAAGTCTTCTATCATTTATTACGAGTGCAATCAGCCCGGACACTACAAGTCCAATGCCCTACTCTCAAGAAGAAACCCAAGAAGAGTAGAGAAGGCAAGAAAAGCATGATGGCAACATGGGAGGACCTAGATTCATCTGAATCGGAATCTGAGCTTCGAGTCATCGTAACATGCAAACATTTACCTAATGGCCGAGGAAGATAGTGATGAGGAGGTAAAATCCGACTACGAAAATTTGCATGATGCATATTCAGAACTATTAGAAGATTCTCATGCTATTCTGAAACAGTACAAGCTGCTGAAGAAAAAGTATGCAGAGAATATTAGAAATACTGAGAAAATAGAGAGAAAATATTTGCTTAAAAAGGAGTTAGAAGTTAAAAGGAAACTTGTGAGCGGATCGGATGAGATTAATCAACTCAAACCGAGGATCAAGAATCTATCAGCTGATCTAGTTACTTTCACAGAGAGTACAAAGAAAATGAATGATATGCTAGGAAAATGTAGACATCCTAGTGATAAGAATGGATTAGGGTTTACTGGAAACAATACTCAGTCTCGTAATAAATTTGTCTCTTAAAAAGGAAGAAATAGGATAACATATTTTAATCAACGTCCGAGTAACATGCATCAAAGATCATATCATGTGCATACTACTAACCATAAAGGACCCAAGAAAATTTGGGTACCAAGAAATAAAATAGTTTCTCCTGCAGATATCCTTCCTTGGAAGATACGGCAAGCACCATTAGTATTTAGACAAGGATGCTCGTGACACATGATTTGAAGAAGGTCTATGTTCCTAGACCTTCAAAGATAAGAAGGAGGATCAAGAACTTTCAAGACAACCAAAGCAGGCAAAATCATTGGAATCGGAAAATAGGTAAAGATTCCTTTGCATGCATAAATAATGTAACGCTTGTTGATGGTCTAAAGCATAACTTGATTAGTGTGAGTCGGTTGTGTGATTCGGTTTTATAGTTACATTCAATTAAAATCTTTGTGAAGTCGTAAACAAAGATGGGTCTATACTTTTCTCCGCCAAGAGAAGAAACAACCTTTACAAAATCAACTTAGAAGATTTTCAAAGTCAAAATATCTCATGTTTTCTATCTTCTAAAGAAAAAGACTAATCTGGCATAAAAAGCTAGGTCATGTCTCTTTGAAACATATTTCAAAATTGGTAAAACATGATTTGGTAAGAGGTTTACCAAAATAAGTTTTGACAAAGCATTTTTCGTGAAAATTGTTTGAAAGGAAAACAGTTAAAACCTCTTTCTCTCTAAAAATTTTGTAACTTCTTCAAGACCTTTAGAACTATTACATATGGATTTGTTTGGTCCTACAAGGACATTAAGTCTTAGCGTAAAGAAATATGGACTTGTCATTGTTGATGATTTTACTCGATTTTGTTGGATATTATTTTATCACACAAAGATGAGTCTTTTAAGTACTTTAGAACTCGATCCAGAAAGTTACAGAATGAAAAAGGAATGTCTATAGCTAGTATCGGGGAGTGATCATGGCAGAGAATTTGAGAATGAGAAGTTTAGAGTTTTCGTGAGGAGAATGGAATTTACCACAACTTCTACCCCTAGAACTCCACAATGTAATGGAGTTGTTGAGAGAAAGAATAGGACGATTCAAGAGATGGCAAGGACTATGCTATGTGAGACGAATCTTCCTAAGTATTTCAAGGCGGAAAGTCGTGAATACAAGATGCTATATTCGAATAGGATCTTGTTGCGACCTATGTTGAAGAAAACTCCTTACGAGTTATGGAATGGAAGAAGACCAAGCATATCCTACTTTCATCCATTCGGGTGCAAATGTTCCATTCTGAATACGAGAGAGCTGTTGGATAAATTCGATTCAAAGACCTATCAAGGAATATTTCTAGGTTACTCATTATCGTCTAAGGCATTTCGAGTTTACAACCTGACTTCAAAGACTATTGAAGAGACGATCCATGTCAAATTTGATGATAGTTCTCAAACCCATAAGGAAGATGACATGGAGATTGAAGGTCCTTCAAAGAACCAAGATGATGCCTCAGAAACTCCCTCGTCAGACACTCATGAGAATAAGATTGAAGATATTCCAGAAAATATAGAACTAAGACGAGATTGGAAGTATAAAAGTTCTCATCCAGAAGAGTTAATTATCGGTGAGACCTCAGAAGGAGTTAGGACAAGGTCCAGATTCAGACGAGAAGCTAATGTAGCTTTATCTCGAAGAATCAGTAGCACCCCTCACCATAGAGATGTACCGAACGCAGAGGTCATTCCGATACACACCCTACGATAAGGGTGCGCTACGAACAAACTACCAACTCCACATGGCATCAATGTATTATAAAGCAGTAGTATGGAATTCACTAATTTTTCAAGACATAACTTTCTCATTTCATATCCTCAAAGCAAGAACTTATACAACCGAAAGTGTCTCAGACATGTCTCCAAAAGAAAATCAAATGAAAGCTAACTAGGTCATCCCTCCAAAAGTGCCAATGACCGACATGTGTGCCATGACTTCTCTTGTCAACTCAATCTACACGGCAGGAAAAGTCTATCCGGAGCTATGAGTCAACTGTCTCGGTCCTGAAAAAAATAATTTGCAATTTTGGGTGAATTTGCGAACTCAGTGAGGAACCATCATCGATGGTTCACCCAATTCATGCATATACACAGAGTCACATAATTATTTCACCAAATCACATTCAATAATACCACGTAATTATCATATCGACCAAGGAACCAATTTAAATGCATATGAAATGTATATGAGACACTTTTCCAGCTTTATTACATTGTTGTGGATCGAAATACAAATCGTCCCATTAAGGCGCATTACTCGGTGAGCCATAGGCTCAGATCACTCAGGGCTCGAGGCCCAATCACGTTGAGCTATAAGCTCTCGTTGGCCCGTCACAATCGCCAATTCGATCATCCATTATGCATGAAATGCATATGTCCAATTTATCCAAATCAATAGCGATCAGATCCAAATTCATATAAGACACTCATAGGCAATCCCATGAAATTCATACATAACACTTCTATATCACAGTTCAGATATTTCAGACACCTATGGTCCGAAATCAAGCAAATCAAACACATATAAATCCTCCATTATCCCCCACATGGCATAGTTGCAAAATAGTAAACACATAAAGGTTGAGGAACCAACTAGGTTACTCACCTAATAACTTCCGCGCTAATGTCGGGAAGTCTCCGCAACGTCCGTGGAACGGCGGTCGAACTGAGCCTCTATAGCAATTGAAATAAATTCACATTACCAATCAGATAATTAAAACGATCAAATAATGCACATGGAATCCTTAAACGTGTATAATGCATGTTCATGGCATTCCGGCCCTAATCTAAATTTTCCCATCACAAAAATCCGCCTAAAATTAGAAAACTATAGGCGACGACGCATGCGCAATTCGGACCTCTATAGGTCCCCAATTAAATAAAACAGTGTTTACAAGTTCCGTCGATAGGGCTACGCCAAATTCCGCCTAAAATTCCCGATTTCTCAGAAAATGAAATTAAATATTCAACGAATCCGATGCCTCTGGAATCAGGTCAATCGGACGTCGGACGGAAAGAAATTGACAAAAGAACAATTGTACCTTTTAATAACAAATAATAATCAAAATAAAAATAATTATATATACATATATCTTTGAACGCCTCATCTGGGGCGTAGACGCCGCCACGCGAGGCTTAAATCGCCTCACTGTCATGAGGCGAGGCGCCGCCTCGCGACCAGCCTCTAAATCTCATGAGGACGAGGCGAAACGTCGCCCTCGCGAGGCGGCGAGTTTCCACTGCTACCTCGCCCTTTTTTTTTTTTTTTTTTTCAGATTTCACTCTTAATTTCTAATTACTCTAACTTTTAGCACACAAATCAGAAAAATACCCACTATACCTCATTGGAAAGCTTATGAAAAGCTCTACAACTCTCAAGAAGACCATAAAAATCAATTCAACCTCTAAGGGTGTCAAAAATCCCATCCAAGATACTGCTTACTCAAAACTCATAAATATAGGACAGTAACTCACAAATGCGAGGACTCACTGATTAGTCAGCTAAAAATTACCACATAAATATGCTCAATCAGTTCACAATGTCCTCTACAACTTTCATGAACAACCCAAAATCAAATTCCATTGCTAAACAAGTCAATTAATTCACTCAATGTTACTGTCCCTGAAACCATGCAATTTGAGCAGTAACTTTATAACCAACATAACTCCCTGTAGACAAGTCATTAAAATCAGAGCTTTATATCCCTGAAAAGATAAAATCCCAAACTTCAATTCTTCATGAAATAACCAAACTCCAATTCAGCCTCTAACATTTTCAAATCTGTCATGCAAGTTTCTGACCTAAACAACACTTAACATCACAATGTAGGTCCAGAATTTGAAATTCCATATTTCCCACATCTGACCTCCAAATATTATAAGCCATATACCATTTTCAAGATCAATCTGATATCTAAAACTCTTCAGTACGATGCAAACCCCAAATCAAATCACAAAATTCCTAAAATTCCTGCAAACCCGAAAGTGCACTAAATGTGCCAATCCAGCTAGGTTTCAGCCAATGCATAAAAACAGTCATCAGTAATCAGGTCATATCTCCTAACATACAACTCGAAAATTGCAAAATCAGTGGCAATGGAAAGCTAATTTAATAGGCTACAACTTTCATTAAGACCATTTTCCTAACTCCAAACCAATTAATTGAGAAAATCAACAAAACTCATTGGACACATTTGCGGGTACTGTTCACAAACAACAGAACAGCAACTTTCCATGCCAAATTTGGACCTTCTAGCATTATAATTTAACAACACCTATTTCACACTAAAATGAAGCCAACATTTCAAAGTTTCAGTGGCCACTAACCTCACCTCATTTGCATTTCTACACAATTAATTATGATCAAAACAGTACCATAGGTTCAAAACTCAATTTCCAGCATTCAACATTAATCTAACTCCTTTCACTTCTAACATCTATAACACTTCACTAAGCATCAAATTTTACCTCTAATTCAACCACAAGCTAATCATAACATTCATTTATATAATTCACCCAACTTTGGCAGCACATATATCCACAATTGTCATACTTTATTTCCATGTATTAAACATTATAACATCATTCATAACATCACTTATCACATACTTTAACTTTCCTAACCACTTCCTCACACAAGCATGCATGCATTAAACCCATTCAAACCTACCCTTATAACAATCAAGTAAATGCTTAAAGGCTTGCCATGAATGCAACTAACTACCAAAAGCATGAATTCAAATATATTTCTTACCTTAAACAAACTATAAGCTCTACTTTCCTCCAAATCTTCAAGTTCACAACAACTTCTTATTCAAGCCTCACCCACGGTTACCATAAGCCTCACAACCAATATCATCCACTCAAAGCTTGAGCTAGCTATACTTGAGAAGGAGGAAGGAGCAAGCTAAAGAACAAGAAGGATGGGAGGAAGATAATGACCATCGATAAGGAGAAACACCCAAGGAAGGAGAAACAACACTTAACAAGAAGAAGCCAAGTTTCGGATGATGAAGTTCAAAGCTTTCCCAAATCCCCTTTTTTAATTGCAAGTCAAGTAGAAAGTCGTGGATGAGGCTTATATATAAGACAAAGTGACTTAAATACATGGACACTTGGCCTTTTAACATAGGAAAAGACAAAAAATGAGTTAATTAACTTACTTTAATCCTAATCTCTTCTTAATCTCACTTAAACACTAATCATGACTCTAAAATAATTCTTAACATTAATTATCCACTAATCTTATGCCATTAGTCAATCCTGTTCAGACAAAAATTTCACCCAGTCGGTCAGTTGAATTTTCCTATCCGCAACAACCCCAAAAATTCCGAAAAATTCCTATAAATCCTTAAAATATAAAATACTCCGTATGCACTCAAATAATTTTTCAAAAGCCATTGTCCCATAAATTTAACAAAAGAACACAATTTAAAACCTAAGCCGGAATATCATGAATGCATGTTTACTCTGTGTATGTGCAACCAAATCCATAATCATAAAAGCTATATCTTTGTGAGTTCATGCCGAGACCTAATGCAATACTTCTAACTTATCCCAATTTACCAAAATAACCCTTCCTATGGGAGTTGGGATGTTACAATTCTCCCCTCCTAATAAAAATTTCGTCCCCGAAATTCTTACCGATTGATCGAAAAGATGAGGATATTGTCTCCTCATATGCTCCTCGGTCTCCTGTAGCCTCCTCGGTCAGTGGTTCCTCCAAAGAACCTTCACCGGTGGAATACTCTTATTCCTCAATCGCTTAATCTGTGACCCGACAATCAATCGGCTCCTCTACATAACTCAGACACTCGACACCTCAATCTCCCGAGCTGGAATCACATGAGTCGGATCGTGACCGATATCTGCGAGCATACTCACGTGGAAGACGTCATGCAACCGAGACATCTCACTCGGCAAAGCTAACCGACAGCCAAAGGTCCTATCCTCTCAAAGTGATCTCATACGGACCAATGTACCTAGGGCTCAACTTGCCCTTCTTGCCAAATCTCAAGACACCTCGCCACGGTGACACCGTGAAGAAAACTCATCGCCTACATCATACTCCATCTCCTCCTATCTTTGATCCACATAGCTCTTACACTTTATCCCGAGCCGCCTTGATGCGACTCAATCGCCTTCACCTTATCAACAAAGATCTGAATCACCAGACCTCAATCATCCTCACCCCTTCCTCATCCCAATCAGAGGCGATCTACACGTGCGCCCATAAAGTGCCTCATATGGTGCCATCCCGATGCTCTTGTGAAAATGGTTATTGTATGCAAACTCAATCGTGGCTAGTATCGATCCCATGCTCCTCTGAACTCCAATACACATGCTCAAGCATATCCTCAGCAGTTTTAATCGTCCTCTCACTCGCCCATCATGCGAGGATGAAAAGTCATCTTGAAGTTCACCTAGTCCCCATAGCAGATCGCAAACTCGCCGAACCTCAAGTAAATCTGAGATCCTGCCGACACTATCGACCTTTGGGACCCCATGCAGTCTCACTATCTCACCACATACTTCGGGCCAATTGATCCATGGTATTAGTCTCCTCATTTGGTAAGAAATGGGCCGATTTAGTCACCGTCCACTATGACCCAGATAGCATCATCTTTGCCTCGGCGTCTAGGCAACCCCATAATGAAATCCATAGTAATTGTTCCCATTTCCACTCCGAATGGGCAACGAATGAAGCTTCCTCTTGGAGCACGGTGCTCACCTTAACTCACCGGCACGTCAAACATCTAGATACAAAATCAGCTACACCTTCTTCATGCCAGCCACCGTAAATGTTGCTTGGTGTTATACATCTTGGTAGTACCGGGATGCATAGCATAAGTGGCCATATGAGCCTCCTCCAATATCTCTCGCCTCGATCATCCACATCGTGCACACAGAGCCTCTGTCCTAACCATAAAGTCTCGTCTCTCAAAACAAAACCGAACTCGAATCGGCTTTTACTCTCTCCATCGGCCTCACCATAACAGATCCTTGTCCTCGAACTCTCCCGATCTGTCCGCCCAAGAGCATCGGTCTCGATCTCAAAGTAGCCAATAACACTCCATCCCGCTCCAGATTCAACTGCACATTCAAAGCCCTCAATGAATCAAATTAGGCAACCTCATTGCTCAATCTGAAAGTATCTAGAATGTGACTTTCTACTCGAGCATCAGCCACTACATTGGCTTTCCCCGGGTGATACTCGATGGTGCAATCATAATCCTTCAGTAACTCCAACCATCTCCTCTGTCTCAAATTTAACTCTTTCTGGCTCAACAGGTACCTCAAACTCTTATGGTCTGTGAAGATCTGAAAGGTCTCACCATACAGGTAATGTCTCCAAATCTTCAGTGCAAACACAACTGCAGCTAATTCCAAGTCATGAACAGGATAGTTTACCTCATGAGACCTCAACTGTCTCGAGGCATAGGCAATGACTCTACCATGCTGCATCAGAACACATCCCAATCCCTGATGTGATGCATCGCTATACACCTCAAATCCTCCAGTCCCAGATGGAATAGCCAACACCGGCGATGAGTCAACCGATGTTTTAGCTCCTCAAAGCTCCTCTGACACTCCTCACTCCATCCGAAGGTACATTCTTCCTCAGAAGTTTTGTCAGAGGGGCTGAGATCGATGAGAACCCCTCGACAAACCTCCGGTAATAACCCGCTAATCCGAGGAAACTCCAATCTCGTGCACATTCCTAGGAGCCTCCCACCTCAAAGATTGCCAACCTTACTAGGATCCACAGAATACCCTCTCCAATACTATATGCCCCAAAATATCACTCGATCCAAAAAAATTCACACTTCTCAATTTGGCATATAGCTATCTCTCCTTCATCGTCTGTAATACAATCCTCAAGTGCTCACTATGCTCACATCTGCTCTCGAATATACTAAAATGTCATCAATAAAACAATAACAAAGCCGATCCGGTAGGCTGAAATACCTTATTCATCAAGGCCACGAAGGCGCGGGCATTAGTCAACCCAAACGGCATCACTAGAAACTCGAAATGCCCATACCTGCTCCTAAAGGCGCTCTTAGGCACATCGGCCTCTGCAATCTTCAACTGATAATAACCAGATCGCAGATCTAACTTGGTGAACACCTGAGCTCCCTGCAACTGATCAAATAAGTCATCGATCCTAGGCAGTGGATACTTATTCTTCACTGTCACCCGATTCAGCTGTCTGTAATCGATGCAAAGCCTCAAAGTTCCGTCTTTTTTCTTTACAAACAAAACTGGAGCTCCCCATGGTGAGACACTAGGTCTAATAAACCCCTTCTCCAGCAACTCCTGCAACTGAGCCTTAAGCTCCCTCAGTTCCACAGGTGCCATCCTATATGGAGGTATAGATATAGGAGCAGTACCTGGAACGAGGTCAATAGTAAACTCTGTCTCCCGATCCGGGGCAAACCCAGAACTCATCAGAAACACATCCGAAATTCCCTAACCACGGAATATCCTCAAGCCTCTGCTCAACTCGGTGTCAACCACATGAGCCGATATGCCTCATGACCTCCTGCATCAATCTCGTGGCACTAAGGAAAGAGATCATCCGGGCTGGCACTGCCTGGCTAACTCCTCTGAACACTGCTCTAGGCTGACCAGGAGACTCCAACACAACCTCCTTGGTATAGCAGTCCATAATAGCCCTATGGGCCGTCAACCACCCATCCCGTAATCACATCGATCTCTCTCGAGGTAATACTATAAGGTGCGCCTCAACACCGCTGATCAATCTGGATCAAGCATCCTCGCACCTCTCCCAATGCAGTAGTAGTACCTAGAGGTGTACTCACCTCTAGCCCATACAGTAGCCTTTCCCTATTCCCATGCAACCTAGATGCCATATGAGGTGCAATAAAAGAATGCGTGGATCCAGATCCAAAGAATGCAAACGCCTCAATATCGTAAATAAGTAACATACCACCACAACATCGGGGAATCTGGGCCTCCGCCTCGTCATGGCGTAGACCACGGCTCAGGATCGTGGTCGGCCGCCCCACCCTCACCCTCACAAAGGATCCTCTACTCTACCACGGCCTCTACCTCGGCCTCTCTGACCGATCCACGTCCGGATCCACCCACTCTACTCATGCAGTGGTGCTACTCCAGCTCGCCACTACCAAAGCAGATCGAGCTCCCAATGTGGTCAGGCAATCCGAACTGATGATCCATGGAGCCGCATTTAAGGCAAGCTCCAGGTCAATCGCCAAGACTCTCCAAAATGTCTCTTCTCACAAGGTTTCACGAATGGGGCATCCGCCCAAAACCTCTCGCCACTACCATCGCCATTGTCACTACCACCAGATAAATCTACCTCTCGCCCAAAACCAGGTATGCGGACCCTCCCGAAGATCTAAAGGTCCCGCTCTGGCCGCTAAAACTCCTACCAGAGCTACCTCGAGCGTCACTAACTCTCTTTCCTCTGACCCCTCGACCCATCTCTCGATCGTCTCTCTCTCACAATCTGCTCTACTCACAAAGAAGCAGACTCTCAACTCTATAAAAGAGCCCATATCGTAACGAGCCATCCGTCGCGGATCTCCAAATTCAACCCCATCTCAAACCTCCGGCACCTATCTGTCTCGGTAGAAATCACAGAGTCGATACCCCATCAACTCATTAAACCTCACCTCGTACTCTGCCATCGTCATCCTACCTGTCTCACGGCTCAAGAATTCTGCATCTTCATTTCCATACACCTTGGGCATATAGTTATCTCTGAAAGCCCTCGTAAAATCTGCCAGTCGATAAGCAAGGCCCGTGGTACTTGCCTTAATGCCTTCCACCATGTATAAGCCGGGCCCCGCAGAAGAGATATCGCATAATCGAACCTCTCATCAGTTCGAATCCATCCGTCGAGAACTCTCTCGGTCCTTCCACCAACTCTCAAATTTCTCGGGTCTCATCTCGCCATAGTCGATGACCCCCACGCACGCGAGAAATCATATCTCCTCTCCGCCTCACGGGACTCTAGGAGGTAACTCCTCGATCGAGGCACCGAGGACTCTCTCGCTAGCTCCAACAGATCCTCGGTCACCGGTTGATCTATCCGATCACCAAATACTGGATGACCTATAACAAACAAGAACTCGATCGCTTATACGCTTCTCACAATAATTCAAGCCTAATTATATACTAGTCCCAACAGATGCCAAACCATGCTCGATATTATTTATCGTAGCACCCTTACCATAGAGATGTACTTAACGCATGAGGTCATTCCGATACACACCCTACGATAAGGGTGCGCCACTAACAAACTACCAACTCCACATGGCATCAATGTATTATAAAGCAAGAGTATGGAATTCACTAATTTTTCAAGACATAACTTTCTCATTTCATATCCTCAAAGCAAGAATTTATACAACCGAAAGTGTCTCAGACATGTCTCCAAAAGAAAATCAAATGTAAAGCTAACTAGGTCATCCCTCCAAAAGTGCCACCGACCGACTCATGTGCCATGACTTCTCTTGCCAACTCAATCTACACGGCAGAAAAGTCTATCCGAGCTATGAGTCAACTGTCTCGGTCTGAAAAAAATAATTTGCAATTTTGGGTGAGTTTGCGAACTCGGTGAGGAACCATCATCGATGGTTCACCCAATTCATGCATATACACAGTCACATAATTATTTCACCAAATCACATTCAATAATACCACGTAATTATCATATCGATCAAGGAACCAATTTAAATGCATATGAAATGTATATGAGACGCTTTTCGCTTTATTACATTGTTGTGACTGAGCGCTCAAATCTTGTCCCATTAAGGCGATACTCGGTGAGCCATAGGCTCAGATCATCAGGGCTCGAGGCTAATCACGTTGAGCTATAAGCTCGTTATCGCCCGTCACAACCGCCAATTATCGATCATGCCATATGCATGAAATGCATATGTCCAATTTATCCAAATCAATAGCGATCGATCCAAATTCATATAAGACACTCGTAGGCAATCCCATGAAATTCATACATAACACTTCTATATCACAGCTTCAGATATTTGCATACACCTATGGTCCAAATCAAGCAAATCAAACACATATAAATCCTCCATTATCCCCCATACGGCATAGTTGCAAAATAGTAAACACATAAAGGTCGAGGAACCAACTAGGTTACTCACCTAATAACTTCCGCTAATGCCGGAAGTCTCCGCAACGTCCGTGAAACGGCGGTTTAATCGAGCCTCTATAGCAATTGAAATAAATTCACATTACCAATCAGATAATTAAAACGATCAAATAATGCACATGGAATCCTTAAAACGTGTATAATGCATGTTCATGGCATTCCCGGCCCTAATCTAAATTTTCCCATCACAAAAATCCGTCTAAAAATTAGAAAACTATAGGCGCTGACGGTGCGCAATTCGGACCTCTATAGGTCCCCAATTAAATAAAACAATGTTTACAAGTTCCGTCAATAGGGACTACGTCAAATTCCCGTCTAAAAATTCCCGATTTCTCAGAAAATGAAATTAAATATTCAACGAATCCGATGCCTCTGGAATCAGGTCAATCGGACGTCGGACGGGAAAGAAATTGACAAAAGAACAATTGTACCTTTTAATAACAAATAATAATCAAAATAAAATAATTATATATACATATATATCGAACGCCCTCACCATGGGCGAGACGCCCTCATGAGGCTAAATCGCCTCACTGTCATGAGGCGAGGCGTCACCGCGACCAGCCTCTAAATCTCGCGAGGCGAGGCGAACGTCGCCATGAGGCGCGAAGTTTCACTGCTACCTCGCCTTTTTTTTTTTTTTTTTCAGATTTCACTCTTAATTTCTAATTACTCTAACTTTTAGCACACAAATCAGAAAATACCCACTATACCTCATTGGAAAGCTTATGAAAAGCTCTACAACTCTCAAGAAGACCATAAAATCAATTCAACCTCTAAGGGTGTCAAAATCCCATCCAAGATACTGCTTACTCAAAACTCATAAATATAGGACAGTAACTCACAAATGCGAGGACTCACTGATTAGTCAGCTAAAATTACCACATAAATATGCTCAATCAGTTCACAATGTCCTCTACAACTTTCATGAACAACCCAAAATCAAATTCCATTGCTAAACAAGTCAATTAATTCACTCAATGTTACTGTCCCTGAAACCATGCAATTTGAGCAGTAACTTTATAACCAACATAACTCCCTGTAGACAAGTCATTAAAATCAGAGCTTTATATCCCTGAAAAGATAAAATCCCAAACTTCAATTCTTCCTGAAATAACCAAACTCCAATTCAGCCTCTAACATTTTCAAATCTGTCATGCAAGTTTCTGACCTAAACAACACTTAACATCACAATGTAGGTCCAGAATTTGAAATTCCATATTTCCCACATCTGACCTCCAAATATTATAATCCATATACCATTTTCAAGATCAATCTGATATCTAAAACTCTTCAGTACGATGCAAACCCCAAATCAAATCACAAAAATTCCTAAAATTCCTGCAAACCCGAAAGTGCACTAAATGTGCCAATCCAGCTAGGTTTCAGCCAATGCATAAAAACAGTCATCAGTAATCAGGTCATATCTCCTAACATACAACTCGAAAAATTGCAAAATCAGTGGCAATGGAAAGATAATTTAATAGGCTACAACTTTCATTAAGACCATTTTCCCTAACTCCAAACCAATTAATTGAGAAAAATCAACAAAACTCATTGGACACATTTGCGGGTACTGTTCACAAACAACAGAACAGCAACTTTCCATGCCAAATTTGGACCTTCTAGCATTATAATTTAACAACACCTATTTCACACTAAAATGAAGCCAACATTTCAAAGTTTCAGTGGCCACTAACCTCACCTCATTTGCATTTCTACACAATTAATTATGATCAAAACAGTACCATAGGTTCAAAACTCAATTTCCAGCATTCAACATTAATCTAACTCCTTTCACTTCTAACATCTATAACACTTCACTAAGCATCAAATTTTACCTCTAATTCAACCACAAGCTAATCATAACATTCATTTATATAATTCACCCAACTTTGGCAGCACATATATCCACAATTGTCATACTTTATTTCCATGTATTAAACATTATAACATCATTCATAACATCACTTATCACATACTTTAACTTTCCTAACCACTTCCCTCACACAAGCATGCATGCATTAAACCCATTCAAACCTACCCTTATAACAATCAAGTAAATGCTTAAAGGCTTGCCATGAATGCAACTAACTACCAAAAGCATGAATTCAAATATATTTCTTACCTTAAACAAACTATAAGCTCTACTTTCCTCCAAATCTTCAAGTTCACAACAACTTCTTATTCAAGCCTCACCCACGGTTACCATAAGCCTCACAACCAATATCATCCACTCAAAGCTTGAGCTAGCTATACTTGAGAAGGAGGAAGGAGCAAGCTAAAGAACAAGAAGGATGGGAGGAAGATAATGACCATCGACAAGGAGAAACACCCAAGGAAGGAGAAAACAACACTTAACAAGAAGAAGCCAAGTTTGGATGATGAAGTTCAAAGCTTTCCCAAATCCCTTTTTAATTGCAAGTCAAGTAGAAAGTCGTGGATGAGGCTTATATATAAGACAAAGTGACTTAAATACATGGACACTTGGCCTTTTAACATAGGAAAAGACAAAAATGAGTTAATTAACTTACTTTAATCCTAATCTCTTCTTAATCTCACTTAAACACTAATCATGACTCTAAAATAATTCTTAACATTAATTATCCACTAATCTTATGCCATTAGTCAATCCTGTTCAAGACAAAAATTTCACCCGAATAATTGGAATTTTCCGGTCCGCAACAACCCCAAAAATTCCAAAAATTCCTATAAATCCTTAAAATATAAAATACCCGTGGCGTACTCCAAATAATTTTTCAAAAGCCATTGTCCCATAAATTTAACAAAAGAACACAATTTAAAACCTAAGCCGGGAATATCATGAATGCATGTTTACTCTGTGTATGTGCAACCAAATCCATAATCATAAAAGCTATATGCTGTGAGTTCATGCCGAGACCTAATGCAATACTTCTAACTCATCCCAATTTACCAAAATAACCCTTCCTATGGGAGTTGGGATGTTACAAGAACCTAAGAAGGTTGAGGAAGCTCTTCAAGACGAAGCTTGGGTGTTAGCCATGCAAGAAGAGCTGAACCAATTCACAAGGAATAACGTCTGGTCCTTAGTTCCAAAACCTCCTAAGAAATCCATTATAGGAACAAGATGGGTTTTCAAGAATAAGTTAGACTAATCGGAAGAGTGAGTCGTAATGAGGCCGATTAGTAGCACAAGGTTACAATCAGCAAGAAGGAATAGACTAAAGCGAAACATATGCTCCAGTAGCGAGACTTGAAGCTATAAGGATTTTGTTGGCATATGCAACCTGTCACGATATAAAGTTGTTTCAGATGGATGTTAAGAGTGCATTTCTGAATGGCGTTATAGACAAAGAAGTCTATGTGAAACAACCTCCTGGCTTTGAAGATGTTAAAAATCCAGATTATGTCTATAGACTTCACAAAGCCTTATACGGCCTAAAGCAAGCCCCTAGAGCTTGGTATGATCGTCTGAGTACCTTCTTAATAGAAAATGGTTTCAGCAGAGGTCAAGTTGATAAGACGCTCTTTAGAAAGAGTTTTCAGAATGATTTTATCTTAGTACAAATCTACGTTGATGATATTATCTTTGGTGCTACTAAAAAAGAGTTGTGTTTAAAGTTTGAGAGACTAATGAAAAGAGAATTTGAAATGAGTATGATGGGTGAATTAAAGTTCTTTCTTGGGTTGCAAGTTAAATGACTAAAGAGAAGATCTTCATTCATCAATGTAAGTATGTGAAAGAGTTCTTGAATAAGTTTGACATGAATAGTGTGAAGCCAATGGCAACTTCGATGCATCCTTCAAACCTTTTGTCGAAAGACGAACTTGGTAAGAAGGTGGATCAAACCCTATTTAGAGGGATGATCGGTTCTTTATTGTATCTTCTGACAAGTAGACCTGATATTCATTGGTGTATGCTTGTGTGCAAGATTTCAAGCCGATCTAGAGAGTCTCATTTACTACTTGTTAAAGAATTTTGAGATATCTCGCAGTACTACCGATCTTTGCTTAATATTTGAGAAAGGTAAAGATTTGAGTTAATCGAATCTTGTGATGCGGACTATGCCGGAGATAGAATCGAAAGAAAGAGCACAAGTGGAGGATGTCACTTTCTTGGAGGAAATCTAGTCTCGTGGTCAAGCAAGAGACAAAGCTCAATTGCTCTATCAACCGCTGAAGCAGAATACATGTCTGCCGCAAGTTGCTGTTCATAGACGCTGTGGATCAAGTATAAGCTTGAAGACTATTCAGTTAAGGAGGAGGAGATTCCAATTTATTGCGACAACACCAGTGCAATAAACCTGTCAAAGAATCCAATTCAGCATTCCAGAGTAAAGTATATAGAAGTCAGACATCATTTCCTGAGAGACTACGTTCAGAGAAAGGTGGTGCTTCTAAAGTTCGTTGAAACATAGCTTCAATGGGCGGACATCTTCACTAAACCACTGAGTGAAGAACGGTTTTAGAAGATAAGACGCAATCTCAATATGGTGATGCTAAATGAGCAGTTAGAATAACGTGAGAAACTAACGGCGTTATACGAGGAGTTACAATGGTAACTTTTCTCACAAGGAAGATTTTTGAAGGGAAATATCTAATAAACTCGAGGTTCTTAATGATTCGAGAACCCATCAGTCCATAACCCTATAAGTAGACTGAAGATGATATTATAGCAGTCTTTTCATCATCTCCTGACAGTTCATTTCTACTTTACCAATTCTCTCAAAATATTCTCACTCAAAAGCTTTCCGAAGATAATCTTTAAACTCTATACAATGGAAGCAAAGAATGATCTATGGAAGACTTGTGAACTTTGAATCACTAAGGGGTGACGACATGGATGTAGAACCTGAGATTATAAGAGCTGGCTGGAAGAACTTCTTTCAGATACAAGAACTTGTCTATACGGATGAGGTATATGAGTTCTGGAAGAACGCTCGTCTGGTAGAAGACAATATTGTATCCTCTGTGGATAGAATATCAGTTATTGTCACAAAGGATTTGATAAGGAAAGTAATCGATTGCCCATCGCTTGGTGAAAAGCCGCTCTACCAAGGTGGATGGATGTCCTCGGTTGGAATGAAAGAAGAAGATGTCAAGAGGCAGCTCTATGGCACAAATGATTCAAGAGAAAGGAAAACATCAAATCTGATTCCAAAGGCTAGGGCTCTGCATGCAATCCTGTTCAATTGCATTCTTCCTAGAGTTGGTTCAAGGCATTTGGTGACTACTTTAGACGAACAATGTCATTCTTTCTTCTCAATCAAATCCTATAGATCTACCCTTCTTAATCTTTCACTATATGGTTAAGGGGTTAAAGGAAACTTCCAGTTATCCTTATAGAATGATTTTGACGAGGATCTTTATGGAATCCAGTATTCGTCTGCACCAAGGTATAAGACGAACTGTTCCAGTGAAGAGCAAGATTGATGCTCATACTATTCGGCGAATGGGTCTGAATACAGTAGACAAAGATCACGCCGGTTCTTCAAAGAAACCAAGAATTGAGGGGGAGCGTATATTAAAGAAGACTCCTGTCTCAAGTTCTCAATCGCCTGTAAGTATCAAATCGCTTTCTACCGAATTAAGGAGAGTGCTAGGGAGACCTCTCATGAAAATGGCGAGTCCTCTTGTCGCAGAAAGTCAATCTCAGAGGGCAAAGCAAAGTGCGCCAAAGAGACAAGGAGAAAGTCTCTTGAGCGAAGTTGTAAAGAAAGCCAAGAGATCTCCAAGAATTAGGACTCTGAGGCAACAGGAAGAAAAGATTGCCAGAGAACAAAGGCGAGAAGAAACTTCTAAATCTTGTGCAGCCAAAGCCACAAGATCCTTAGTCTCTATTCTGGAAGAGGATACGGCCAGAAGATCTAAAGAGACTGAGAGGAAGAGAAAAGCAACATCTGTTAAAGGAAAATTTCTTGTGAAGAAATCAGCAAAACTAACTGAAGCAGAGAAAAAGACTAAGAAGGTTAGTCAAAAGAAGAGCATCTCAACTGCTGAGGACGTTAGTCTACAAAAAGAGATAACGACATCGTTCAAATTGAAATGCGGCCGAGCATTATGCGATTCAAGAAATTCCTAGTGCTCAACAAGAAGAACCGATGGATGAAAGCACGGTTCATGAGACACTGGCATTATAAAGGAGGAACTAGCGAAAGAATGGCGGTTCAGAAACTTCTAAGGAACACAACCGAAGCAACTACAGATTACAGATTTGGTGATGATGAACCAAGTGCGAAGGTATATAACTACCGAAGTTCTTGAGGAAATATAGATCGAAATCAAATTGGTAAAAGTTATTACCAATCGAGCAATGCTATTATAATCGGTGTTGAACCAAAGAAGAAAATAGTAGCTCTGGTGCAACCTATGTTGATTAATGGTATCACGTGGCGCTTACTAAATGAAAAGAGAAATCTTTTACGATACCTTGAGACTTCTTCGATCATTTGCCATATCCTCAAGACGCCCACCTTGCCGTGTACTATGTTCCCAATCATAGAGAACACAGATAAAGGTTGTTCGGATATTCAACCAAGGCGTCCAAAAGATTTTACAAAGGGAAAGTCAAAATTATTTCCTGAAGATAATGTTGATGATGATCTGTCCGCAGATCAGATTGCAGAAGAAGTGCGGAAAATTGATGAAGCATGCATTCCTACACAAGACCCAGATCAAGCGAGCTGCAGCCATACAAATCGTGCGGAAGACTGTCCAGTAGGGGGAAGTATAAAAACAGGAACATTTACTGAGTTCCTTGTTCAGACAGTTCTTCGTATTAGCCCTTTGTCTAATACACTGTCTATCGAAGAACATGCCCTATCCTCGCAAGGAAGGCAGCTTGTTGATCTTGCCGATTCTTTTGATCTAAATCTTCCTGAAGCTGCAACATTCATTCATCCACCAACTTTTGAGATTAATGAAGACTACACTCCATCATCTGATGCCTATACTACTACAATTCCTTTCGCTCCTCCATCAGTAGAAGCAGATCAAGCCTCTTCATCAGATGAAGTCGATGATTACGTGGTGAACTTAATGACATGAAGGAGGCGGTGAATGATCTAAAGAAGATGATAGCGAATCTGGCGAAGAACCGTAATCGATAATCATTTTGATTATAACAAATAGGGAGAGCGAGAAAAGAAGAAAATAATCGAAGAGGAGAGGATGTTCAGATGAAGAAGGTGTGACCACAATGATTTAAGACAGAAGAAGATAAGTTTTTTGCAACATTTTGTTTTGTTTTCTTTTTGTATGTAATTTGTTATATTCAAAAGGGGAGATTGTTAAGTCAAAATGACTTTACATAAAAATGATTTTGATGTATAACAAACATAGTGAGAACAAATACAAGAAAACAAAACGATCCAGACGATATCTGAGCGAATTACGAAGATGAGACGAAGATGGCGTATCTGAGACAAATTCGGAGATGAGGCGAAGATGGCGATACGCATTTAAGTTGCAAGAAAACAAATGTATACGAGCGAAGTTGATAAGCAATCAACACAGACGCAGATGACACAAGACAATAAAAGACGCAGACGCAAATGTAGATACTGAGCCGCGAAACAAAAGCAGACGCAGACGCAGACGCAGAGCAAAAGCGAGCGCAGACGCAAACGCAGAAAAAGAAAAGCAGACGCAAGAGTCGGGCCTTCGAGTTAGTTCTGAAACTCAACTGATTAACCATTTCTTTAAAGATTCAAGATTCAAGAATCAAGAAGCGATTAGAGACGAAGGCTATAAATACAAGTCAAGTCGAAAATCAAGAGCTTCTTTGCTTTGAGAAAATTACACAAAGCGAGAAAAGCGATTAAGTGCGAATTAGTGAACGCTATCATACAGTAACGGTGTGTTCAAATATTTTCTGAAAAGAAAAGTTATGCAGATAGCTGCAGAGGCTAAGTGTGAAAGAATCTTGGTTGTAGAGACCAAGAGGCTCGTGAAAGAATCTTGTAATGTTTGAAGAGATAGTGAAATCTCGGAAGAAACTCGAGGATCGGCGTAGCCCACGGTTTGGGGTGAACCAGGATAAATCTGCGTGTCTACTACTCTCACTCTATCTCACTTTTAGTTTCAAAGTTGATCTTTATTTACTATTCATATACTTAACATTGAAAAGTTTGATCAATCAGATTAATAAGAATTACAGTAAAGAATCTTAACTCTAACAAGTAATTCTAAAAGATATTCAAAAGGGAATACACATTCAACCCCCTTCTCGTGCATTCTATTGTGTTTTTAAGTCTTTGATTAACGTGTGATTCACTTCAAAACCAAGAGGAGGTTGAACGCATCGTAACATTCCGTATGCTTGGCAGCTGGTAGTTTGATGTATGCAATGTCATGCACTAGATCGGATATCATTACGCAATGGGGTAGGTAGCGATTTCAGTCCAATCCAGAATGGAACATTGATCATGCGGTTAAGTGTATATTTAAGTATCTTCGTGGGACGAAGAACTTAATGCTTGTTTACTCGAAGTAATCTTATTCCGACGGGATATACGGATTCGATTTCCAATAAGATGTTGATTCAAGGAAATCAACTTCGGTTCTATATTTACTTTAGGAGGTGGAGCCATAGTTTGGAGGAGTGTCAAGCAATCTTGTATTGTTGATTCGACTATGGAGGTGAGTATGTTTCGCTTGTGAAGCAGCGAAGGAAGCGATCGCTCTAAGTTCCTAAATGATTTGGAGGTAGTTCCAGAGGCGTAAAAGCCATTACACTTTATTGTGATAATAGTGGGCGATGGCTAATTCTAAAGAACCTCGGAACCACAAAGTGCCAAACACATTGAGCGAAAGTATCATCTCATAAGGAGATAATACAACGTGGAGAAGTGGATGTGGTAAAGATTCCTCAGAGCAAAACCTTGCCGATCCGTTCACAAAGACATTGACTCAAAAGAGCTTTGAGGGTCACCTAGAAGGGATGTGAATGAAGGATATGTCAAACTTGCTTTAGGGCAAGTGGGAGATTGTTGGAGTTATGTAAATATAGTGCCTGGAAAGCAAGTGTATTTACATGTAACTTTATCTTCTTCAGATTCATAGCTTTGTAATGAAAATATTTATTGTTAATAAAACAAAAGAGTTTGGTTTTATCTGTATGAGCATTATATATATGGTCATAAGGTACCAAGATTCATTTGTAAGTAATATACATATACATAGAGATGTATGGGAAACATGTATATTATTAGAATCAATTAATGGATTCACAGTTGAATAATCAAGTTGGTCGTTTGATTATGGTTTAGATCAGTAGTGTTGCGATTTATCTCCATATAAGTAAAGGAGTTTACTTAAAGGGAATGATGAGTTTCATATCATGATAGTAGTAGACTATCGATAATGACACTATTAAATGAATCGGAATCAAGTATGTTTTCAAGAATAAAGTGGGTCGTTACTTTAATCTTAAAACATGCAACTTAAGCATTCGCTTATTATGAACCACAATCTTGATGAGTGGTGAACTCATATGTGTTTCATTATAATTCTTGATATGATCGAATGGATTTTTACAGGTATTAATCCGATTCTGCATGTTGGAATTATTAATTGAAACATGTATCGAGGAACATTCACTCAAATAAAGAGTTTATAGTGTTATCATCTCTTCTAGATGTTTTAAGGAGATTTGGTGATTAAATCGCGCCATGAGTTTGATGGACTAGCTACCCATCAAGTCTTAACACTAAGATGAGATCTTATGTGTTAATCACCATATAAAGTAAAATGAGAGATCTAGAAGGAAAAACCAACATAAGGGCAAAACGGTAATTTTACCCTTTGTTGTGCGGATGGCTATAATAAGGTTCTAAATAGGGTTTGCAATTGGACATGTTCTCATAATATTTAATAATTCAAGAGTTTAACTAATTGTCTTTAGTGGAATGACATTTAGTTAATAAGCTAGAATTAATTCCAATGAGATTGAATTATTTACGGGCTTATTGGGCTTGAATTATCAAAGTCCAATAAGATTCCCCACTTGGCTTTAAGGAAGGTTATCAAGCTAAGTAAGAAGTAGTTTGGAGGCTTTAGAAGTCCATAATTGAATGATGGGCTTATACTAATTAATGGTTAATTGGAAGCCCATATGTTCATTTAGAAATGGGCTTGTTTTGGTTTAATGTAATTGATTAGATTAATTATATTAAAACATTTTTTTTTAAATGGAGAAGAAGCAATTTCGAAATTGTGTTAGGTTAGATGTGTAACCACACATTTGACATTAAAATACTAAATAAAGATGGTCTTTATTATGGTTCATCATTATTAAATGGAGTTATGAACTTACCATTAAATGGTTTAATGGTTGGCTTTTAATGTTGGCATGTAACCTATTTGCATTCATTAGATTAAAGATGAAAGATGTGCATTAGATGGACCATCTTCCTTCTTTCTTCTTGCCAAAACCGAAATGGGTATTCAATTATAGGTTATGGTCTTTTCAAATAGCCATTTTAAAGATAAATGAAGTAAGTCTCATTTATTGGCTATTTGATGAGTGATTAATGTAAGAAGTGATGCATTGGATGCCTCTCACTCTTTCCATTCATGCATATTTCGAAATTGAGATGTAAGAAAGGGTTCTTGCATGGTTTTTAGATATTCTCTCCTTTCATGCAAGGTAGAACCGAAATTCCTAAGTGAAAGAATTGAAAGAGTTTCAATTTTGGTTATTCTTCTTCTAAGAAAATCTCCTCCAAATATTTCTTCTCTTTTCCCACCAAAGGATTTTGTTAACCTAGTTGTCCTTGAAGAACAAGTGGTAAATCTAATTGGTTGAGGATACTACAACAAGGAAGAAGATAGATTGCTAAAGGAAAAGACTCAAAGGCAAAGGATTTGGATATAAGAAGGAGAGGATAGCGTAGCGAGGATTTAAAGCTGTAGCGAAGGAGTTGGTAATTCCTTTTATCTTGTCTTGGTTTTATTATCCTTATACCATATCATGTATGGATTAACATGTTAATTTAGATATATTGCTTCCGCTGCAAGATGATTTCTTAAAAAATTTTGAAATCTATCGTTTCTCCATACTAAGCATGCTTTCTTTTTCCGATCCAACAAGTCCTTGATGAAAGCCTAGTTGGGGTTGTTTGTGATGAGTCAAGCTGGGTTGTAGATACTGATGCTTGTTCTCATGTTACATCAAGACATGATTTTTTCTCATTTTATACTCCAGGTGATTATGGGGTATTGAATATGGGAAATGAAACTATCTCTGAAGTGATTGGCATTGGGACAATTGTGTTGGAAGCAGGTACGGGAACTAAACTTATTTTGAACAATGTTAAGCATGCACCTGATGTTCGTTTGCACTTGATATCTGTTGGCAATCTTGATGATGAGGGTTATGTGAGTACCAATGGTGGTGGTATGTGGAAGCTCACTAAAGGTTCCTTGGTGGTGGCTCGTGGTAGAAAACGCTCTGGCTTATATTGGACAACAGCTTCAGTATGTACTGACAGGGTAAATGCTGTTGAGAATGACTCTTCAATATTATGACACAGGAGACTTAGCCACATTAGTGATAAAGGATTGAATGTGTTAGCTAAGAAGAATCTCTTATCAAATTTGAAAGGTTCTAAACTGGAAAAGTGTGAGCACTGCTTGGCTGGAAAATAACACAGAGTTTCTTTTAAGACTAATCCTCCTTCAAGAAAGACTGAGTTGCTTGAGTTGGTGCATTCAGATTTGTGTGGTCCTATGAAGACAAAGACTTTGAGGGGTGCATTGTATTTTGTTTCTTTCATTGATGACTATTCTAGAAAATTATGGGTCTATGTCTTGAAGGCCAAAGACCAAGTGTTAGGGGTCTTTAAACAGTTTCAGGCTTCCGTTGAGCGAGAGATTGGAAAGAAGTTGAAGTGCATTCGCACTGACAATGGTGGTGAATATTGTGGGCTATTTGATGAATACTGCAGACAGATGGGCATTAAACACCAAAAGACACCTCCAAAGACTCCTCAACTAAACGGCGTGGCAGAGAGGATGAACAGGACCTTGATGGAGAGAGTCATATCCATGTTTTTTGAAGCTAAATTGCCTGATTCATTTTGGGGTGAGGCTGTATTAATAGCTGCACATGTTATTAATTTATCTCCCACTATTGTTTTGCAGGGTGATGTTCCAAACAGGATGTGGTATGGTAAAGATGTTTCCTATGACCACTTGAGAGTGTTTGGATGCAAAACTTTTGCACATGTTCCTAAAACTGAGAGGTCCAAGTTGGATGCCAAGACGAGGTAGTGCATTTTCATTGGTTATGGCCTTAATGAGTTTGGTTATAGGATGTATGATCCCATTGAGAAGAAACTTGTGAGAAGCCGTGATGTTATCTTCATGGAGGATCAAACCATTGAAGATATTGACAAGGTAGAGAAGCTAGGACATTCTAGTTCTGGTAACCTGACGTTGTGTTTGGTTGCGCCTTCGGGGACGAGAGATGTAAAGAGACGTAATGTAAGAGAAGGAATGAACAAAAGCGAGGACGATTAGGTGTTTGGTTATGGTGGACGGAACAGATAAAATTATCCCCGTCCCAAGGACAGAAATGTGTTTGGTTTTGGTGGACAGAACCAAAAAACAGTATGAATGACAATATTGCCCTTGCAGTGTAATATGAGTAGATATAAGTAAGTAAGTGGTTATTATATAAGTAATTGATTTCTTTTAATTTGCAATTTTTTAAGGAAATTTGTAATTTTATAATTACAACGAAATAAAATGAGATACCAAAATAAATATGGAAATGTTAAACCTTTAAAATTAAAAGAAATGAGTTATTTAATAGAAAATGCCGACAAACTAAAATATTTAATTATAGGTTAACAAAAATTCGTATGATTTAGAAATTGCAATACATAAAATGTAATAAAACATCTAAGCATTCATTCAATTAATGACTTAATAATTTAGTACATAAAAATTTAGTTAAATGTTTAGCGTTTATGAAACTAATTACATAATAGGACTTAAAAATCGTATAAGGTATAATTTTAATACATAATACTAAAGTATATCATGCAAGCAATCATGAAATTAATTACATAAGATGTCCAAATTGTTAGAAGTTACAAATTGTACAACATAATAAATTAAGAAAAGATGTAACCATTCATGAAACAAATTACATAACAGGTTTGAAAAAGTCCGACAAGTTCGAAATTGTAATACATAATAAATTAACACAACATCTAGGCATTGATAGAATTCATTACATAATAAGTTGAAGATACATATAACCCTTATATTTTATTAAGAATGCCGGTAATAACAAAACCCAAAATTAAACCAACGGCAACGAATAAAATTCCTTTAATGCAAGCAATTTTCTTCTTCAAAGTAGCAACTTCAATTTGGAGTTCATTTGTTGGAAGCGAAGATTGATACAGTATTAATGACGGTTCATTAGTGGTATGTACAATTTCTTCATTATGACGAGTCCGCCTATCAACATCGATGAGATAAGGCGTTACGCTTCTACATAAGTCCGATACCCTTGAATTTTGCATTAGAAACCCTACATTGCCGGTTTACATCATCCCAAGTGTAAAAATTCCTACGTGACGCCAAAAACACGACATAAAAGCTATATCGGCCCATAGCAAAGTACCCGAAAATGAATAATAACATCATCATCCATACACCAACATACATCACAAATATCAAAATAGTTAACAAAGCAACCATTCATCATGGAGCCACAAGTGCACAAACAAAGTCAGCAATTCAAAGTAGCATCATTCAACATCACACAATCTTTTTAAAGACAAATAATGAAGCCATAAAATATTTCTAACGACAGTCAATCTTCATCATATAAGATGCTCCTAACATAGGCCTGTCAGTGATCTGCACTAACACGCCGTATCAGCCCCTCAAAGCATGAGCATTCGCAAGAACATCCTCATAGTCCTAACAATTTACGTAGTGGAGAACCCCAACTTCTCAAGCTCATCACCTAGGTTGGGTCCTTCACCTCCTTTAATTGCATCAGCAATTATCTTCGCATTCTCACGACTAGCATTAATGGCCTTTGCAAAAGACGCAGAAAGGCCATCAAAAAGTTCAACATCCGTCATCTTCCTTTTCCCTTTACTTTGTCGAATTCGCCGCTATGTTCTTTGGAAGATGAGATGACTTCCATTACATTTGCGGTCTTGATCCGGAGGAGTCCCCGATTGACTCATTGGATCATATGATGAGCCAACAGGAGGTGTTGGCTCATCACCCTTAATGTCATCGATCTCCAGTTGAGCTACAGCATCCGCAGCATTTTGAGAACCTGTGCCAGTGGCTCTGTCCCTTCCAAAGATATGCTCAAGCCTAGGAAAAAGCGGGAACGGCTTCCCAGGAGTGTAGTACTTGTTGGGGTTTTTCTGGAAAACAATAACACAACTTGAGCATGATAAACAAATGACTTTGGGGATGATACAACAAATAACCAGAGGTGAAAATAAAACGGTTACCCTCCTCCATTCATGTAGCACTTGCTTGCTGTCAACCTCTACACATTGCATGGTTTCATTCCAACCAAAGCCACTACAGTTCAACATGTCAAAAGTTGTTTGATATTTTTCCTTCAACCTCTTGTGCTTATTTTTAACATGCCTCTTGTCAATGCCACACTCAGGAAACTTGTCCACCATCCTGTTAGCAAGAAGTTGGAAGGTACCAGGCTTAAATTGTCCATTATCAGTTCTATAACCAACAACAACTGCCTCTTCCATAAATGTCACCAATGCTTCTGTTTCATCTGAATTCCAGATTCTTGACATCTGACCTAAATCATGGAATGTCATTCCGCAAACAAAGCAACCAAACCATTTCCATAATATATTAATCACCATTATTTGAAACATGTTTGGAAATTACGAGGAATATATTGCAAGTTATCACATTTCTGGCAATATATAAAATGAAATTAAACCACAAGCCTCAAGTCCATTACAATGAAAATTCATCAAAGTTCAGTACAATGCACTAAAGCAAAACATAAACAGAATTAAAGTTCACAACTTAATGGTTTCCTCTCCAATCATCATACATGTTCCTAGCTAACTCATCTCTCCATTGACTCCATTCATTAGTTGGCTCAACACGATCGATAAATTCAGGAAATGGTGCATCTTCCCCAATCGACATATCCTCTTCTTCAAAAGGAGTTTGTTCTGCTGGATCATCTGTCATATGCAATCTAATAAAGTTGTGCAACAAGCAACATGCAAGAATTATGTGCACATGAGTGGCTGTTGGATAAAAAGATGGATTTCTGAGGATTTTCCATCTTTTTTTCAGTAAACCGAATGCACGTTCAATGACATTTCTGGCAGATGAGTGTCTCTTATTAAACAACTCTTCAGGAGTCCTAGGTGCTCTTCCATCTCTTGCCCACTCCTGAATATGGTATCTTATGCCTCTAAAAGGTGCAAGGAAACCAGGACCATTGGTATAGCCAGCATCCACTAAGTAGTAATTTCCTATATCCAGAAACACACTCTAACCATTATATTTGTAATTACACCTTAATAAACAAATTTCCAAATTCTAACACATATTATTATCTTACATACCCCTTGGAAGTTCAAGTCTATTACGCCTAGTAACAGCATCATGCAGAACCCTTGAATCTGCAGCTGAACCCTCCCATCCAGCAAGAACATATACGAAGTTTAAGTTCTTATCACAGACGCCTAACACATTAGTGCATATCCTACCCTTCCTACCTCTGTATCTGGGTTTATCTGCCTGTGGCACTGTTATGTCCAAATAGGTCCCATCCAGTGCACCAAGGCAGCCCTTTGAACAAATTCAAACAATACAGTCAACATTTCTACCTTAGTACTGTGAATAAGTGAAATTACACAAGTTATTGTAGGTAATGCAACTTACTAACCTTAAACCACTTCCACCTATTGTCTGTGCAATCCTCAGGAATTGGTTCGGGCTTCCCATACAACATATGTTGAAGCTTCAGTATTGCCTTCAACACACTATGGAAGATCCTACTTATGGTTTCTCCTGACCTCATAAACCGAACTTGTAATACTCTATTGGATTCATTTTGTGCCAATATTCTTAGGAAGATTAATAATTTTTCTTGTATAGCCACATGCCCATTAGCATTCAACCCACCATGAACCTGAAGCATTTGACATAACAATCTAAATGCATTCAAGTCCATCCTTAAATCCCAGTGGCAATTCCTATCACCCTCATGCAAAATTCTATCTATATTGGCTTGCCTGCTAGGTATTCTCAATGCCCGACTACCTCTAGCATTTGCACTCCTTCTCCTTTTTCTAGTGTGCACAAACAAACACATCAACAGAAACATTCTCATAAAATCCAATTCCCCAGTCCATAGCTCATACAAAGTAAGGAACTTAAAAATAGCATCACGACGCAGATTATTCATTGTTAAATTGAAAACTGTCTGCAAAGAAAAACACACTGGATCATAAACAAGCCACAACCAACAATAACATAAATTGTAAAAAATGATGCTTCGTATGATACATATATGTACATATATTTATCATATGTACATATATATAACACATCCACATGCACATGGAAACCATGTGGATATATATATCCGTATAGATATGCACATATATATATGGACAGATATACATACATATACGTATGTATATGTGTGTATATACATAAGTTCATATATATACACTTATATTTTTATATGTACTTTGTAGAGCAAAAGTACTAGTTTGTAGAGAACCATTTAACCTTGTAGAGAACCATTTAGATTACCTAGGTATTGAGAGACTAAACAAATTTAAATGTATGAAATATTGCTGTATTCTATGTAAATGATGTGTAGTGTGGAAATGTGCAACATTAACAATCTAAAATTCAATGTGCAACATATCAATATATCAATAAAAATTGTTGGACAAATCAGAATTCAATGTTGGACTAATACTTAAAATAAGCAAACAAAATAGCACAATATTAGCAACAGAAAGTACAAACATGGCATCCCATTAAATATTTGCAGAAGAAAGTACAAACAAAGCTAGTATATAAGCAATATAGTTAAAGATAGTTTCAAAGAAATTAGGCATCAACAACAAACTGCCTTATATCTAGACAGAAATTCAACATTTCTTTTAATTGAGTTCAATTTTACTCGATTATGAGGAAGTGGAGAGAAAATGTAACGTTGTGTTTGCTACATCAAAGTAATGACAATATACTTTATCATAAATACAATCAACAATGAATAATTTGATTAATGTCAATCCTCATTCAAATATAAACAATCATAAAATGAAAGGCATGTCAACTTCAGAAATCAATTATCCATGCTAGATAAATATCAAATACTGAGATAAATATCAGATACAAATACGAAATTCAATATCAGATACAAATACAGAATTCAATTGAACCATATTTCTTTGTTTATTACAGTCTTAAATCAGATGTATAAGCAAATTGTTGGAATATACGTGTATACTGAAATATATAATGCATCAACAGAATGTATAAGCTTTTATACATTATACAATATTTCAAAGAAGAAGGGTTGTAACAGATTAAAGCATAACTCTACATTTTATGAGAATCAAACACAACTTCTACTTGTAAGTAAATACATTTGAAAGTAGAGTTATACAAGCCATTTGGATTTAGAGAAGAAAACACAAGTTCTACTTGTAAGTTTTATTCCATGAACCATATTGAATTTAGAGAAAAAGATACAAGGAAAAGTGTACATTGTCATGATTCACTATAAAATATTAGAATAACTTGTACATAGAGGTAAAATATAAGCGCAAACGTGTACCCATTGCATATTTCTAAAATTCTAACTCAGGAAACTAACTTCAGCAGTTTTGTAAATGTATTATAACATCTAAATAACTCCTTCATTGTACCCAAATAGAAACTTTAGTATGGGCAACTAGTTCCTAGGGAAAGATTAATCATAATTAAGCAAATACACAAAATATATGCAGCTGTATAACAATTTGCACATCATATATGATTTTGTTGAATATTATGATTGATTAGTGGGTATGATATCTGGTGTTGATTTGGTTATGCTCCTAAACTGCAAATGAGAGGCACATTACTAAAACTGAAAAATATCCATATTAACTATATAACTTTAGAACTTGATTTTTTTTAACACAAAAATTTGTAAAAATTTATTCTGTTTGTCTTAGGATATTAACTGCTACGATTAATCATAAGTTCTATATATATACATAAGTTCAAATGTATGTCATGTATAAAGAACCACAAGTTAGGACCAAGTTATAAGAATGGGGAACTAGTTCGGTAGGCAAAGCTTAATCATAATTAAGCAAATACAGAAAATATCCTCTTCTGGATAACAATTTGCACATAAAGAAAATTAAACATGCATATTAACAAGTGATCAAACATGCAGGCAGACGATAAATTTCACAATCACAACAACCATTCCATTGCATGACTAACCTAATATGCTATCCTTTTCTTTCAAATGCTTTTGTGGTTATCACTTGGATCCACCTGAACAGAAATGAAACAACCATCATATCTGAACTATGACACGTCAAACAGAAAGGAAAACTGGTTTCAGATCTTTCTCGCAATCAAAGCCGTCTCAGGAAAAAGAAGAAAAAGAAGGCAAGAATGCGAATCAATGTTCAAAATCACAAAACCAGATCCACCGAACCAAAACAACCACCGAACAAAGACAAAACATTAAAAAAAAGATGGGAAACATCGGATCTTCCGGATCGAACCCAGATCCAGAATGCAGGGAGACCGAACCAGAAGAGATGAGAGCGAGGAGAGTTGGGAGAAGAACATGCAAGGAGGCATACGGAAGAACAAAAGGAGAGGAAACTTACCCAGATCCAAAATGCACGAACGTCTGACGAGGAGTTTGGTTGCTTCGGAGACGGTAGCGTATGTTTTGGGAGAAACGGTGAAGAGAAGCGGTGATAGGTTTGGACGAATAACAACGAGGATAATGATGTAATTGTAATGTTCCATCCCGGGGCAGCAAAATCATGTACCACAGTTTGTTGATGTACAGAAAATTACCGTCCCCGTAATCCTGAGACAGGGACAACTTAGTGGAGACATAAAACCAAACACTCCGGAGATGGAATTTTTGAGTCTCCGTCCACTGTCCCCACCCATGAGAACGGTAACCAAACACAGTGTAATTGATCTTGATCCTATTTCTCATATTGGTGCTCATGATGATGTCCAGAATCATGTTCCTAATCAGCATGTTAATGTTGAAAATGTTGATGGTGATGCTGTTGTTAATGAGGTAGATGTTCATGTTCCTGAAGTTGTGGATGAGTCGACTGTTCCATTTAGGAGGTCTACTAGACAGCATGTTCCTTCTTCCCGCCACTCACCTGAGGATTGGGTATTACTCACTAATGGGGGAGAACCTGAATGTTATGAGGAAAGCTATTGAAGATGAGCATAAGGATCATTGGATTGAAGCTATGCAAGATGAGATGAAATCTTTGCATGAAAATCACACCTATGAGTTGGTGAAGTTGCCTAAGGGCATGAGAGCTTTGAAGAACAAATGGGTATTCAGAATCAAAGCTGAAGAGCACAGTTTGAAGCCACGATATAAAGCCAGATTGGTTGTTAAGGGATTTGGTCAAAGGAAAGGTATTGACTTTGATGACAATTTTTCTCCTGTTGTAAAAATGTCTTCTATTCGAACTGTTCTTGGTTTTGCTGCTAGTCTTGATATGGAGATTGAGCAGATGGATGTCAAGACAGCCTTCCTTCATGGTGATTTGGAGGAGGAGATTTACATGGAACAACCTGAGGGCTTCAAGGTGAAAGGAAAAGAAGACTTTGTGTGCAAATTGAAGAAGAGTTTGTATGGGTTGAAGCAGGCTCCTAGGCAGTGGTATAAGAAATTTGAATCAGTTATAGGGGAGCAAGGTTATAAGAAGACTTATGGAGATCATTGTGTGTTTGTTCGCAAATTTTCTGACAATGATTTTATCATATTGTTACTTTATATAGATGATATGTTGATTGTGGGCAGGAATGCTTCTAGGATTGCTGAGTTGAAGAAGAAACTAAGTAAGCCTTTTTCTATGAAAGACTTGGGTCATGCCAAGCAAATTTTAGGCATGAGAATTACTCGTTGCAGGGATGTCAGAAAGCTGTACTTGTCATAAGAGAAGTACATAAAGAAGATACTTTAAAGGTTTAGTATGACTGGGGCTAAACCTGTTGCTAGCCCACTTGCTCCTCATTTCAGATTGAGTGTCAACCAATGTCCTTCTACAGATGAAGAGAAGGAAGAGATAAAGAAAGTTCTATATGCCTCAACAGTTGGTAGTTTGATGTATGCTATGGTGTGTACCAGGCCAGACATTGCTCATGCAGTTGGTACAGTAAGTCGTTTTCTCTCTAATCCAGGTGAAGAACATTGAAATGCAGTGAAGTGGATTATGAGGTATCCCAAAGGTACAACTGACTTGAGTCTTAGTTTTGGTGGTGATAAACCTTTGTTAGTTGGTTTTACTGATGCAGACATGGCAGGAGATGTTGATTCTCGAAAGTCTACATCAGGTTTTATAATCAAGTTTGCAGGGGGAGCTATAGCATGGCAATCAAGGTTGCAGAAGTGTGTTGCTTTATCAACCACAGAAGCTGAGTTTATTGCAGCTACAGAGGCTTGCAAAGAGTTGTTGTGGATGAAAACTTTTCTTCTTAAGCTTGGTTTCAAGCAGGACCGGTATGTGTTATTTTGTGATAACCAGAGTGCCATTCATCTTGGAAAGAATGCTAGTTTCCATGCAAGATTGAAACACATTGATGTTAGGTATCATTGGATACGAGATGTGATCAATTCCAAGTTGCTAGAGCTAGAGAAGGTTCATACAAATGATAACGGTGCTGACATGATGACTAAAGCATTGCCGAAGGAGAAGCTTGAGATTTGTTGCTTGATAGCCGGTATGGCTAGATCCTCCACTTAGTCGTGAGGGGGAGATTTGTTGGGTTTGGGTCCACTCCTAAGTGGAGCCCAAAGCCTAACATATATAAGGGGTTTTAAAACCCTAAAGAGAAGAGTGCAGCCGGTAGAGGGAAGAGAAAGAGAAGAGAGAGAGGGAGAGAGAGGGAAGAGAGAGAAAGAAAGAGAAAAAAATTCATCTTTGCGTAGTAATCTTCTAACCTTCGATTGGATGGTGATTTCTTGTCGGATCGACCTGAAATTTTAACTAGAGGTTCCTCTCTCATTGTTCTTCATTCTGAACGGTAGAGATCGGATTTGAAGGTCTCCAAGGTTCCCTGATCTTCAATCGAAGTTGCTGAAATTTTAAGGGTGATATTGTTCTCAACTCTTTGATTTTTCATCTTGTTGATGATTATTGTTGTATTTTGAGTTGAGTGGTGACTCTAGTTGTATCTAGAGGTGAAAAACTCTGTAACTTGATTGATTATAGTGGAGTTTTTCTTTACTAGACTAGGTCCCGTAGTTTTTCCTTTCTCACATTGAGGGAGGTTTTCTATGTAAAAATTGCCTGTGTTATTTATTTCTTACTGCTTAATTTTGTGCATTGGTGAGTTGTTGGCTGCTATTTTTTTTTTGGATTGGTTGTGGTTGTTCACACAGAGAAAGGTTTATTGATTCTGGTTTGTTGCCGCTGCTTGATCGACACCTCCTTTCCCAACATTGGGGTGCAGATTCTGATGACCGATGCTCTACAACATGAGACCGTGCACTGAGACTAAATGCAAGTAGCCAGGATCCTTTTTCCTTTACTCTGTCCCTTATTTTGTCCCATTGGATCCTAGCCACCCATTGGGACCCCACACAGATGAATGGCTGAGATCCAATGGGACAGAATAAGGGACAAGGTAAGGACAGAGGATCCTACCCAAATGAACGGTTGAGATTTAATGGGACAGAGTAAGTGACATGATAAGGGAGAGAGGACCGTTTCCGAATGCAAGAGCTTGGCAAATGTTATAACTGCGATTAGCCGAATACTTAGGTTAAGTCACTGCTAAATAAGCTTAAGGTTTCAAGTTCTAAAATTCCAGATATATTTTATGATAACAAGAGCATAATTATGTTAGCTGCAATTCCAGTACTGCATTCCAGGATTAAGAATGTGGAAATAAAATTTCAGTTTGTGCAAGAGAAAGTCATTATTAAAGAAGTAGTTGTCTTCATGTTTCTTCACAAGATCAACTTACCGATGTATTCCCAAAATCAGTACCACATTTACGATTCATAGATCAACGTCACAAACTCAGAGTAGAAAATTATCTCCCTGAGTTTGAGGGGGATTGTGAGAAAAAATAGCTTGCATTCTATTATTGACAGCTAAGGTAAGTTGGAGTAAAATTTTAGAACAGAATTTAATATGTTGTTCAGTCGGTACCTTAATTTAATTAACTATAACTAATGGGCTGGGTTCATTTATTCATAGAATATATTTATTTATTGGCTGATAAGTCTTAGGCAACTACAGTACTATTAACATTAGAGACAAGTCTCATGTCTTTGCCACGTTTTCAGTTTCCTAATCCATGAAACTGAAATTTGACCATGTCCTATGCCTATACGTACAATTAGTTTAATCAAATGTCGTCTAATGTTTGAGGTCATTGATGATAAGGTCTGTCAAATCCTACTAATCACTGTTATGCACGTATCAATATCATCTTACAGATCCGATATTGCAGCTCAGGAACGAGTTCATAGGCTTGAATTTTCCAAACCAAAGCACAAGATAGGTAGGGGAACGTGATGGCGGGTCAACTTGTGACGATGATTGTGAAATCTTCTTTTTTGGTTTAGGAAAACGGTTCTTGTAGATGATTTGGAAACAAGTTCAGAATCCATTTTGGCTGTGTTGTGGGTGGGTCGATTCTGGAGAATCCGGTATTCTGAGACATATATAGGAAACGAACAAAAGGCAAGGATATTTGTTGCCATTTGGAGTCTGATACAAAGAATTTGTTTCAGATTCTAGATCAAGAACAGTGACAAAATCCAGGATTCAGAAGATATTCTCTACAGATCATTATGTGGGTAATTTTGAAGATGGGAGAAAATTGCAGGTAATGATCGATTTTCGTTAATCGAAGGTTTCAGCAAGGCTTAATTTTGACCAGATTTTATTCAGAGGAGAATCAGTAAGAGACCAAGGATGAGCGCTAAAGATCCTCTGAAACTCGACGACGAACAGCTAGCCGAACTACGTGAAATATTCCGGTCATTCGACCGGAACAAAGACGGAAGTTTGACGCAACTGGAGCTGGGGTCACTCCTCCGATCACTGGGTCTGAAGCCGAGCGAAGACCAACTCGAGGCATTGATTCAAAAGGCAGACACAAACAGCAATGGCCTGATAGAGTTCTCGGAGTTCATAGCACTTGTGGAGCCAGACCTTGTGCAAGCAAAGTGCCCGTACACGGAGGACCAGTTGAAGAAGATATTCAAGATGTTTGACCGGGACGGCAACGGATACATAACTCCGGCAGAGTTGGCGCACTCGATGGCCAAGTTGGGACATGCTTTGACGGCGGAGGAGTTGACGGGTATGATAAAGGAGGCCGACACAGACGGAGACGGTTGCATAAACTTTCAGGAGTTTGCTCAAGCTATTACATCTGCAGCTTTTGACAATTCTTGGCTCTGAATCCGTCGGTTGTTTTAATGGCTTTCATCCTTTTTTTTTTCTCAGCCTTCAAGCAGGAGATGCAAAACGTTGTCAGTCAATTTCCTACAGTTTCATGTCTTTTCCTTAACATGTTATAAAGCTAGTCTTCAGTTTGCGATCATCTGTTGCCTTGCAATAACCTAGTCAACTTGTGCAGAGCGCCAGAGCGAGGAAAATGGATCGTATCGAATGCTTTCATTTTCAAGAATTCTGTAATAATTGTCATTGCATGCTTTTGTTATAGCATCTCCATTCGATTTTAGATATACATATACGAAATGAGTCCAAACTCCAAAATGTTTCTTTCTTTTACCACCGGTAAGCATATATAGATTCCTGTCACGACTTACAGTAAATTTAAACTCAACCCACGATTTTAGATGAATGCTTTAAGATTAACTTGACCACTATCATATTTCAAAATGCAAAAAATACAAAAATTTATGTCTTACTTTGTTTTTCCACTAAGTGCTCATAGACGGTTGCCCTTGTTTGTTCTTGTATTTCTAAGCTTATACACTAATGTTAACATAGGTAGCCTGTTCCGATAAATCTATTTGTGCAATTTCTTAGCCTTAATCGGTTAATCCTTTCCTTTGTTCTTAACAGTCATATTTTTCTATTCTCTCGTCTCGAGCAGCCCATAACAAAATGACGACTTTTTTGAATTGATAGATGATTCCTGGGCTAAAATAGCCTTTAATCATTTAACTTTGTGATATAGTGAAAATGGTTATTAGGCATTGTACTTTAAATGACTTTCATAAGATTAAGCAAAACATTGATTGTTGGATATAAGAGCAACCTAACCTGTCTGCTTCACTTTTATTAATTGATTATGTCATATTAACAGGGAATTTATGACTACTTTTATTGATTGTACTGTCAATTTTTTAACATTGACACTTGCGAGTAAGGGTGTAAAGTTAAGCCTTGCAAAAATGAATCTTGAAAAAGCCGGAGCTGAAAAATTTATAAATGGTCCATGCAATATTCATATATGCGAACAGGTCTTGTGGCGATTTAGGTGATATGTGCTCTAACCCAAGTAGGGATGGGTAATTGGACACTGTCACCTCATAATCAATAAGGTTAATAATTCGAATCAATGTTCATAACATATGATAGTATCAAATTATTTTGCCATTGTCACCCAATAAGTATCATTGTATATTATATGAGTCAAAGTTATAAATATCGTACCGAGGTAGGTACCGGATTGAGTTCTTGAACGGAATTGTATCGATCTTGATGGAATCTGCAGATGCTGCTTTTAAATTTTTAAATTTATGAAATAGTCCCTAAAATTTTTAAAAATTGTAAAATAATCCATATTGGTATATTGTACAATTGTACTATATACTTTACTAGTTCTTGTTTATATCAACCATATTTTCAAAAATCTTAATAATAAATAATAATAATAATTTTAAATTTTACATATAAATAATTACCACAATTAATATAATTATAAACAAAGACAATCATCATCATACAATTATAAAATTAAGAATAATACAAAGTATTTAAAATATTACAATAATACAATTTCATCATTTTAATAAATAATATTACATCAAAAATTCAAAATAATCCATAAAAAGAACAATAAATATTACAAAAAGAGTTGATGACGAAGAAGTAATCAAGTAGAAGTTAAATCTGAAATAAAAATATTACAGTTACATTACATATATACAATTTAGCATAAACATCAAATACAAGTAAAATTAAAAGAAGAGGAAAAATAAAAATCTGAAATTCAATCAACAATGGGAAGATACCTGCTAGAGCTGCACTAATCGTAGTGATCATTTGGTACAAAATCCCCATTATTGAGATGAGCTTCATCATCATTATCATTCAAATTTAATGCACCAAATGACATGTCAATACTTTCCCATCCAAGATTATCTTCTAAATCTAAATCATTTACATCAACCAAATTGGGTTCTTCAGAAATCCAATCTGCCAAAACATCAATATTATCAATGGCAATTGGATCATTTGAACTACTTGTGCTATTAAGATTCCTAGTAAACAATTAACTTTAACTATTAGAAAATTATAAGAAATTATATCGAAATTAATAATGATAATAATAAAAATAACATACCTTTCCCAAATTTTTAAATTGTAACGTATATAAACCAAGTCATTCAATCTCTTATGCTCCAATTTATTCCTTTTCTTTGAGTGGATAAATTCAAATGTGCTCCAGTTTCATTCACACCCATTTGCACTCACACATTGACTTAAAATCCGAATCACAAACCTTTTCAATTTTAGAACACAATTTTTGAATTGATCCTACTAAGAAACTGCAAGTTATAACATAATAAAAGTAGTATTATAAACAAAATAAAGTGATAATTAATTTTCAACATATAAGAAATAGGAAATAAGTAATATTTGGAGAAAGTTTCCTTTTTGTTGAATAGCAATTGGCATTCTAAAATCCCTATAAGACAATTTATAAAGCTCTATTTGTGAGTTTAAAAGATCTTGCATTGCGTAATGAGGAACAATTGTTGTAATTGTGAAAAGCATTCATCTACTAACTTTAGCTTGTTTTTTAAGATCTAGTCTAAAATACACACTAGGATTAAAAAATGCCCCAGCTGCAAACAATGGAGAAGAAAATTGTCTTTCCTTTCTCTCATTAGTGATTGAGAGATCTGGTGAGTATAAAGAAGGCCTATTTTTCAGATTGGCCTTGATTTCTTCCATCGCTCTTTCTATAACATAAAAAATGTAACCCATTGTTAGCTTTTCTTCACTATTAACCAACCGAAGCACCCTCACCAAAAGCTCACAAACTCGAATAAAATTGACATTACGACCAAAATTTTCTATCTTCTAATATAATATTACAAACCTCTATTCCAACATTAAACCTAGCATGCTGAGATGCAACCCACTTATCACTTGTAAACATTTGCCTTAACTCCTTCATCGAAACAAAAGACTGAAGTAATAAAAAATTTGTTGTAAATCTTGTCACAACAGGGCGACACAAATTCCTACCATTGGTTTATTTTCTTCTCATCAAATTCAAAACCCATGCACGATTATAAACAAAATTTGTCACCTTTTTAGCCTTCTGCATAGTCTCATCAATTACAAGAAAATATCTAGGATCCCTTATATTCTCCAGCATTAAGTCAATGCAATGTGCAACACAAGGAGTCCAAAAAATGAATTATAGGTATTCTGTAACCTTTTCCTTGCCTCTTTATAAACGGAATCATTGTCATTAATAAACTGAACAATGTTTCCCGGCCCTACTTCATTCACAACTTTTTCAAATATCCCAAACAAAGTCTCAGCATTTCTAATAAGGCCAGATGCATCAATAGATTTAAAAAACATAGAGACATTTGAAAAATAAACTAAAAATTTTATAATAGGCTCTTTTCTCCTATTTTTCCATCTATCACATATAATTGAACAACCATAAGTACTCTAACTCACTCTTCTTTTAGCCAAATAATTTCTAATTTCAGAAACAACACAACTCAAAAGTTTACCTCTTAAGTCATCAATCGATGGCCCTTTGTATCTCGGACCATAAGAGGCTATTACATCCATCATAGATTGATAATAATAAGAATGAGAAGCATTAAATGAAGAATCTGTATCATACAACCATCTAGCTACTGCCATATCGACATTGTGAGTCACTTCTCTTGATTGCATTGCACTATGAATTGAAGGTTGGGCTCCAAGAGTTGTTCGTGGTGCAAAGAAACTAGTCACCTGCCTTCTTATCTTCCTCACATCAGATTCTTCAAGATCCTGAGGCTGAGATGGAACATTACTAGTACCAGTACCAGTACCACTTCCACCTTCAACATTTCCATAATCACCATGGAAACCAAAAAATGAACTTCCACTACCAATTTCAAAAATCCAATCTTCCCCTTCTACCTTTCTCAAATTGACGTTCATCAAGCAATGTTTTCATTTGTCACTTCACATCATGACTTACTTTTTTACACGCTTCCACATCTCCTTTAACCCTAGTTAAATGCCTTTTCAATCGGGTGATTCCTCCACCTTTCAAATGCTTGTTACAAAACAAGCAAATGGTATGATTCTTTTGACCATGAACCGCACTAGCGTGAGCCCAAGTTGGATCACTGTATCTTCCTAAACTAAGTTGATCAGGAGTATTTGAACTTCCTTCCATTGATCTGTACACAAAAATAAATAACACATAAATTCAGTACACAATGACAATATGTATATCCATCTTATATAATATAACTCATTCTGTAATAATCACAAAGCTAACAATTCAAAACATTCAACATATATAATAAGTAACACAAAACATACTCCAACAATTTGCAATTTTAACAATTACAAAACAATCATAATATCATTTCCACTTCCTTCCATTTCCAATTCTAACAGTCACATAGCATTCATTATTGTTTTTTCATTCCTAACAATTTCCAATTCCAACAATCACAAAACATTCATAATTCCATTTCCATTATAACAATAACCAACAATTTTCAATCCCAACAATCACAAAACAATCATAATTTCATTTCTATTTACAGCAATTTCCAATTATAAGTTTCTAACAATCACAAAACTTTCATAATTTTATTTCCATTCCATTCCATTTACAACAATTTTCAATCTTAAAATTTACAAAACAATCATAATTCCATTTTCATTTCATTCCATTTACAACAATTTTCAATCTTAAAAATTACAAAACAATCATAATTCCATTTCCATTTCATTCCATTTACAACAATTTCCAATCCTAACAATTACAAAACAATCATAATTCCATTTCCATTCCATTCTATTTTTAACAATTTCCAATCCTAACAATTACAAATCAATCATAATTCCATTTTCATTCCATTCCATTTCTGACAATTTTCAATCCTAACAATTAAAAAACAATCATAATTCCATTTCCATTCCATTCCATTTCTAACAATTTCAAATCCTAACAATTACAAAACAATCATAATTCCATTTCCATTCCATTCTATTTACAACAATTTCCAATCCTAACAATTACAAAACAATCATAATTCCATTTCCATCCCATTCCATTTCCAACAATTTTCAATCATAACAATTACAAAACAATCATAATTCCATTTCCATTCCATTCCATTTCCAACAATTTCTAATCCTAACAATTACAAAATATTCATAATTCCATTTCCATTCCATTCCATTTCTAACAATTTCCAAACCTAACAATTACAAAACAATCATAATTCCATTTCCATTCCAGTCCATTTCTAACAATTTCCAATCCTAACCATTGCAAAACAATCATAATTTCATTTCCATTTCATTCCATTTACAACAATTTCCAATCCTGACAATTACAAAATATTTATAATTTCATTTCCATTTCATTCCATTTACAACAATTTCCAATCATAACAATTACAAAAAATCATAATTCCATTCAATTTCTATCAATTTCCAATCCTAACAATTACAAAATACTCATAATTCTATTTCCATTTCCTTCCATTTACAACAATTTTCAATCCTAACAATTACAAAACAATCATAATTTCATTTCCATTTCATTCCATTTACAACAATTTCCAATCCTTACAATTACAAAACATTCATAATTCCATTCCATTTCTAACAATTTCCAATCCTAACAATTACAAAACATTTATAATTCCATTCCATTTCCAACAATTTCCAATCCTAATTATCACAAAACATTCATAATTCTATTTCTAACAAACCATAATATTATAGAAACCATTTTATATTTTGTTCTTAAATATATATGTTGTTTTATAATTCTTAATCGACATTAATAATCGTAAGTATAAATTGGAATCTACAAGTATACAACATATTCACAAATCACAATTTGATAACAAATAGTTTTTTGGAAATATTTATTACATCACTACTTTGTAGTTTGTACTTTCACACATTACCAATTTTAAATATTTATGATACCTACACATATATATTACCATTCCATTAAAGTTCAACATCTTTTAACTTTTATAGTCAATTAATTATTTACCTAGCTAAAACTAATACTCAAATAGGCAAATACTCTCATTAACTACAATCAAGTTATTATTAATTTCTAATTCCATAATTTTATACTTAACTAATTATTTACCAAAATTCAATACCCAAATATTAAAAATAAATCACCATTTAACAAAGGTTATGAATGTGTCAATTAATGATTTAAGCTTTTTCAAATTTACTAATTTTGATTATCAATTTTATAATTTTACATTTAATTATTAATTTCACATTTGATTATCAATTTTAAAATTAGGTTTAAATATTGATTTGATTTTGATTATCAACTTTCAATTTTAAGTTTTAATAACTAATTAATCAACATCAACAATTTAACTTTAATGTTTAAATTTAAAACATAAGGTTAACCATAAGCACCAAATTATCATTAAATAAATACATGTATAATTAAACATTTCAAATTATCAAACTCAATCTCAATTCTCAAATTCAATTACTCAAACTCAAATTCAATCTCATTCAGCAATAATCCAACAATTCAATATCAATATTGTAATCACAAGCCAATTTTCACCATTCAATACTGTAAATCACCATTTCAAATTTCCAATCCACTTCCAAAATGACAAAATCCAATTCCAATTTCAGTTCAACTTCAACATTCACAAATGAAAAAAAATCAATCAACGTCAATATCCATTCCCATTTCCCATTCTCAGCCGAAATCAACATTCAAATTTTTACCCAAATCCAACACAACAACACAAATTTTTAAGCCCAAATCCACCATCATCCAACAACCAACACAATCACAGAATGAATAATTTTCAAAATGCCATGAAAAATGAAAAAATCAAAGCACATACACCCCAAAACAATCGAGTCATCGTCAATCCGGGTCGACATCAGGTCCTGTGGTGCGTCTGAGCTGAGGTGGTTGTGTGCTGTGTCAAAGGAAGAGAGACGACGAGGAGGAAGGAAAGGATCGAAGGAGAAGGAGTGCTGGAGCGGGTTGAGGTCGAACTGTCGAAGGGAGAAATAAGAGATTGCCAGCCGTGCGAATCAACAGTCGAAGCAGGAGGATTGGAGGACTGGAGGAGACGTCGATGGCGAGGAGGAGACGGCGATAAGACGACGACTTCACGGGGAGACACTGAGAGAGAGATCAGAGAAGACGAAGAGAGAGGAGGCCAGCGACGTGGGTGGAAGAAGAACCGAAGAATCCAGAAGGGGGTAATTAGGTTTAAAACTTTCGAAAATTGCAAATTAGTCCTTGCAACTTTTGGAAGTTACGGTATCGGTCGGAATTGATGGTTCCGACCGGTACCTATCGGTAAATGTCGATATTGATCGATATTTGAGATCGGTACTGGTGTTCATCATTTCGTACCATTTACTGACCAGTATAGTACGAATCTTAACTCTTTGATATGAGTTATGCATATAATTGATATTCTTCAAACTTTTATCAAGTTACAAAACCAACATACATTACCTTGATATTACTTCTTGCATATTATAGTTAAAGAACATGTTTTAAGTTTGAAATTATATATGTTTAAGATTCATTAGAACTTTAATTAAATACTTTGTAACTTATTTTTAAATATTTGTTTGTCTTGCTTATTTAATTGACCTTAGAATTGAGTTTTAGTTTTAGCATGGTGGGACCTTCAAATTTACCTCTATCAGAGACTATGAAGGAGGAGAAATATATAATTTATAGTCAAGCTGGATTAATTGACGACATTACAATTCATATGCACATTAAAGGACTTGGGCTATAAAGAGGTTGAAGTTTTTAATTATAAATTTCCGTAGGAGTCTTTTGTGGATGACATTAAGAGACTTAAGAAGTGAGGCTTACATCTTTGACATGATTAATTTAATTGAAAAGAAAGGCTATGAGATTATGGAGGTATTTTTTTTAATAATGTTGTGTATTCCTTATTGAGACATAATAAAGGATGTTTAGAAGATCAAAGTGAATAAGTTTATATAAGGTTGTAGATGTAAGAAAATAGTGTATGCATCATATACATACGATGCGGAAAACAAAAAAAAATTATTTCAAGACTTTTTGAAGTCCAAAATCTGTGTCAATACAAAGAGGTACCATAATTCTCAAATCACAACGACCAAAGGAGACCGTCTTTAATGGTATCCACACAGAGGTCAGAGAATCTAACTGAATCAAACTCTTTGATTCAAATATAGCTAGAAAAAAGAAGAGAGTGCTAGCTCTTACCTTTGGTCTTAGAGAGAGGAAGAAGATGAAGATTGGAAGAAGATGGAGAGAGCTTTGGAGATGGCTTGAAAACTTGGTTTTTGAACTTGTTAAAAAAACCCAATATGTATCCAGTTTTTCTGCACTTTTTCCTGCATCCAGTACTAAACTTTAAGTCAAAATTGAAAACTCTAAATGATAGAATTTGAATTCGATGTCTTCATAAAAAATGTAGCCTTATGTCTCTAATTTAATCCAAATCAAAAACCATCTCATTTGAATAACTACAAACAAGTTATGGATAAAAAACAGAAGCATGATCAGTTAAATTGTTATAGCTAGCATTTTCCAGTTCCCTCTCTTTCTCTCTTCCAATTTTTTTCTAGATATTTGTAAGTCCCTACAATTTACACCTAACACATCCTTTCTACTTCATTTGTTCTTCATTCTCAACTCCATTTCAATTCCAAAAAATTCACAAGACAAATCATGATCCATAATTGATCATTAACCCAAAAAACAGAACATAAACATTCACCCATTCATTATTAATTTTCTGCACTTGTCCTAACCCCATGAAGGTGATCATTCAACTTCAAAACATCTCTATAACAAATTATAAATCATAAATCATCATACATATAAAAAAAGAAATTTACCTAAACATTTCATCACCCACTTTCATTATACATAAAACACCGTTATATGTCATTTAACCTCTAAAAACCATCATAAATACTTCATTTAACCTTGCCCATGTTATTTAAAGCATAACTTACTTGATTTATCTTCAAATCTTCAAAACAACACTTAGCCCTAGCTCCCAAACATCCTACGATATTCATCTTGAAGGTGGGTAGGCTAGGTTTTTCTTGTGGAAAAGAAGAAGACATTATGGAGGAACTGGCAAGTGAAAGATGAGAGAGAGGTAGGTTTAATTTGAATGGAGATTGGCAAAAAAAATCATGGAGAAGGAGAAGGAGAGAGCCACGAAAATGAAGAAGAAGAAAGCAAAAATACAAGACCTTTTAATTGTCTTGCAAATACATGATAGCATCGTGGTAGGCAATAAGGAGGGTCTTTAAAATTAAAAGAGTAATGACTTAAGACATGGTTTGGCAAGTGACACTTGTCACTTGCCACATGTCCAAATTCCCATAGATTTAAACTAGTTCTCTTATTTAACAAGTCCAATCAATTTCAATTTCTACTCCAATTGTTGTTAAGTCAAGAGGACTTCACTTCTATTAATTTTAATGACAATCAAATAATAATAATCTTAAAAATATTTGAATTATTTTGATGAGTTTGTTAAGTGTGCAGAAAAGTGTAAGAAACACTTAGGCAACATAAGACGAAGTCGACGCATACGACGAAGCGCAACATAAGACAAAGTACAACATGAGACGAAACATAAGACGAAGTCGAAGCATAAGACGAAGCGCAACATAAGATGAAGTGTAAAATAAGACGAAGCATAAGAAGAAGTGTAACATAAGATGAAGCGTAACATAAGATGAAGCATAACATGAGATGAAGCATAAGACGAAGTGCAGCAACATAAGACCAAGACGAAGCATAAGATGAAGCTGAATAACAGACGAAATGTTATTACAGATGATACAAAAGGAAGATATTCTAGAACGCCAGTCAGTTAATTAGTTGGAGTTAATTACAGGACTCAACTAATAACCATTTCTAGAAGATTCAAGAAGCAGTTATCAAGAAGACAGTTGGAGACTTAGACTATAAATATTAGTTCAAGTCGAAAAATACATACAGATAGAGAATTACTCTTGAACATTTTAACATTAGCAAAAATTCTGTATTCAAAGTGCAAAAGAAGTAAGCAAACACGTCTATAACGTGAAAGCTCAAAAATACTTTTCTTACAGAGAGAAAGGAAGGCTAGAGCCTGAAGAGGCTAATATAGGTGATAAAGAATACTTTGCGAGAGAGACCTTAAGAGGCTTTACGTATTGAAAGAATACTTGTAAAGTTGACAAGTATAGTGAAATCTAAAAAAAACTCTTGGGATTGGACGTAGTTCAAGGTTTGGGGTGAACTAGTGTAAAATTGTGGCGTTTATTCTCTAACCCTTATCTTTTAATTTTCTTGTGTTAGACGAGAAGATAATATTACTTGTGATTGCATTACTTATCAACTTTCGCAAAGTGTTTTAGTAATCATTTGAATTTTGTAAAGAAATTCAAGAAGTCTCAAAAGATTAATATTTTCAAAAAGATTACACAATTTAACCCCCCTTCTTGTGTAGTTTATATATTATATCGGATTTCTACATTAACAAGTGATTTACTTCAATTATCTCCCATTTTTCAATGGCACTTGTCAATAAATCCCTACGTCATTTATAAAAATTTTCATTGTCATTTGACTCTTATTTCTACTACTATTCATCAATTGTTCTACCACTTGGCATATTTCCTAGTAAAAAATATACCCTTAAATTTCAGAAAATTCTCAAATTTTGTCAAAAATTATAATTTGCTACCTATACACTCCAACTCAATTTATAACACATATAATTCACAATTCCTAACATAATCATATTTATAGATCAATTATACCCAAAAAATATCAAATGAGTGCATGAACAATTGTTTTATGTGCAAAAATCACTATTCACGTGTGTGTGTATGTTATATTATGCATGAGCATGAAATGCATTTTTTTCAATCTCTCTTTAATCTCACATGTACCAAATTTTAAAGTTCTAACCCTTAGTAGGGAACGGAATGTTACATTTCTCCCCTCCTTAATAAATTTCGTCCTCGAAATTCTTATCTAATTGATCAGGAAGGCATGTTAAATGTTTCCTCAATTAGTCCTCCATTTCTCATTTAATTTCACCACTCGAATAATTTCTTCCAATTAACTATAATTAATGAAATCAATCAATCCTCGACTCATTTCTTCAGATATCATACTATCTTATTTGTTTCCTCATTATATTTTAGATTACTCACAATTTTTTTCATGTCATTATTTCTTAGCGTATTCACATATCACTTATTATAATTCTGAGACATCTTTATTGATAATACAACTCATAAGTTATTGGTCCTATGCTCTCAACAACTTTATGTGAATCAATACAATTCGAGTATTGTTTATCCTTTTTCCAAATCTGAGCACACCTAACTAAGGTGATACTCTTAGAAACAATTTGTCTTTCCTTTGATAATTTACATCTCTTGTTAGCCCCAAAATTTTTATGTAATTAAGCATGATTAGAGTAATTAAGTAAATTATGTTAACATTAATTAACTTGACATTGAGTAATATGAGTTGGCATTAAAGATGTTAGGTAATGAGTTAATGGAATTAAATGAATTAGTTGGGTTTTAATGAGGTAGGAAAGAAAAGAAAGATCAAATGGGCTTAAAGATAATTGGGCCTAAGTAAGTTGTAGGATAAAGAGGAAGTAAGGAGGATGTAGGAAAAAAATGAAAGAAGAAGGAATTAAATGAAGGCTTGGGCCTTTTGGGCTTAAGTGAATTAGAGAAGAAGTATAAAAGGAGGAGTTTAAGTGAGTTAGTGTAGGAAGAAGTGAGATTTACGAAATTTAAAGGAGAAGAGGGAGAAGTTTACGTAGAAGAGGAAAGAAAGGAGAAGAAGAAAGGAGCTTGCTAGGGTTTTGGCATTTCCATGAAAGTGAGTGAGTTTTTGAAGAAAGAGCAAGAAGAAAAAGTGAAGAGGAGAGTCTAAGCTTTATTTTGATACAAGAAACTCTTGGGTTGAGTAAAGATTCAAGGTAAGTTATGAAATGTAGTTTGAGTTTGGCTTGATTTTATGGTTTAGAAAGCTTAGAAAGAAGATGGTTTTAGTGATTCTAGGGTTGATTTCATGATTAAGGTTCATTAGGTTTTCAATTTTAGAAACCCTAAATGATGTGAGGTTCTTTCCTTGCCATGAATGAAGGAGGACAAGAAAGAAGAGGAGAACAAGAAGAGAAACTTCCTTAGGCAAGCTTAAGCAAGGATATAAGGTGGGTTTCACTTTTATCTTTATGTTAGTAATGCTTTAAATATTATCTTAACTAAGGAAAATTAATGTTTTTCCAACTATTTTAGAATGAGCATTGATTGACTTTTGATTGTGTATAAATTGATGGATGATTGCCATTAGGTGAGAAATTGATTAGTGCATGACATTGCTTGAAATTGTCATAAATTGGATGAGCATGAATGAGATCATGAAATGTGAGCTAAGCATGAAATGTGCTTTAAGCATGATCGACTTTATGGATACTTGAATATCCATTTTCAGAAAATTAGTCGTGGACAAGACAAGTCCAGCTTTTATGCATGAAATTAAGTGTTATGTGGGTTAGTTAAGTCCACCAGCGAGTCACGTGCACGTCGACGATATAGCCTTCGCCTGCTTGCCCGATTGTGGCATAGGATGTTCCTTTAGGACTCCTCGACATATGACTACACTTGTGTAGCTCATCAAGAACCGTGGACTTTTGAACCATCAGCTATGTGTTTACATGTTAGCGTATATTTTGCAAGAATGAGAATGATATGAAGCATGAACATTATGTTTTGAGATTGATAAATTTCATGAATTGCATGATTGCATGATTTCTATGCAAGTTGCTAAAAGTATGATTAATGAAGCAATGTAGCTTATTAGCCTAAATATAAATGTGTCACCCACAGAGCTAAAGCTCACCCCACCTTCCGTCCCCATCTCCGGTAAAGATCGGGATCATGAAGAATGAGCTCAAGGCATACTCCAAGAATTATGTTTTGATGTATTTCAAGCAAATTGTTGTAAACAATGCTTTAGATGCATTTAAGAAAAGTGTAGTATTTTGGAAGTGTATTTCGAACTATGTTGTAAAAAGAGCTTGAAATTCCCACTAAAGCATTGTAAGCTACTCACTTTGAACGTAAATGAAATGCAAGAATGCTAAGTTCAAATGTATTTTGAGAAATCCATGCATGTTTAAGCCAATTGCATCATTATTATAGTTTGGATATGATAGATGATTTAGAGTGTGGCTGTTGCTTCGAATGGTGTTGAAGATACCTTAGGGTTTAATCATGTTATATGAGGTTGTATGATGAGTCTTACGCAGGTGGAAGTATTAGGATTGAAAATTGGATAGATGTACTTTCAGGAAGAGCATCAAATTTTCCCAAAATTTGATGAACTTTGCCTCGATTTTGACCTTCGTGGGACTTGAATTAGATAAATGAGCCTTCATGAATATTGTAGTAGAAGGTTAGAGCTTTCCAAGGTATATCATTTGCTAAATTTGGAGTTCGGAGTTAAAAGATATGATCCTTACAAGAAAAGCGTAGGAAGAAAAGCGAAAGATAGAAATCGAAGATAGAAAAGCGAAGGAAGAAAAGCGAAGATAGAAATCGAGAAGATAAAAAGCGAAGGAAGAAAAGCGAAGGAAGAAAAGCGAAGATAGAAATCAGAAGATAGAAAAGCGAAGGAAGAAAAGCGAAGGAAGAAAAGCGAAGATAGAAAGCGAAGGAAGAAAAGGTAAGGAAGAAAAGGAAGGAAGAAAAGCGTAAGATAGAAATCAAGATAGAAAAGCAGAAGGAAGAAAAGCAGAAGGAAGAAAAGCAGAAGATAGAAATCAGAAGATAGAAAAGCAGAAGGAAGAAAAGCAGAAGATAGAAATCAGAAGATAGAAAAGCAGAAGGAAGGAAAGCAGAAGATAGAAATCAGAAGATAGAAAAGCAGAAGGAAGGAAACCAGATGATAGAAATCAGACGATAGAAAACCAGATGATAGAAATCAGACGATGAAAAAAAAAACAGGACGTTGCAGAATGTAGGAGATAGAATCAGCCTTTTTAGTCTTCATAAGAGCTATAGAACTAGATGTATACTTTCATATGGTGAAAGAACGAAAGCATTTGGTGCTATAGATTAAAAGTTATAGCAATCGCGCCAAAAGAGTTTCAATTCGATTTCAGAAGTGAGCATGGTTCAATGTTTCGGGCATAATTCTTTCATACGACCTCCAAATGAGGTGAGGATTGAACCATTGGATTTATAAGACACATATCTTTCACTCCAAAAAATTCGGTATCAACTGGAGTTAAATTAAGAAAGTTTGTTCTAAAACAAGTGAAAGGTCAGTTAAGAGGGCATGTTTCGGGTATGAACTCTCTTAGACTTTTGGAGCGTATCTTGAGTTATATGACTCCGATTAAGGTGATTCTTGCCTCTGTGTGAACGTGAGGCCTTAAGCTACATTGATATGAACAAGTCTAAATGTGATTTTTGATGATTAGGTAGTGTACGCTCATCACCCTTATGGAACCACAGCATCAAACGCTGCAAAGTAGGGAGCGCAAGCTTTAGGGCTCCGAAATTTTGGGCTCTGGAAACGGGTCCAATAGGTGTGGAATGTAAGCAAGAGCACGAGCGTTAATGTTAAGGTATAAATAGTTGGAGTTGGGATCCGGTCTCGGGATCGGGTTCTGACATCTGTGGTATCAGAGCAGCTCTAGGTTTATGATTTCCTAGGAACCCTAGTGGGTAGCCTCAAGAGTAGAGTCAGCATACATCATGTTACATGAGCTTTAAACTTGTTTTAAATACAGTACATGCATCATTGATTTTGAATTGTTTTACATGATTTGAACTTGTCTTACAAGCATGAGCTAAAGATTTGAAATGTTTTCACTAAAAGGAGTAATATGCCGCCTCGAAGAAGAACTCGAGGAGCTCAAGCTCGATCAGGCTCTCGAGGGAAATGCAGACGAATCCCACATTCCCTGGATGTAGGGACTATCCTGCTTGATTCAGAGGCACCGAGTGTGCAGCATGAAGTGCCTCTCCAGCCCCTCCTATGCCTCAAGTAGATCCCAGCTCTTTCAGGCCTTCGCCCAGGCTTTCATCCATGCCATGGGCCAAGGACCACAAGCTCAGATGCCAGCTCCAGCAGATCGGAGTGGGCAGTATGACAAGCTCCGGAAGTATGGGGCTGTCGATTTCAGCGGGACTACTAATCCCGAGGAGGCGAAGCATGGTTGAAGAGGACCGAGAGGGTCTGAATCGATGAAGTGCTCGGATGGGGAGAGGGTAGAGTATCGACTAGTTTATTGCGGGGGATCTGTTGCCTTTGGTGGGGCAAGGCTGCCCATGATCAGTAGTACCTCCAGAGCTGACATGGAAGGAGTTTCTAGAAGTTTTCAGGAGGAAGTACTTCTCGAGGGTTTACATCCAAGAGAAGGCCAGGGAGTTTCTGAGCCTCACACAGAGGGAGCAGAGCGTGAGTGAATATGAGCTGAAGTTCACTCAACCGTCTCGATATGCAGCAAATATTGTGGCGACAGAAGAGGATAAGTGCCGCAAGTTTGAGAGCGGACTGCACCTAGGGATCAGGGAGAAGGTGCTGATCCATAATTTCCATGACTATCAGCAGTTGGTAGATGCAGCGCTCCAGGCTGAGAAGCTGGAGAATATTAAGGCTGAAGTGAGTAGGAAAAGGAAGAACAGAGCAATCTTCCAGAAGGGAGTGAGTGCTCCAAGACTGGAGGAGCACCAGGACCCATCATACTCAGAGTGGCATGGGCAGTAGTGGTCCTGCCAAGAGTCAGCAGTCCAGGGCAATTTCTGAATAGGTCTCTAGTGTGGGAGGCTCAGGGAAGTCATGGAAGGGCAAGTATCCTCAGTGTGATCAATGAGGAAGTTTCATCCGGGAGGTGTCTCAAGGGCTTTGGTGGTTGTTTCGGTGTGGAGAGAAGGGCATATGATGAGAGATTGTCCCAGAGGTGAGACAGGAGGTTCCCAAGCTTAAGCTCGAGGCGGCAGAGGCAGTGGGAACCAGGCGATTCTGAAGGCGATTCTAGAGCAGTCAAGAGGGCTAATCCTGCAGGGAGACCAAGGGCACAGGTTCAGGCGCCAGCTAGAGTATTTTCCATGACCAGAGAGGAAGCTGCAGCTGCTCCTGAAGTTGTGACTGGTATGGCTTAGTTATTTGACTCTCCTGTTTATGTGTTAATTGATACTGGCTCCACACATTCTTTTGTTTCCTCAAGTATGAATATGCATGCTGTATGTCCTGAGATTATGGACAATTTTCTGGTTGTTAATACTCCTTTAGGGGGTAAGGTGGTGATTAGTATGATCTATAAGAATTGTGAGCTCAGTATCGACAGTGCTAGACTGGTAGTAGATCTACTACCTCTAGACCTTCAAGGGTTGGATGTCATTTTGGGGATGGATGTTATAGAGAGATTTAAGGCGAAGCTAGATTGTAGTCTCAAGGAAGTAGAATTTGATCTGGGAAATGGTCAGAAAGTGGTCTTTAAGGGGGACAGGAAAATGCTGGCACCGAGGATCATTTCAGCCTTGTTAGCTGACAGTATGATGAGCCAGGGGTGTGAGGCCTTCCTGGCGCATGTAGTGGATTCAGAAGTGAATGTGGGCAGATTAGAAGATTATCAGGTTGTGAGGGAGTTTCTTGAGGTATTCCCAGGAGAATTACCAGGGTTGCCGCCGGTGAGGGAAATTGAGTTCGAAATTGACTTGATTCCCGGAACCGCGCCAATCTCCATACCACCTTATAGAATGGCTCCAGTTGAATTGAGAGAACTCAAGGAGCAATTGCAGGAGTTGTTGGAGAAGCAGTTCATCAGGCCAAGTTCATCACCTTGGGGAGCGCCAGTTCTATTTGTTAAGAAGAAGGATGGGACATGGCGCATGTGTATAGATTACAGGAAGCTTAACAAGGTGACAGTTAAGAACATATATCCTTTACCTAGGATAGATGATCTGTTTGATCAGCTGCAGGGAGCAAGGGTCTTTTCAAAGATCGACCTCAGATCGAGTTATCATCAACTCCGAATCGAAGTCGATGTTAACAAGACGACTTCAGGACCCGCCACGGCACTACTGAGTTCGTGGTCATGCCATTCGGATGACCAATGCTCCAAATTGCATTCATGGACCTTATGAATAGGGTTTTTAGGAGTTCTTAGATCGGTTTGTCATATTGTTCATTGATGACATTCTGTCTATTCTAAGGATGAAGGAGAGCATGAACAACATCTCGGGATAGTATTGCGAGATTGAGAGAGCAGAGTCTGTATGCCAAATTCAGAAGTGTGAATTTTGGCTGCGTGAAGTAGTTTTCCTTGGACATGTGATTTCCGACAAAGGAATTCATGTTGATCCGAGAAAAGTAGAAGCGATGAGAATTGGCAAGAGCCTAAGACAAGAAAAAGAGGTACGGAGTTTTCGGGCTGGCGGGATATTACTGAAGGTTTGTGGAAGGATTCTCAATAATAGCGCCCTATGACTAAGTCATTAAGGAAGAATCGTTGATTTATCTGGAATGAGGATTGCCGCAGAGAGTTTTGAGGAGCTTAAGCGGCGGTTAACTAGTGCTCCCATTTTAATCACGCCCAATGGAGATCGGGGTATCTGATATCTGATGATGCTTCGAGAAGAGGCTTAGGTTGTGTGTTAATGCAGAATGACAAAGTGATAGCCTATGCTTCACTGCGATTGAAGCCATATGAGTTGAATTATCCGACTCATGATCCGGAATTGGCAGCGATGATTTTGCCTTAAAGATATGGAGACACTATCATATGGGGTTCGCACAAGGGTTTTCACGGATCACAAAAGTCTTAAGTACATCATGAGCCGAAAGAATCAATCTGAAGCGAAGATGGTTAGAGTTGCTCAAGGACTATGACCTGATGATAGAGTATCATCCAGGCAAGGCTAATGTAATGGCGGATGCATTGAGTAGGAAGTCATCGATAGCTTATGTTCAGGCAGTTTACTTGCCTCTATTGGAGCAAATGGCCAAGCTTAAGATAAGTCTAAAACAGGATCAGTCAGATTGTATTCTTGTTCAATTCAGGGTGAGGCTGATACTTAGAGAGAAAGTTAAGGAGTTGCAGGAGCAGGATGCAGAACTGAGTAAGCTTCTTGAGGAAAAACAAAATGGTAAGTAGTCTGAAGTGGTAGTGAGAGATGACGGGCTAATGGTAGTCAGAAACAGGTTATGTATCCCGAATGATAAATTAGTTAAGGATGAGATCATAGATGAGGCACACAATGCGCCTTATTCCATGCACCCAGGAAACACCAGAATGTACAGAGATTTGAAGAAACATTTATGGTGGAAAGGCATGAAGAGGATGTAGCAGTATGTGGCGGATGTCTAGTGTGTCAACAAGTCAAGGTGAACACCGTGCACCTTCAGCATGTTGCAGCCATTGTCCATTCTGAATGGAAGTGGCAAAGGATCACAATGGATTTTCTGATGAGTTTGCCGAGGACCAGCAAGAAGCATGATGCCATTTGGGTTATTGTTGATCGGTTGACCAAGTCAGCCCATTTTCTGGCAATTAGGCAAACAGATTCCTTGCAAGTCTTAGCAAAGAAATACATTGATGAAGTGGTAAGGTTGCATGGAGTTCCGGATTCTATAGTATCCGACAGGGATCCTCGATTCACGTCGAGATTTTGGGGAAGTCTCAGGAAGCATTAGGAACTAAATTGAATTTCAAAGACACATTTCATCCTCGAGACGGATGGTCAGTCTGAGAGGACAATCCAGACTCTAGAGGGGATGCTTAGAGCATGTGTCATGGACTTCAGAGGAGCATGGGATGACCATTTGCCGTTGGTCGAATTTGCTTACAACAATTCGTACCATTCGAGCATACAGATGGCTCCCTATGAAGCCCTTTATGGCAGAAGATGCAGGACTCCGATATGCTGGGATGAGGAAGGTGAGAGGAAGCTAGTGGGACCAGAGTTGGTCTAGATGACAGTTGAGAAAGTGGAGGTAATCAAACAGTGACTTAAGGCCGCCCAGGACAGAATGAAAAGCTATGCCGATGCTAACAGAAAAGAAATGGATTATGCAGTGGGTGACAAGGTGTTCCTCAAGACGTCTCCATGGAAGGGAGTTATGAGATTCGGCAAGAAAGGGAAGTTAAGTCCTCGATATGTGGGTCCGTATGAAATTCTAGAGAGGATCGGGCCGTTAGCTTACCGATTAGCATTGCCTCCAGAGTTGTCTCAGATCCACGACGTTTTTCATGTTTCTATGTTGAGAAGGTACAGATCAGATCCTTCTCACATAATTCGCACCACGAGGTTCAAATTGAGTGATGATCTGAGCTATGAGGAGATGCCATTAGCAGTTCTAGATAACAAGGAGAAAGTTCTCAGAAACAAGACGATTCAGCTAGTTAAAGTCCTTTGGAGAAATCATGCAGTTGAAGAGGCGACGTGGGAACCCTTGGATGCAATGAAGGAGAAGTATCCACACCTCTTCAATGAGTCAGGTAAGAATTTCGAGGACGAAATTTCTTAAGGGGGGGAGAAATGTTAGCCCCAAAATTTTTATGTAATTAAGCATGATTAGAGTAATTAAGTAAATTATGTTAACATTAATTAACTTGACATTGAGTAATATGAGTTGGCATTAAAGATGTTAGGTAATGAGTTAATGGAATTAAATGAATTAGTTGGGTTTTAATGAGGTAGGAAAGAAAAGAAAGATCAAATGGACTTAAAGATAATTGGGCCTAAGTAAGTTGTAGGGTAAAGAGGAAGTAAGGAGGATGTAGGGAAAAATGAAAGAAGAAGGAATTAAATGAAGGCTTGGGCCTTTTGGGCTTAAGTGGATTAGAGAATAAGTATAAAAGGAGGAGTTTAAGTGAGTTAGTGTAGGAAGAAGTGAGATTTACGAAATTTAAAGGAGAAGAGGGAGAAGTTTACGTAGAAGAGGAAAGAAAGGAGAAGAAGAAAGGAGCTTGCTAGGGTTTTGGCATTTCCATGAAAGTGAGTGAGTTTTGAAGAAAGAGCAAGAAGAAAAGTGAAGAGGAGAGTCTAAGCTTTATTTTGATACAAGAAACCCTTGGGTTGAGTAAAGATTCAAGGTAAGTTATGAAATGTAGTTTGAGTTTGGCTTGATTTTATGGTTTAGAAAGCTTAGAAAGAAGATGAGTTTAGTGATTCTAGGGTTGATTTCATGATTAAGGTTCATTAGGTTTTCAATTTTAGAAACCCTAAATGATGTGAGGTTCTTTCCTTGCCATGAATGAAGGAGGACAAGAAAGAAGAGGAGAACAAGAAGAGGAACTTCCTTAGGCAAGCTTAAGCAAGGATATAAGGTGGGTTTCACTTTTATCTTTATGTTAGTAATGCTTTAAATATTATCTTAACTAAGGAAAATTAATGTTTTTCCAACTATTTTAGAATGAGCATTGATTGACTTTTGATTGTGTATAAATTGATGGATGATTGCCATTAGGTGAGAAATTGATTAGTGCATGACATTGCTTGAAATTGCCATAAATTGGATGAGCATGAATGAGATCATGAAATGTGAGCTAAGCATGAAATGTGCTTTAAGCATGATCAGCTTTATGGATACTTGAATATCCATTTTCAGAAAATTAGTCAGCGGACAAGACAAGTCCAGCTTTTTATGCATGAAATTAAGTGTTATGTGGGTTAGTTAAGTCCACCAGTAGAGTCACATGCACGTCGACCAGTATAGCCTTCGCCCGGCTGCCTGATTGTGGCATAGGATGTTCCTTTTAGGACTCCTCAGTATATGACTACACTTGTGTAGCTCATCAGTAACCCGTGGACTTTTCGAACCATCAGCTATGTGTTTACATGTTAGCGTATATTTTGCAAGAATGAGAATGATATGAAGCATGAACATTATGTTTTGAGATTGATAAATTTCATGAATTGCATGATTTCTATGCAAGTTGCTAAAAGTATGATTAATGAAGCAATGTAGCTTATTAGTCTAAATATAAATGTGTCACCCACGGAGCGAAAGCTCACCCCCACCTTCCCGTCCCATCTCCAGGTAAAGATCGGGATCATGAAAAATGAGCTCAAGGCATACTCCAAGAATTATGTTTTTGATGTATTTCAAGCAAATTGTTGTAAACAATGCTTTAGATGCATTTTAAGAAAAGTGTAGTATTTTGGAAGTGTATTTCGAACTATGTTGTAAAAAGAGCTTGAAATGCCCACTAAAGCATTGTAAGCTACTCACTTTGAACGTAAATGAAATGCAAGAATGCTAAGTTCAAATGTATTTTGAGAAATCCATGCATGTTTAAGCCAATTGCATCATTATTATAGTTTGGATATGATAGATGATTTAGAGTGTGGCTGTTGCTTCGAATGGTGTTGAAGATACCTTAGGGTTTAATCATGTTATATGAGGTTGTATGATGAGTCTTACGCAGGTGGAAGTATTAGGATTGAAAAATTGGATAGATGTACTTTCAAGGGAAGAGCTGTCAAATTTTCCCAAAATTTGACAAAACTTCGCCTCAGATTTTGACCTTCGTGGGACTTGAATTAGATAAATGAGCCTTCATGAATATTGTAGTAGAAGGTTAGAGCTTTCCAAGGGTATATCGTTTGCTAAATTTGGAGTTCGGAGTTAAAAGATATGATCCTTACAAGAAAAGCAGAAGGAAGAAAAGCAGAAGATAGAAAGCAGAAGATAGAAAAGCAGAAGGAAGAAAAGCAGAAGGAAGAAAAGCAGAAGATAGAAAAGCAGAAGGAAGAAAAGCAGAAGATAGAAATCAGAAGATAGAAAAGCAGAAGGAAGAAAAGCAGAAGGAAGAAAAGCAGAAGATAGAAATCAGAAAATAGAAAAGCAGAAGGAAGAAAAGCAGAAGGAAGAAAAGCAGAAGATAGAAATCAGAAGATAGAAAAGCAGAAGGAAGAAAAGTAGAAGATAGAAATCAGAAGATAGAAATCAGAAGATAGAAAAGCAGAAGATAGAAATCAGAAGATAGAAAAGCAGAAGGAAGGAAAGCAGAAGATAGAAATCAGAAGATAAAAAAGCAGAAGGAAGAAAACCAGATGATAGAAATCAGACGATAGAAAACCAGATGATAGAAATCAGACGATGGAAAAAAAAAGGACGTTGCAGAATGTAGGATATAGAATCAGCCTTTGTAGTCTTCATAAGAGCTGTAGATCTAGATGTCTACTTTCATATGGTGAAAGAACGAAAGCATTTGGAGCTATATATTAAAAGTTATAGCAATCGCGCCAAAAGAGTTTCAATTCTATTTCAGAAGTGAGCATGGTCCAATGTTTCGGGCATAATTCTTTCATACGACCTCCAAATGAGGTGAGGCTTGAACCATTGGATTTATAAGACACATATCTTTCACTCCATAAAATTCGGTATCAACTGGAGTTAAATTGAGAAAGTTTGTTCTAAAATAAGTGATAGGTCAGTTAAGAGGGCATGTTTCGGGTATGAACGCTCTTAGACTTTTGGAGCGTATCTTGAGTTATATGACTCCGATTAAGGTGATTCTTGCCTCTGTGTGAACGTGAGGTCTTAAGCTACATTGATATGAACAAGTCTAAATGTGATTTTTGATGATTAGGTAGTGTACGCTCATCACCCTTATGGAACCACAGCATCAAACGCTGCAAAGTAGGGAGCGCAAGCTTTAGGGCTCCGAAATTTTGGGCTCTGGAAATGGGTCCAATAGGTGTGGAATGTAAGCAAGAGCACGAACGTTAATGTTAAGGTATAAATAGTTGGAGTTGGGATCCGGTCTCGGGATCGGGTTCTGACATCTCTCCAGTGTTAATACACTCAACTCTGATGTCTATACCATTTTGTTCCATAACCAAGATGTTGATCCATTAATTTCATTTATCTTACTTGAATCACGTATTTTCTGACACAGATCAATTTCACTAATCAACAGTTTCTCGAATCAATTCTGGCCCTTAACCATTTTCAGGCTCTCTTCATTTCAATGTAAGGGCTGATAGACCCCAAAAAAAATTTTATGATGTCATTAAGTATGAATTAGGTTAATTAAGAGTTTATGCTTTAAATTGAGTTAATTGGGCATATTATGGATAATTAAGGTTTAATTGTGGTTAAGTAAGGATGAAAAAGGGTAAAAGTTTATGAGGGCATTTCGGGAAGATTGTAGGGTTGGTGAGGTTAAGGCTTGGCTCGGAAGGGTAAAATGGTCTTTACCCATCCCTTAAACTTAAGTGAAGGAGTTAGAAAGAATTAGAAGAAGAAATAGAAGGAAGAAAAGAAAAGAAAGAAGAAAAGAAGAGAGGAGTTCGCCGTCGGTGAAGGAAGAAGAAGAGAAGGGAGAGTTTTGTGATTTCAGCGATGTCCGACAGTTTAACGTGATTTTCGGGTAAGTTCTGCTTGTGTTAATCTTGTTCTGGTTAGATTAAACTTAGAAGATTGGAGAATGTAGCAGAATCGATGATTTAGGGTTTTTGGGTCAAAAAGATGGTTAGATTTCTGGGGTTGATGCGTTTGTGACTGATTTTGAGTTGTTAATGGGTTAGAAATGTAGTATAATTCTTGATCTAAGGTTCAGATGTGTTGCATTTAAGTTTGGGAAAAGATTGAACTTGGAAAATGCTGGAAATCGGATTTCGGAGTCGTTCTTTAGACCCGCACGTCGCGACGTGCGTATGAACACGCCGCGGCGTGCGAGAAAGGGGAGCAACGTCGCGACGAATTAATGGTTATTCTCCTCGATGTACGAGAGGGGCGACGTCGCGACGTGTGAAGAGGTATTCGCCGCGACGTGCGAAGAAGTGTTATTGTGGCGCGACGCTATGCGCACGCCGCGACTAGCACAAATTCGCGCGACAGTGGGGCCGCCACGAACGAACCCCTGTTGTCAGCAAAGATGAAGTTTGATATTTTGGGCATATCTGTTGATGTAGATGTCCAATTAAGGTGATTTTGGATTCGTTGTGATCTAAAGAGAAAGGACTACAGGTTGGAAGGTTCGGAATTTGCCGCTTAGGATTCAGAAATTTGAGTCGGAAGTCTACAGTATTAGGACTTTGGATTTTCACACTTATCGATTAATTGTCTTTGAACATTATTTGATTTGGAACTTGGTTGCTTATAGGGAACCAAGCCGACCCGACCCAATCGCAAGAGGAAGGACACCAGTGAGTCGACTACTCGAGCGATAATAGGTTGGTAATATGTTTATGACTATTGTGTGTATGGGAAAATTGCCTTGTGTGTGCTTACTTGCTTGCATGATACAAGCTTGTTGGTATTGAACTATATAAGAAATATTGAATGTGCATTTTGATTATGATTATGCATGGCTTGATAGGCCTTATGGCAATGGATAAGAATGAGAATGTAGAAAACTGTGAAAAATGCTTTGAGCATGAAACGAATGGATTATGTGTTTTGTTTAGGTAAGAGAGTTACGAATGGAGTCACGTGCACGTTGACGTAAAGCCTTCTCCCGGCTGCCCGCTTGAGGCCATGAGATCCTTGAGAAATCAGACTCAGATAGTTTACGGATTTAACTTCGGTTTATCCGGATCATTTACGGAACTCTCGAGCCAATTGTTTGTGCATACACGATTGATTTGTTGAGCATAACACATGATGGATTTGACAGACATGTTGCATAATGATTGTGATGTTGAGAAACAGAAATTTGCATGACCTATGTTTATATGAATGTGAATTAATTGATGAATGTTGATTTGCTAGTGATATATGTATATTGCTTGATTGTGTGGCTCATTGCCAATGGCTATAAACGTATATGCCACTGAGCTTCGCAACTCACCCAATTACTCTCCCCTCCTCAGGTGCAGATCGAGATGATTGTTGACCTTGCAAGGCATCGGAAATTTCAAGCTAGTTAGGAGCCTTGTATTAAGTTAGTACTTTGGTTAGCCCGCCAGCGTATCATCATGGAGCATACTCATGTATTTTGGATTTTAAACTTTATTTTGTATTATGCTACCTTTGAGAATACTTGCTGAAATTCCTTTAATCTGTAAATGACATGAAGCCCCTTAGTTTATGGGGTGTTGAATTCATAAATGGGATGCATGTGTAGAATGTATGTATAAGTATATGTGTTTGTATGGATGTTGGGATCGGGTCCGACGCTGTGGGGCGCCAGTCACCGGCGCGACCTGAGGGGCTGCCTCGGGAATGGGGATCCGGGGCCCGGGCCCAACAAGGACGAACGAATATTTTTGTCATTTTTCTCCTTATACAATATCCTAAAGATATCACTATAATAATGATTGTTATGCTTAAAATCTCTTAGAACTATACATTTATCTCATGTTCCTATGACTCCAAAATATCAGTTCTAAACATTTCTCCAATATGAAAGACTATTAGTAACTCATATATACAGTCAATTGTTTCTGTATCCTTAGCTGTGAAATGTTGTTTCAACGTATTCCTACTAGGACGTATTGCTTAGGTTTTTACTTGTTTTCTCTAGTAGTCTCTTTTCTCAATCATGTTTATTGGGTACACTTACTCTTTACTTCAATCACAAAGTATCAATTTTCAATCAAACTCAAATTCAAATTCATTTTCAATTTCTTAGTAAGATTCACAAATTCTGAATCCTCAACTTGGGTTTTGCTAATCTTTTTATGTGAAGCTGATCTTAAATTTCAATGTAGCTATCAACACTTCATTTTGCTCATATTCAACTCAATATTCCATACTCTTCATTGCAATAGATTTGGTAACCTCAATATCTAAATTTGTGTTACATTGCTATTGAAGTTTTTATTCAATGCATCAGATTACAACACTAGCTCTACTAAGAAATACTCAATTGTATTCAATTCTTTCAAAATCAATAATTATCTCATACTTTAATAATCCGTATAAAATCCAAAATGTTTCACTGTACTTACAATGTCTCCAAGCTCCTCAATGCAATTACTATTGCAACAAATTCTAAATCATGTATCAAAATTCAACTCATGAGATTTTAATTTTCTTAATGCATATGGAATCACTTTATTATGCTGCATTAGATTTCATCCCAATCTCTAATGTGAATTCACAATATATACTACAAAATCTCCAAATCCAAATAATATAATTAACATCGATATTATAATTCCTCAAAATTCTTTTTACAATCATGAATCCATATGATCGACATATTTTTCCCTCAGAAATCTCGTCAAAGGGCTAAGATCAATAAAAACCCCTTAACAGTCTTTGGTAGTATCCAATAGACAACTAGTTCTAAAGAATTCTGAATCTCGCATATATTCCTTGTAATTTCTCACTTTATCATCACCTTTACTTTTCTTTGGGTCTCCCAATATGCCATGTTCAGATATTATACAACCCACATTTTATTTGAACAAGCTAAGATTCCTTCTCATTAAACTTGGCATATAATTGTTCCTACTTCCATGATATGTACGATTTCCTCAAGTATTCAAAATATTCTTCTCCACTTTTCAAACACATTCGATATATAATCTATGATCATAGTCACTAATTGATACAATTTTGCTTGGATCACTTTAATCTTCAATACCATAATATTGTCAAGGGCATTTTTAACTCTAACAAATATAACCCTAATTTTCTTATGCCCACAATACTCTTCGATACCATAATACTGTCAGGGGCATTGTTAACTCCAACAAATATAACCTAAATTTCCTTGTGCCCATGAGTTGTTTTCTTAATTCTTTAAGAATCTATTTCCTCAATGAGGTAGTATTATCTCATGTTACTTTCGATTTTCCCAATTGACTTCTTCTTCTCGAATGATTTTCTCAATTCATTTTATTTCTTCTGATTTCACATTGACTTGTTCTAACGTCTATTCATTTTTACTAGTTTCTCCACACATTTCAATTTATTTGAAATCTTAATTTCCTGTGTTGGTAACACATTCATCAGATCTAATTTGTATCTCTTATATTTAATATCACCTCAAATTCAAGAATCCAATCACATAGTTAAATACTTTACATCAAACAAAATACATACATTCTCAGTAGCATATTCTACCTCTTATGCTTGAGTCTTCGCTAAGGATATGACTCCAATACTAACTTTTGATTCATTACATATTCATTTCTTATTTGTTCCTTCATTGATCATTCTTAAATTGAATATTTGTTCCTTCATTGATCAACTTAACCTCATTCGAGGAAATTCTTCTTTGAAAGAAGATTTGTTGCTACTTTCATCGATACCACTCATGAAATTCTTATCAATCAATTGTCTTTACCGTTACTTGTCAGCCATTCTTAATACCTTAAAAAGATCAATTTCAATTATTCATAATATCTCCTTAAGATTAATTTATGACATAAATTTTTAATAAGGCTCATTGAAGCATTAAGCAAATTATTTACTCCAGTGCCTTGGTATACACCATCAAAATCATTACATCTTATCTAAAGATGTATTTAGGACAACTCACCAATTAGTAGCTTATGCTAAGGATACCTTGATCTCATTTGATTCTAGACAACACTTCCCCTTTTGCCTATCCTCAATCGTGGGGATTACTCCATGATCGTGTTCTTTTTCTTTTCCCTCAAATTCATCATATATGGTAACATCATTAACAATCTCAATTCGTTCCCAATTGATCACTATAAGCACTTTCATGTCTTACTCTAACTCATCTTATACTTTAAACTATAGGAACTATATTAGCAATTATTCAATAAGTCACCGATTACTTCCTATATCATCTCCACACATATAACACACGTATGCTTAATATTTTAACTTATCATGGTGATCCCATTATTAGATGTGCACTCACACAAGAAAATAAACGTAACCTTGATAACTTTTTCATCTACCGTTATCATCGCCTCACCTTCCAATTTCCATTATTTCGTCATATCTACGTATGTTCATAATCAATTTGGAATCATAGATGCATAATCATCCTGAAATTTCGATTTCGATCCCATTAACATTTTCTTATACTTAGTCATAAACTCTTATCACGATATCCAAACAACCATTCCAAGCCCAATTTTTGCCTTTTTAGACCATAGAAAATTATGTTCTCATCTAACTTTGTTTGTACACTTTAAATCATGTCTTTTCTACCACTTATCTATTTCACATTTAACGATATATTACCATAGTACAATATTGATATCATATTCATAATACACTCACCAATACAAGTGTGTAAACCTTTATTTGTCATACAAAACCATATACTATTTCGCATTTCTAATTGCTCATGAACCTTCATTTGCAAACATTTTGACAGATCATCATTCTTCCCAGTGCTTCTAACAGCTCAACTATAAGGAAGGATCATGCATGAGACTCATGTAAATGTGACTCGGACTGGGGGATCAGTTGCCATTATCTGTTATGACATGACAAAAATACATGTATCTTGACACATATTTCAAAAAATGCCCATATAAGGTACTAATTCTAGGATCTAATAATACATTATGACACTCCACCCTCTCGAGACCTGTGCCCCACATCCCAAGTGATGTTTGAGTACGAATGTCGCAAGGGTGGCATGCTAGAACGGTCAAACATTCAAAACTCAGTACACATTTTTTTAGAAAAACAATATAAGCATATGCAGAAATCAATTATCAAATTGGGCCACTTTTATATTATAAATATTTTTAATCACAATAATACAATCATTATAATCTCAATAACCATTTGGGCCCATTTCAAATACAAAACACTTTAGTTATAATGTCTTTACATTACAACATAAATACATTTGTATATATATTGTGCAAAAGTTTCTGAAGACATTATTCGACAGAAAAAATTCAGAATATATATACGGTTCAATACGAAAATAAAAAAGTACAATGCAGATACGAACTGATCTCGATTTCTATCCCTTACTTGTATGTTGTAGGTATACTCCCATTTACTTAACGGGGTATTCTTCTGATCCTGAAAAATATCTACAAATTTTGGATGAGTTTTTCGAACTCAAAGAGTGGCCATCATCGATGGCTCACCCAGTTATATAACACATAATTCACATTCACATCATTTCACATTTCACACGCAATACACTTTAATCACTCGTATTATGCATATGCAGTGCACATGAGACTCACTTTTCATTTATTACTTTGTTGTTACCGAGTGCCTAAACTGTCCTGTATCTATTAGATACTGGGCTCATTGCTAACTGTCCCTAATCTGATGGGGATGCAAGGCTCATTTTACATAGTGAGCTTTAGGCTCTTAATCACTTTTTGAGCTCGAGGCTCTTTTCCCACTTTGAGCTTTAAGCTCTGATCGGTGGCTACTATGGTCACAACTCCCATTATGTTTCATGCATTCATGAAATGGAATGCCTCAATCACATTTACATATACTCATGAAAACACATTCAATATCATCGGACCTTAGTCCGAAATTCAACATTAAGTTGAGAATCACATTTTCATTCATATGCAAATACCCGTTCAGAACACATTTATCATCGGACCATAGTTTGAAATTTAACAATCAAATTATGTACACTTATTTCATCTCATTCACATACAAGTAGCACTTCAATATCCTAAGCAAATATCACAATCATCGGGCCTTCTGTTCAGAAATAATCACAATCAATCACATTCATGTGGGCATTCAGTAGTTAATCAATACAAAATTCTAAAGAAAACAGACAATGAAATGAGACCATCTAGGTCTACTCACAGTACGCTCCAGATTAGCATTAGCTTTCATGATCTAAAAACTTCTGGATGGGGACATTCTATCCTGTATCATCATTATGTAAAACACATACTGCACACACATTATTAATTGCGCAATTACATAAACATTGAGTTTTACACACATGTATATGTGAAATGTATAATGCATGCTCAATGACAATCCCGGGTATATTTTCTAAATTCACATCTTATACTTGTTCTCAATTCATGATTCATATTTGTCTAATTGAACTTAGACTTACAGTTCATTTGCACATGATCATTCTAAATTCTTCATTCAATCTTTACCCTTTTTATGTGTCTAGCTTATTCATAAGCTTATACCTCAAGGACACTTGGTCACTCTATATCATAACTCAATTTCTTGTCATCTCTTTTATAGCCTTATATGATCTCATAATATCTAATTCTCATTCACAATTAATCACTTAATACATATTACTTAACTTCCTTGAACATAACTACAATCATATAAACATCTTCATTCCCATTATACTTATGCATTTGATACTTTGATTTCATCCATTCGTTCACTAAGTTTTAACCTCCATTTTCGCTTCAAACATATCATACATTAGTCACATAAACCAATGATCATTATAGGATCACTTTAAGACCCATTTAAGCCTTAATTAGGGTCATTTGACCCATGAATGTCCGTTAGGCGGACATTCATGTCCGTTAAACGAACTTTTACGGGTCACTTACATAAACTTGAAAATGTGACCCTCGAGACATCCAAATCTCTTCTCGAGGTCTTCATAGTTCGAAGTCCTCTTTAAAACCATACCTAAATGACCTCAATCTGAGTTCTAAAGAAAAAGTTAAGCCTCTTGCACCAAAGTATGTCCAATTGCTTTCTATGATTTCTAGATTTCTAACTCTTTACTTACAACATTCAATTTCTCATGCTTAGTCTATCATTTCTAGTTCAATACTCATCATCTATCCATTTTTCTAACTCCATTTCAAATCAACATCATCCATAACCAAATTATAGCCCATGATTGATCATAAAAACTAATAACAGAACATACACATATATGTGCATTCATCATCAATTTTCTGCACATATATGTCATTTAACCTCTAACAACCATTATAAATACTTCATTTAAACTTGCCTATGTTATTTAAAGCATAACTTACTTGGTTTAGGTTCAAATCTTTAAAACAACACTTAGCCCTATCTCCCAAACATCCTACAATAGTCATCTTGAAGGTAGGTAGGCTAGGTTTTTCTTGTGGAAAAGAAGAAGACATTATGGAGGAAGTGGCAAGTGAAAGATGAGAAAGCTAGGTTCAATTTGAATGGAGCTTGGCAACAAAAATCATGGAGAAGGAGAAGGAGAGAGCCATGAAAATGAAGAAGAAAGAAAAAAAATACAAAACCTTTTAGTTGTCTTTCAAATACATGATAGCATCGTGGTAGGCAATAAGGAGGGTCTTTAAAATAAAAAAAGTAATGACTTACAACATGGTTTGGCAAGTGACACTTGTCACTTCCCACATGTCCAAATTCCCATGGATTTAAACTAGTTCTCTTATTTATCTAGTCCAATCAATTTCAATTTCTACTTTAATTAACTCCCAATTTTCAATGGCACTTGCCAATAAATCCCTTCTTTATTTATAAAAATTTCCATTGCCATTTGATCCTTATTTCTACTACTATTCATCAATTGTTCTGCCACTTGGCATATTTTCTAGTAAAAAATATACCCTTAAATTTCAGCAAATTCCCAAATTTTGTCAAAAATTATAATTTGCTACTTATACACTCCAACTCAATTGATAACACATATAATTAACAATTCCCAATATAATCACATTTATAGATCAATTATACCTGAAAATGTCAAATGAGTGCATGAACAATTATTTTCATGTGCAAAATTACTATTCACATGTGTGTGTATGCTATATTATGCATGAGCATGAAATGCATTTTTTTCAATCTCTCTTTGATCTCACATGTACCAAATTTTAGGGTTCTAACCCGTAGTAGAGAACGGGATGTTACATTTCTTCCCTCCTTAATAAATTTCTTCCTCAAAATTCTTATCTGACTGATCAGGAAGGCATGTTAATTGTTTCCTCAATTACTCCTCCATTTCTCATTTAATTCACCACTCGAATAATTTCTTCCAATTGACTATAATCAATGAAATCAATCAATCCTCGACTCATTTCTTCAGATATCATACTATCTTATTTGTTTCCTCATTATATTTCAGATTACTCACAAATTTTTTTACTTTTTAAACTATCAATACATCTTTGTCAATTCATGTCATTATTTCTTAGAGTATTCATAGATCACGCATTATAATTCTGAGACATCTTTATTGATAATACAACTCATAAGTTACTGGTCCTATGCTCTCAACAACTTCATGTGGACTAATACAATTCGAGCATTGTTTATCCTTTTTCCAAATCTGAGCACACCTAACAAAGATGATACTCTTAGAAACAATCCGTCTTTCCTTTGATAATTTACATCTCTTCAGTGTTAATGCACTCAACTCTGATGTCTATCTCATTATGTTCCATAACCAAGATGTTGATCCATCAATTTCATTTATCTTACTTGAATGACTTAGTTTCTGACACATATCAATTTCACTAATTAACAGTATCTCGAATCAATTCTGGCCCTCAACCATTTTCAAGCCCTCTTCATTTCAATTTAAGGGCGGACGACTCTTTTTGTCGTTTTACTCCTCATAAAAAATCCTAAAGATATCACTATGATAATGATTGTTATGCTTAAAATCACTTAGAATTATACATTGATCTCATGTTCCTATGACTCCAAAATATAAATTCTAAACATATCTCCAACATGTAAGACTGTTAGTAACTCATATATACAATCACTTGTTTATGTATCCTTAGCGGTGAAATGTTGTTTCGGCGAATTCCTACTAGGACATATAGCTTAGGTTGTTACTTGGTTTCTCTAGTAATCTCTTTGCTCAATCATGTTTATTGGGTACACATACTCTTTACTTCAATCACAAAGTATCAATTTTCAATCAAACTCAAATTCGAATTCATTTTCAATTTCTTAGTAAGATTCACAAATTCTGAATCGTCAACTTAGGCTTTGCTAATCTTTTCATGTGAAGCTAATCTTAAATTTCAATGCAGCTAACAACACTTCATTTTGCTTCATATTCAACTCAATATTCCATATTCTTCGTTGCATTAGATTTGGTAACCTCAATATCTAAATTTGTGTTACATTGCTATTGAAATGTCTATTCAATGTATCAAATTACAACACTAGCTCTACTGAGAAATAGCCACTTGTACATCATAATCTTTAAGTGACTCTATCCATTGTCTCAGTCTCGTATTCAATTCTATCAAACTCAATAATTATCTCTTACTTTAATAATCCATATAAAATCCAAAATGTTTCACTGTACTTACAACATCTCCAAGCTCCTCAATGCAATTACTATTGCAGCAAATTTTAAATCATGTATCAAAATTCAGTTCATGATATTTTAATTGTCTCAATGCATATGGAATCACTTTATTATGCTGCATTAAATTTCATCCTAATCTCTAATGTAAATTCTCAATATATACTACAAAATCTCCAAATCCAAACAATATAATTAACATTGATGTTATAATTCCTCAAAATTCTTTTTACAATCATCAGTCCATATGATCAACACATTTTTTCCTTTTGAAATCTCGTCAAAGGGCTAAGATCAGTAAAAATCCCTTAACAATCTATGGTAGTATCCAACATACAACTAGTTCTAAAGAACTTTGAATCTCGCATATATTCCTTGTAATTTCTCACTTTATCATCACCTTTACTTTTCTTTGGATCTCCTAATATGCCATGTTCAGATATTATACAACCCACATTTTATTTTATCAAGCTAAGATTCATTCTCATTAAACTTAGCATATAATTTTTCCTATTTCCATGATATGTAAGATTTCCTCAAGTATTCAAAATGTTCTTCTCCACTTTTCAAACACATTCAATATATCATCTATGATCATAGTCACTAATTGATACAAATTTGCTTGGATCACTTTAATCTTCAATACCATAATATTGTCAAGGGCATTTTTAACTCTAACAAATATAACCCTAATTTTCTTATGCCCATAAGTTGTTTTCTTAATTCTTTAGGAATCTAATTCGTCAATGAGGTAATATTATCTCATGTTATTTTCGATTTTCCCTATTAACTTCTTCTTCTCGAATGATTCTCTCAATTCATTCTATTTCTTCTTATTTCACACTGACTTGTTCTAACGTCTGTTCATTTTTAGTAGTTTTTCCACACATTTCAATTTATTTGAAATCTTAATTTCCTGTATTGGTAACACATTCATCAGATCTGATTTGTATCTCTTATATTTAATATCACCTCAAATTCAAGAATCCAATCACATAGTTAGATACTTTACATCAAACAAAATACTTACATTCTCAGTAGCATATTCTATCTCTTAAGCTTGAGTCTCCGTTAGGGATATGACTCCAATATTCACTTTTGATTCATTACATATTCATTTTTTATTTTTTCCTTCATTGATCATTCTTAAATTGAATCATCTGATCAACTTAACCTCATTCGGGGAAATTCTTCTTTGAAAGAAGATTTCTTGTTACTTTCATCGATACCACTAATGAAATTCTTATCAATCAATTGTCTTTACCATTACTTGTCAACCATTCTTAATACCTTAAGAAGATCAATTTAAACTATTCATAATATCTCATTAAGATTAATTTATGACAACTTTTTAATAAGGCTCATTGAAGCATTAAGCAAATTATTTACTCCAATACCTTGGTATACACCCTCAAAATCATTACGTCTTATCTAGAGATGTATTTAGGACAACTCACCAATTAGTAGCTTATGCTAAGAATACCTTGATCTCATTTGATTCTAGATAACACTTCCCCTTTTGCGTCTGTCCTCGATCGTGGGGATTATGCCATAATCGTGTGCTTTTTCTTTTTCCTCAAATTCATCATATATGGTAACATCATTAACAATCTCAATTCGTTCCCAATTGATCACTATAAGCATTTTCATGTCTTACTCTAACTCATCTTATACTTTAAACTATAGGAACTATATTAACAATTATTCAATAAGTCACCGATTACTTCCTATATCATCTCCACAGATATAATACACATATGCTTAATATTTTCACTTGTCATGGTGATCCCATTATTAGATGTGCACTCACAGAGGCAAATAAACCTAACCTTGATAACTTTTTCATCTATCGTTATCATCGCCTCGCCTTCCAATTTCCATTATTTCGTCATACCTATGTAGGTTCACAATCAATTTGGAATCATAGATGCATAATCATCCTGAAATTTTGATTTTGATCCCATTAACATATTCTTACACTGAGTTATAAATACCCATATGAGCCCATTTCAAATTCAAAACACTTTAGTCATAATGTCTTTACATTACAACATAAATACATTTGATATACATTTTGCAAAAGTTTCTGAATACATTATTCGATACAAAAATTTCAGAATATATATACAATTCAATATGAAAATAAAGAAGTACAATACAGACGCGAACTGATCCCTACCTCTATCCTTACTTGTATGTTGTAGGTATACGCCCGTTTGCTTAACGAGGTATTCTTCTGATCTTGAAAAATATTTGCAAATTTTGGGTGAATTTTGCGAACTCAATGAGTGACCATCATCAATGGCTCACTCAGTCATATAACACATAATTCACATTCACATCATTTCACATTTCACACGCAATACACTTTAATCACTAGTATTATGCATATGTAGTGCATATGAGACCCACTTTCCATTTATTAATTTGTTATGACCGAATACCTAAACTATCTTGTATCCATTGGATACCGGGCTCATTACTAACTGTCCCTTATCTAATGGAGATGCAAGGCTTATTTTACATAGTGAGCCTTAGGCTGTTAATCACTTTCTGAGCTCGAGGCTCTTTTCACACTTTGAGTTTTAAGCTCTGATTGGTGGCTACTCTGGTCATAACTCCCATTATGTTTCAGGCATTTATGAAATGGAATGCCTCAATCACATTTGTATATACTCATGCAAACACAATCACATATCTTCGGACCTTAGTCTGGCATTCAACATTATGTTGAGAATCACATTTTCATTCATATGCAAATACCTACTCAGAATACATTGTTAAGTCAAAATGACTTTACTTAGATATAATTTTGATGTATAACAAAGAATAAAATAAAAGAAAAGCAAAGCGCGAAAAGTAATACGACGCGAAGCAACACAGACGCAGACGCATTTAAATAAGACGTAGAGCGAAGAACACGATTTAAATAAATGTATTTAAGACACAAAATAAACACGATTTAAGCAACACAGACGCAAAAGAGAAATAAAGACGCAGACGGAGACACGATATAAATGCATAAAGACGCAAAGAAGAAATGTATTTAAGACGTGAATAGAAAAGACAGACGTAGAAGAGGAATTACGAAGCAGACGCAAGAGTCAGTTCGGGTTAGTTACAGAACTCAACTGATTAACCGTTTCTGTTAAAGATTCAAGAAACAAGATTCAAGAAACAAGAATCAAGAAGCAGTTGGAGACGAAGGCTATAAATACAAGTCGAAGTCGAAGATTGCAAAGTTAGAAAAAGTGAGTTAAAGTTAGATACGTGAGCTGAACAATTGAAAAATCGCTGAATTACATCTACGTGATCGTAAAAGCATTCTGTTCAAGTTAGCCGAGAGCTATTCTTATTGTAACAAGTGTTCATACACTTATCTGTGAAAAAGTAGTACAGATAGCCTGCAAAGGCTAAGTGTGAAAGAATACTGGTTGTAGAGACCTGAAGAGGCTCGCAAAGAATACTTGTAAAGTTGAAGAGATAGTGAAAATCTCAGAAAGAACTCTGAGGACTGGACGTAGCCCACGGTTTAGGGTGAACCAGTATAAATCGCTGTGTCAAATACTCTTACTCTATCTCTCTTTTAGATTCAAGTTTTATAATTACTCATTTTGAAACAAAGTTTTCAACGCTTTTGATTAATTAGAATATATTGGAAATTCTGTAAAATAATTTTATTTCTAACAAACAGTTTTGAAAGATTTTCAAAAAGGGGAAAACACAATTCAACCCCCCTTCTCGTGCATTCTTATGTCGTTATCTTAGTATTGTATTAACGTGTGATTCACTTCAATTGGTATCAATAGCCTAGTATCCAAGGATCACTGTAGCAAAGTGTGGATCAAAGATAATGGCGGAATCACATGTATACATCGCAGAAGGAGCATCAGTCACTAGACCTCTAGCATTCAACGGAGAAGATTATCATTATTGGAAAGATAGGATGCGACTATTCATAGAATCTACTCATGTTGACCTTTGGGACGTGATAAAGAACGGACCTTATACACCAGTAGATGAAGATGGCAATTCTATTCTACGAATCAGATGGACGTCTGACCAAAAGGCGAGAATACAACTGAACTCAAAAGTGAAATTCTTCTTGACTTGTGCCCTAAGAAGGAGCGAGTATGACAAAGTCCACGGATGCGACACCGCAAAGGAGATGTGGGACACATTATCCATTGCTCACGAAGGCACGAGCCAAGTTAAAGAATCCAAGATAAGTATTCTTATGCACCAGTACGAACTTTTCAGGATGAAAGATGAAGAATCTATTGATCAAATGTTTGGAAGATTTCAAACAATTGTCAATGGATTGAAAGCTTTGGGAAGAACGTACAACAATCAAGATCATGTTCGAAAGATCCTAAGAAGTCTTCCGAAGCGGTGGAGACCTAAAGTCACTGCGGTGCAGGAAGCCAAAGATTTGAGTGTGCTAAAGCTTGATGAGTTGCTTGGATCCTTGAAGATTCATAAAGTTGAACTCAATGCTGAAGACAAGCCCAAACGGGACAAGACAATAGCATTGAAGGCCGGACAGAAGAATCATAAGACTCAAAGAAGGAGGAAGTCATCAAAAGCCTTAAAGATTGAAGAATCAAAGAATGACGACTTCAGCCAATCAGAACAAGAGTCAAGTGATGAAGATGATGAATTATCTTTCATCTCTAGAAATATAAGACACATGTGGAAGAAGAAGTCCAAAGGAAATCAGACATTCAAGAAGAATGGCAAAGATGAAGCCAAATAAGAGAAGTCATCTGTCATTTGCTATGAGTGCAATCAGCCTGGACAGTATAAGTCTGAATGTCCTACTCTAAAGAAGAAACCAAAGAAGAGTAGAGAAGGCAAGAAAAGCATGATGGCAACGTGGGAGGACCTAGATTCATCAGAATCTGATACAGGTTCCGAGTCATCTGAACATGCAAACATCTGCCTGGTAGCCGAGGAAGATAGTGATGAGGAGGTAAAATCTGATTATGATAACTTGCATGATGCCTACTCAGAATTGTTAGAAGATTCTCATGCTATTTTGAAATAGTACAAACTGTTAAAGAAAAAGTATGTAGAAAATATTAGACATACGGAAGAAATAGAGAGAGAAAATATCTGTCTGAAGAAGCAATTAGAGGAGAAAAAGAAAACCGTAGACAGATCAGAAGAGATCAATCAGCTAAAACTAAGAATTAAGAATCTGTCATCTGATTTAGCTACTTTCACTGAGAGCACAAAGAAAATGAATGAGATACTTGGAAAATGCAAACATCCTGGTGATAAAACTGGATTAGGGTTTACAGGCAATAAGTCTCATCTCCATAAAAACTCTATCACTCAGAAGAGAAACTATAATAAATCTCGACCTAGTAATAGGTATCAAAAACTCATTATGTGCATGCTACTAACCATAAAGAACCCAGAAAAATATGGGTACCAAAAAATAAAATAGTTTCTCCTGCAGATATCCTTCCTTGGAAGATGCGACAAGCACCATTGGTATTTAGACAGTTGATGCTCGTGACATATGACGGGAAGAAGGTCTATGTTCCTAGATCTTCAGTATAAGAAGGGAGGATCAGTAACTTTCAGAGACAACCAGCAGGGCAAGATTATTGGAATCGGTAAAATAGGTAAAGATTCCTTTGCATGCATAAATAATGTACTGCTTGTTGATGGTCTAAAACATAATTTGATCAGCGTTAGTCAATTGTGTGATTTTGGTGTCATAATTACATTCAATCAAAATCTTTGTGAAGTCAGAAACAAAGATGGATCTATACTTTTTTCTGCCAAGAGAAGAAATAATCTTTACAAAATTGATTTAGAATATTTTCAAAGTCAAAATGTTTCATGTTTTTTATCTTCCGAAGAAGAAAGACTAGTCTGGCATAGAAAGCTAGGTCATGTCTCTTTTAAACATATTTCAAAGTTGGCAAAACATGATTTGGTAAGAGGATTACTAAGAATAAGTTTTGACAAAGAATTTTTCCTGTGAAAATTGTTTGAAAGGAAAACAAATTAAAACTTCCTTTTCTTCTAAAAATTTTGTAACATCATCTAGACCTTTAGAGTTGTTACATATGGATTTATTTGGTCCAACAAGGACAATAAGTCTTAGCGGAAAGAAATATGGACTCGTTATTGTTGATAACTTTACTCAATTTTGTTGGTTATTATTTTTATCACACAAAGATGAATCCTTTAAGTGTTTTAAAACCTTATCCAGAAAGTTACAGAATGAAAAAGGAATGTCTATAGCTAGTATCAGGAGTGACCATGGTGGAGAGTTTTAGAATGAGAAGTTTAGGGTATTCTGTGAGGAGAATGGAATTTTCCACAATTTCTTTGCTCCCAGGACTCCACAACAGAATGGAGTTGTTGAAAGAAAGAACAGGACGATTCAAGAGATGGCAAGGACTATGCTGTGTGAAAAGAATCTTCCTAAGTACTTCTGGGCAGAAGCTGTGAATACAACATGCTATATTCAGAATAGAATTTTCTTGCGACCCATATTAAAGAAGACTCCTTATGAGTTATGGAATGGAAGAAGACCAAACATATCGTACTTTCATCCATTTGGGTGCAAATGCTCTATTCTGAATACAAAGGAGCTGTTAGATAAATTCGATTCAAAGACCTATCCAGGAATCTTTCTAGGATACTCATTTTTGTCTAAGGCATTTCGGGTGTACAATCTCATTTCAAAGACAGTTGAGGAGACCATCCATGTCAAGCTTGATGATAGTTCCCAACCCCATAAGGAAGATGACATGGAGAGTGAAGATCCTTCAAAGAACTTAGATGACACAACAGAAACTCCAACACCAGGTACTCATGAAGACAAAGTTGAAGATATCCCATAAACTATAGGACTGAAAAGAGATTGGAAATATAAAAGTTCTCATCCAGAAGAGTTGATTATCGAAGAAACCTCAGAAGGAGTTAGGACAAGGTCCAGATTCAGAAGAGAAGCTAATGTGGCTTTTATTTCTGAAATAGAGCCTAAAAAGGTTGAGGAAGCTCTTCGAGACGAAGCTTGGGTGTTAGCCATGCAAGAGGAGCTGAACCAATTTTCAAGGAATAATGTTTGGTCCTTAGTTCCTAAACCCCCTAAGAAATCCATCATAGGAACCAGATGAGTCTTTAAGAATAAGTTAGACGAATCAGGAAGAGTGAGTCAAAATAAGGCTAGATTGGTAGCACAAGGCTATAATCAGCAAGAAGGAATAGACTTTAATGAGACATATGCTCCAGTAGCAAGACTTGAAGCCATTAGGATATTGCTAGCATATGCGGTCTGTCATAATATAAAGCTATTTCAGATGGATGTGAAGAGTGCCTTTCTGAATGGTTTTATAGACGAAGAAGTGTATGTTAAGCAACCACCTGATTTTGAAGATGTTAAGAATCCAGACCATGTCTATAAACTTCATAAAGCCTTATACGGCCTGAAGCAAGCTCCTAGAGCTTGGTATGATCGTCTGAGTACTTTTCTCTTAGAGAATGGTTTTAGTAGATGTCAAGTTGATAAGACACTCTTTAGGAAGAATTATGAGAATGAATTTATAATAGTTCAGATCTATGTTGATGATATTATTTTTGGTGCTATTTTAAAAAAGTTATGCATAAAGTTTGAAAGTTTAATGAAAAATGAATTTGAAATCAATATGATGGGAGAGTTAAAGTTCTTTCTTGGATTGCAAGTCAAGCAAGCCAAAGAGAAAATCTTTATCTATCAACAAAAATATGTGAAAGAATTGTTGAATAAGTTTGATATGCAAAGTGTGAAGCCAATGTCTACTCTGATGCATCCTTCAAACCTTTTGTCGAAAGATGAACTTAGTAAGAAGGTGGATCAAACCCTGCATAGAGGGATGATCAGTTATTTACTGTATCTTACAGCAAGTAGACCTGATATTTTATTCAGTGTATGCTTGTGTGCAAGGTTTCAGGCCGATCCTAGAGAGTCTCATTATATTGCTGTTAAAAGAATTATGAGATATCTCGCAGGTACTACTGATCTTTGCTTAATGTTTGAGAAAGGTAAGGATTTTAGGATAATTGGATATTGCGATGCGGACTATGCCAGAGATAGAATCGAAAGGAAGAGCACAACTGGAGGATTTCACTTTCTTGGCGCAAACCTAGTTTCCTAGTCAAGCAAGAGACAAAGTTCAATAGCTCTATCAACTGCCGAATCAGAGTATATGTCTGCTGCAAGCTGCTATTCACAAACGTTGTGGATCAAATATCAACTTGAAGACTACTCAATACAAGAATAGGAGATTCCAATTTACTGCGACAACACCAGTGCAATTAACCTATCAAAGAATCCAATTCAGCATTCGAGGGTGAAACACATCGAAGTCAGACATCACTTCTTGAGAGACTATGTTCAGAGAAAGGTAGTTAAACTTCAGTTCATTGAAACAGAGTATTAGTGGGCAGACATCTTCACCAAACCACTGAGTGAAGAACGGTTCCAGAAGATCAGACGCAACCTTAACATGGTTATGTTAAGCGAACAGTCAGACTAAAGGGATGCCAAAAGTAACGGCGTCAAATACAGTAAGTTACAGCTGGTAACTTCTCTGACAAGAAAGTTTTGGAGGGAAACGCTTCACGACCTTTAGTATCCTGACGATACTAGGGCACGCGTGATAAGACTCTTCAAGTCGCTTAAAGTTGAAATCATTGCGGTTACTTTCATCTCTAGACGGTTCATTTTGATTTCCAATTTCTCTCAATCATCCTACTCTAAGAAGAAAAGCTTACCAGAGATAGTTTCCGTTCTGAAACAATGGAGGCAGCTATGATTTTCAGAAGGCATGTGGATTTTGAGTCACTAAGAAAGGATGGCATGGATGTAGAACCTGAGATTAAAAGAGGTGGTTGGAGGAATTTCTTCCAGATACGAGAACTAGTGTACACCAATGAGGTATTTGATTTTTGGAAGAACGCTTAACTTGTAGACAACACTATTGTATCTTCAGTAGACGGTATATCTGTTGTCGTGACTAAGGAGCTGATAAAGAAGGTGATCGATTGTCCATCAATTGGTGAGACTCTGTCAACCAAGGCGAAGTGGATGACAATGGTCAATATGAAAGAGGAAGATGTTAGCAAACAACTGTATGGAGTGAACGACCCTTCGGAGAGGAAGACTTCGAGTCTGATTCCAAAAGCTAGGGTTCTTCATGCAATTCTGTTTAATTGCATCCTACCCAGAGCAGGCTCAAGACATTTGGTGACCACCCTGGATGAACAGTGTTTGTTCTACTTGTTAAATCGCAATCCTATTGATTTATCCTTCTTAATCTTTCATTATATGATTAAGGGGATGAAGGACACAAATAGCTATCCTTATGGCATGCTTCTTTCAAAGATTTTTAAGGAATCCGGAGTCCTTCTACACAGAGGAAATAGAAGGATTGTACCTGTGAAGAGTACAATTGACTCAGTAACTATACGGCGAATGGGTCTGAGGACAATGATTCAGGAAGATGCAGACTCTTCAAGGAGAACTAAAACTGAGGGGGAACGATTATTAAAGAATTCTCCAGCAACAAGTTCTAGATCTCATGGAAGTGTGAGTATGCCAATAGAACAAAGGAGTAGATTACACAAAAAGCCTTTGATAAAACTGGCATTTCCTAGAGAAGAGTATGATATTGCTCGGAGGACAGACAATGGTGCAACAAAAAGAAAAGGAGAGAATCTGTTGGGTGAAATCACTAAGAAAGCAAGGAGATCCCCTAGGATTCGAACCTTAAGGCAACAAGAAGAGAGAAGTACCAGAGAGCAGGAACAAGAAGAAGCCTCTGGATCCAGCGCACCAAGGACAAAGGTGACAAGATCTCTCGTCTCAATTTTGGAGGAAGAATCAGCCAAACAGAGTAAGGAGACTGAGAAGAAGAGAAAATTGGAGTCTGAGACACAGAAGTCTCAATTGAAGAAAACTCCAAGAATAAAAACCAAAGTGGTTAGTCGAAGGAAGAGTTTGTCTACTCCTGAGGAAGCTAATCAAGAGAAGAATACTCTGATTGTTGAGGAAACAGAGGAACTAGTGGAGCCTAACCTGGTTCAGCCTACCCCTGTCAATAATCAACAAGATGTCACAACAGATTTGAGCTCAGTGCAGGTACCATTGAAGCAATCTGATGAACCTAGTCTGGTCGTTCATAACTATTCCAAATTTTTAAGAAAGGATAAGTTTGAAGTCAGACTGGTTGAAGTTGTGACAAGGAGGAGTACTGCTATTGCTGTCTGTAGTCAACCTAGAAGGTAGATAAAGGCTGTCTTACAACATATTCTGATAAATAGTGAGACATGGCACATATTGAATGAAGACGAAAGGAACTTCCATGATACGTTAAGGTATGCTGGTACAAGGTCATACCCTACAAAAATGACTTCTCGTCCGTGCATTATTTGTCCAGTCACAGAACAGTCAATAATAAAGGTTGTACCAGACATTCAGCCAAGATCCCTTGAATTTGAATAAGGGAAAATTGAAACTTTTTCCTGAAGAAGTTAGTGATGATCTGTCCGCAGATCAAATTGAAGAGGAAGTGCGGAAAATTAATGAGGCATGCGCTTCTAATGAGGATAATGGTGGAGCCAGTTGTAGCTATACTGATAAGAAAGAAGACTGTCCAGTAAAGGGAAGATTGACAACAGGGACATTCATTGAATTCCTTGTCCAGACAGTTTTACGTATTAGACCCTTATCTAATACACTATATATTGAAGCTGAAGGCATATCGTTGCAAGGAAGACAGTTGCTCATGCTACCTGCTCCCTATGACTTGGATATTCCAGAGTCAAGTGTATTCATTCATCCACCAACATTTGCGGTTAATGAAGACTATATTCCATCCTCGGACGCATATGCTACAACAATTGCGTTTACTGCACCCTCCGCAGATAATGATCAATCCTCCTCAACGTTTGCCTCCCAAGCAGAAATCAGTCAATTACGTGGAGAAGTAAATGAGATAAAGGAGACGATGAATGATCTGAAGAAAATGATGACAGAACTATTGAAGAGTCGTCATCATTAATCATTTTTTATTATAACAAATAGGGGGAGAAGAGAATGAGCAAAAGAGGAATGGATAGTGTCAAATCTTAAGGGTGTGATTGAAGGGGCTGAAGATGAAGGAAGAAGAGAGCTACAGAAGAAGGTAGAAGAAGAAAATTTTTATTTTGTTTTTCTTGATTGTATATAATTTGTTATCATCAAAAAGGGGAGATTGTTAAGTCAAAATGACTTTACTTAGATATAATTTTGATTTATAACAAAGAATAAAATAAAAGAAAAGCAAAGCAGACGAAGTAATACAGACGCAGACGCACAATAAGACGTAGACGAAGAACACAGAAGAAATAAACAGACGAAGATACAAAATAAACACAGACGAAGCAACGCAGACGCAAAAGAGCAATACAAACGTGAAGCGGAGACACAAGATAAAAAGAGACGAACGCATAGCGGAAAAGTAAGAAGACGTGAATAGAAAAGATGAAGCGAAGAGGAATTACGAAGCGACGCAAGAGTCGATTCGGGTTAGTTCTGTAACTCAATCGATTAACTGCTTCATTAAAGATTCAAGAAACAAGAATCAAGAAACAAGAATCAAGAAGCGGTTGGAGACGAAGGCTATAAATACAAGTCAAGTCGAAGATTGCAAAGTTAGAAAAGTGAGTTAAAGTTAGATACGTGAGCTGAACAATTGAAAAATCGCTGAATTACATCTACGTGATCGTAAAAGCATTATGTTCAAGTTAGCCGAGAGCTATTCTTACTGTAACAAGTGTTCATACACTTATCTGTGAAAAAGTAGTACAGATAGCCTACAGAGGCTAAGTGTGAAAGAATACTAGTTGTAGAGACCTGAAGAGGCTCGCAAAGAATACTTGTAAAGTTGAAGAGATAGTGAAAATTTCAGAAAGAACTCTGAGGAATGGACGTAGCCCACGGTTTGGGGTGAACCAGTATAAATCGTTGTGTCAACAACTCAGACTCTATCTCTCTTTTAGATTCAAGTTTTATAATTACTCATTTTGAAACAAAGTTTTCAACGCTTTTGATTAATTAGAATATATTGGAAATTCTGTAAAAGAATATTATTTCTAACAAACAGTTTTGAAAGATTTTCAAAAAGGGGAATACACAATTTAACCCCCCTTCTCGTGCATTCTTATATCGTTATCTTAGTATTGTATTACCATGTGATTCATTTCATACATTTATCATCAGACCGTAGTCCAACATTTAATAATCAAATTATGTACACTTATTTCATCTCATTCACATACAAGTATCACTTCAATATCCCAAGCAAATATCATAATCATCGGACCTTCTGTCCGGAAATCAACACAATCAATCACATTCATGTGGGCATTTAGTAGTCAACCAATACAAAATTCGAAACAGAACAAACAATAAAATGAGACCATCTAGGTCTACTCATAGTACGCTCCAGATTAGCATTAGCTTCCATGATCCTGAAACGTTTGGATGGGGACGTTCTATCCTGTATCATCATTATGAGAAACACATATTGCACACACATCATTAATTGCACAATCACATAAACATTAAGTTTTACACAATTGTATATGTGTAATGTATAATGCATGCTCAATAACAATCTCGGGTATATTTTCTAAATTCACATCTTATACTCATTCTCAATTCATGATTCATATTTGTCTAATTGAACTTAGACTTACACTTCATTTGTATATGATCATTCTAAATTCTCCATTCAATCTTTACCCTTTTTATGTGTCTAGCTTATTCATAAGCTTACACCTCAAGAACACTTGGTCACTCTATATCATAACTTAATTTCTTATCATCTCTTTTTTAACCTCATATGATCTCATAATATCCAATTCTAATTCATAATTAATCACTTAATACATATTACTCAACTTCCTTGAACATAAATACAATCATATAAACATCTTCATGCCCATTTTACTTACTTTGATTTCATCCATTTGTTCACTAAGTTTTAACCTCCATTTTTGCTTCAAACATATCATACATTAGTCACGTAAACCAAGGATCATTATAGGTTCACTTTAGCCTCAATTAGGGTCACTTGACCCGTGAATGTCCGTTAGGCAGACATTCATGTCCATTAAACGGGCTTTTACGGGTCACTTATAAAAACTTAAAAATGTGACCCTTTAGACATCAAAATCTCTTTTTGAAGTTTTCATAGAAGTTGTAGCTCTCGAAGTCTGATTTCAAACCATATCTAAATGACCTCAATCTAAGTTATACAGAAAACGTTATGCCTCTTGCACCAAAGTATCTCCAATTGCTTTCTATGATTTCTAGATTTCTAACTCTTTACTTACAACATTCAATTTCTCATGCTTAGTCTATCATTTCTAGTTCAATACTCATCATTTATCCATTTTTCTAACTCCCTTTCAACTCAACATCATCTATAACCAAATTATATCCCATGATTGATCATAAACACTAATAACAGAACATACACATATATGTGCATTCATCATCAATTTTCTGCACATATTCATCTTCATTTCCACTATCATTTCACTTCTAACTATCACCTTGATCCTTGACATTTAAAGACACCACATTAATCCCTTTATTTAGCTTTAGACTTATTTTACATCATCACAAAAACACCCAAAGAGATTCACATTAATTCATCCAAAAACCCAATATGTATCCCGTTTTTCTACACTTTTTCTTCCACCCAGTACTAAACTTTAAGTCAAAATTGGAAACTCTAAGTGACAGAATTTGAATTCCATTTCTTCATGAAAAATGTAGCCTTATGCCTCTAATTTAATCCAAATCAAAAACCATCTCATTTGAATAACTACAGAACAGTTTATGGCTAAAACACAAAAGCATGATTAGTGAAATTGTTACAGCTAACGTTTTCCAGTTCCCTCTCTTTCTCTCTTCCAATTTTTTCCAGATTTTTGTAAGTCCCTTTATTTTACACCTAACACATCCTTTCTACTTCATTTCTTCTTCATTCTCAACTCCATTTCAACTCCAAAACATTCACAAGACAAATAATGATCCATAATTGATCATTAACCCAAAAAATAGAACATAAACATTCACCGATTCATTATTAATTTTTTGCACTCATCCTAACCCCATGAAGATGATCATTCAACCTCAAAACATCTCTATAAAAAATTATAAATCATTAATCATCATACATATACAAAACAAGAAATGTACCTAAGCATTTCATCACCCATGTTCATTATACATGGAAACACCATTATATGTCTTTTAACCTCTATCAACCATTATAAATACTTCATTTAACCTTGCCCATGTTATTTAAAGCATAACTTACTTGGTTTAGCTTCAAATCTTCAAAACAACACTTAGCCCTTTCTCCCAAGCATGCTACGATATTCATTTTGAAGGTGGGTAGGCTAGGTTTTTCTTGTGGAAAAGAAGAAGACATTATGGAGGAAGTGGCAAGTGAAAGATGAGAGAGAGCTACGTTCAATTTGAATGGAGATTGGCAACAAATATAATGGAGAAGGAGAAGGAGAGAGCCAAAAAAATAAAGAAGAAGAAAACAAAAATATAAGACCTTTTAATTGTCTTTCAAATATATGATAGCATCGTGGTAGGCAATAAGGAGGGTCTTTAGAATTAAAAGAGTAATGACTTAAGACATGGTTTGGCAAGTGACACTTGTCACTTGCCACATGTCCAAATTCCCATGGATTTAAACTAGTTCTCTTATTTAACTAGTCAAATCGATTTCAATTTCTACTCCAATTGTCTCCCAATTTTCAATGGCACTTGTCAAGAAATCCCTACATCATTTATAAAAATTTCCATTGCCATTTGATCCTTATTTCTACTACTATTTATCAATTGTTCTGCCACTTGATATATTTCCTAGTCAAAAAAATACTTTTAAATTTCATAAAATTTCCAAATTCTGTCAAAAATTATAATTTGCTACTTATACACTCCAACTCAATTGATAACACATATAATTCACAATTCTCAATATAATCACATTTATAGATCAATTATACCTGAAAAATGTCAAATGAGTGTATGAACCGAAAGGCTTTAAAAATTCTTAGGTATGCTTTAAAAATCTGGTTCATTAAGCTTTGAAAAGTTACAGGCGTGCTCGTTAAACCGAAAGGCTTTACAAGAAATTCATATTGCCCTTCATGCATTCTAAAAGCTATTCTATAGATGCCTTCTTCATACACTCTAAACTGGTGGTATCCGGCTAGCAGATGCAATATTGAGAAGCACCACGCACCATGTAATTCATCGAATAGCTTCTCCACCATTGGAATGTGAAACTTATCCTTAATTGTGCATTGATTAAGACCTCTATAATTAACACAAAACCCTCCAAATCTTATCTTTCTTTTTAATCAATATCACAGGAGCAGAGAAGGGACTAACGCTTTGCCTAATTATCCCTTACTGTAGCATGTCTTCCACCAAATTTTCAACAACATTTTTCTAAAATCTGTTATATATATAAGACCAAATATATACAACAGAAAATAAAACGGAACCTAAAAAAATAGATCTATTCATGCATATAGATATAGAAAACAAAAACATGAAATATAAGATGTTTACATACCTTTCTGACGATCTCCTTTGTTCATTAATCTTCTCTGTGTTGGGTTGTTGTAAATCACAACGATCAACATAGACCGTCTTTAATGAAAATCCACACAAATATAGAAGGATGAAACATCACTAGGAGATGACTAGAATTCTTTCTTTATGCTAGCAAAGACAACAACTCTTGTAAGAGTTAAAGAGAAAAAGAGTGTGTGTATGAGAAAGAAGCTTTTTTCACTCGTGTCTTACACAAGATGCACGAAAATGATCTATATTTTTTTCATCGTTTAGCCTTCCATAATCTCCATCACTAATGGAGAGTTATGGGAAGTTAATGGTCATGAATAACATGTATAAATGGAAGTTTGGGAAGTTAATGGTTATGAATAGCTTGCAATAAAGGAAGTTATGAGAAGTTAATGACCATGAATAACATACATTAATGGAAGTTTGGGAAGTTAATGGCCAAATTGGTAGCCAACAATGCTAGTTTCTAATCCATTTCGTGCAACATTTTCCACCACGATTATATCGCAATACAATCCTGAAACACTCTCTCATATCTTGAATCACCATTTAAGACTATTTCACTCATCCTTCAGATCTCTTATATGTGTGACCCATTAAGTTTCCGGTTATATTGGCCACTTGAATTAATGCTTAATTCAAGTAAGTCAAGAGTGGTATCTAGCAACACATCATGACCCTCAATTGACCAAAAAGTTTGTGGTTTGAATACGAACCCTTCCATACACAATGTTCCCATACAATTTGTCCTTTCACCATCTATACCGACTTGATTCAGAGTATAGTCAAAGTGTCAACTCCCACTAGACTAACTATGTCACATATAGTCTAAGTGACATTAGACCTTGTTTTAAGGATTTCATTATTTATGTCTCATTGAAGACTCTCTTTATGACATATATCTACTCTGACCAGAGACTTCGAGTAATGACCCTGATAAGAAGTTGTGGGTATCATCTCCTTTTATTATGATTAGTGAATCCTTTATTGGATACTCAATTACCTTCGAATACCTCAAGCTGTGGCCAATCACCACCCTACAATTAACCCCTGAAAGGCACCAATGAATGAAGTCGAAGCACATGATCAGTATCTGTGATATCTTTGAGCACCTCAAGTCAAAGGATATTTATATCATTGCTATGATGAGAATATCGTTGACATTGAAATAGAATATCCATATGATTTTCTTATAGTAGATCAATTCAATGTACTTACTACCCTTAGTAAGCATCCACATGTTAACTCTAAATAACTCATGTCTATAGCTTATGATATCTACGACTTGATCCAATTAAGGAGTATAACATTTGTTAGTCTATCTGGATTAATGATATCCCATCTCATTAATCCTATGACTAAGGAAAGTTTAGATACTAACATAATTACATATAATAAGAATCTCATTATCATGATTTCCTCCATGTTATGTTTTGTATCAAGGACTTTATTAAATCAATTTAAGATCAACATCAAATCCATAAATGTATGAACATCGAAATAATGAAAAATGTCTTTATTAATCATAAAATGATTTGTACAATAAGTGCTAAAGGTGATTGCCTTTAGATCACTTCTCTAACACCTTCCTTCAATGGTGTTCTATGATTGTGAAATTGCGATGGAGGTAAACCTCTTAAGTCCTCAGAAACCAATTCAAATTGTTTCAATAACTCTTGTAATCGATCCTTAAATGCTACAAGAATTTTTGTATTTGGTGCTTTTATTACAGAAGTTTGTAGCTCTACCTGTTGATTATTTTTGTTTTAAATTTCTTCCACCTAATACACCACCATAAAACAACATATTACATCCTTGTTTCTCCACATTTTTGTTAAAATTTTCTCTAGTACCTGCGCCTTTTCTACACCTAACACTTGATAACTCCAACTCCTTTCCAAGCTAACATAATTTCATAGTTCCATTTTGATAGTTGAATACAATGTCATCCAACCTTAATAATCATTTCACTCTCAATGTCGTATCAGTTCTACCAATGTCTATCACTAATGCATTCGCACATAACTCTTTTCCTCCCATTTGCCATCGTAAAATTTGACATACATTCTTGTAGCTCAAATTCATCCCACCTCCAACTAGAATTGATAACTCCTTCACCTTCTCTAACTCCTTTCCTAGTCTAGCTATTAAGTTTTTATCCACAAAATTGTGGGTACTCCCCCCATCCACCAATATATGTATTCCTAATCCATTTAACTTACCCTGCACTTTGATTTGTTGGTATTTCGCCATATTTACTCTTTATATGGATTGCAAGGATATGCTAGGTAATTCTTCTTTGTCAGCTACAATACTTTCTTCATTCTTCATCTCATCCTTCACTACAAACATGTGTAATAATTTCTTTTTGCATCTATGTTCGGGAATATACTTCTGTTCACACTAAAAACACAACCCCTTAGCTCGCTGCTAATCCAATTCCTTCTTGGAAGTTGTTTTACTCCATTTGACTTCTCTATCCCTGTTTAGATTCCCTTGCGTCGGTATAGGTGAAATTCCAAAAGGATTTGTTAAATTCAATGAACTTCTAGCATAATATGACCATGTTTAATGAATTCTTCCCATATTCCACAATACCTCACCACCATCTTATGTTTTCTTGCTAGTTCATAGGTTTGTTGAAGAGTTCTAGGATTCCACAGTTTAACTGGATATTCAATCTCCACTTTTAGCCACTTCAATAACAAGCTCACCAAGTAAGGTTCCAATATCACCAACTTTTGTGATAATATGTTGAACTCCGTATAGTACTCCTTTACCGAACCCCTCTACTTCAATTCCTTAAGCTCTCTAATCAGATTTTCAAAGGTCGTCTCCCAAAACCTTTGCTCCAACACTAACAAATATTCACCCAGTTAGGAGGATCCCTAGTTATTCATTTCCTCACATACAACTAGTGCTAGGCTAAAGCTTCACCTTCCAAATACATTGTTGCCAAACCAACCTTTAATTTAGCAGGCATATGATCCAACGTAAAAAATTGCTCGCATTTATACACCAAAGTTTGCAAATTTTCCCCTTTAAAAATTGGTAATTCAATCTTGCTATACCTTTTGAATGGTGTAACAATGCCCATAGTAATCATCTCCATTTCCAGATTTAGGGACCCTTTAGTCAACATTTCCTCGCACCCCATTTTCGCCACTATCAATTTGGAACAATTGAGCAATCTATTCCTTCAACCCATGCTACTTCTTTTATGCCTTATCTCTAACTCTTGCATCTGACTTCTCAAACCTTCATCCATACGTCTCCACTCTTGGCCTCGCGTTCCTTTTGCCATTTTACAACATCAATTATATCCCAAATCTTAGCTTTGATACTAATTTGTTACGAGTATTCTTTTTGTGATTGAAATGGGAAATTAGTGTCAGATTTGAAGGAAAATGGGCAGAGAGATAGTAGGTGAAGAAAGAATTTTTTTTCATGCTTGTATTGAACTTTCGGGACAATATTTATACATCCATAACTCTATTTCTATTGGCTGGGTTTCCTAGAATCACGGAGAAAATTAACGAATCTACTAGTTGTACAAAACTTGTTAGACCCCGATCCCTTTTTCCGTATTAAATAGGTTTGTTTAAATTGTTTGCAATTTGTATTGTCTTTTGGTTAGTATTACTTTAGGGTTTTAATTATTTGGAGGTTTAGATTATTAAGTCCTATTTGTTAGAATAATTTGGGATTTTAGTGCAATAATTATTAATTGAAGGAATTGAGTTAAATTAGAATTTTAATTTTGGTGTTAGATTTTTAAAAGAATAAGAAAATGTTAAATTAGGCCATAAAATAGTGTCAGGATAAATTAGGAAGTGTTTATATGGTTTTAAGGCTTTAGGTTATTAAAGTGGGCTTTTAGGCCTTTGGAATGTTATTTAAATGATGGGGAAAGCAAACAAGTGGGCTAGGGTTTTAAAGGAGAACTAAATGAAAAAGAAAGGAAGCATTTGGGCTTTTAAGAGGGAGCCCACAAAAATTTAAGTTGAAAGGAGGGAAAATGAAAATTTGGGAAAGGTTATAAGGAGGGAAACTACTTGGGCTTGAAGACTTGGGCTTAGGGTTTAAGTTAAAGAGTTAGGTTAATGTAAGGAAGCTTAGGAAGTTTCCTAATGCTTAAAAGTTGACCAACGAAAATTGAAGGGGGAGGGAGGCTAAATGATGTCGTTTTTGCTTAGGGGAATAAGTGAGAAAGAAGCAAAGTAGGTCATTTTTGGTTTAGCCATCCGAAAATCACAAATAAAGGAGAGTGGGGAGAAGGTTTCGAAAATCCAAAGGAGAAAGAAGAGTGGTAGGTTCGGCCATCAAAGAAGAAGAAGAAGAAGAAGGGAGGTAAGGTTTCTAAGCTTTAGCAAGGAGGATTCAAGTGGTTTATGTAAGAAGAAAGGAAGAGAAAGAGGATACTCCATCTTTTAAAAAAAAAAGAAGCTTGCGTGGGTTTCCTACAAGGTAAGGAAATTCGAATTTCTTGGTTGTGTTGTTAGGATTTCATCTTTCTTGTTTCATATTGGTGGTTTGAAGAGTGATTAGAAGGATTTGTTGTTGGAGGAGAGGAGAAAAATCAGATTGTGTAGGTTAGGGTTTTCGAAATTTATGAATTGATTTGTTAGAGTTTTGTTTTTCATGCTTTTAAAGGATGGTTGGAAGAGTTTATAGAGAAAGAATAAGAAAGGAAAGAGTTTCCCACCATTAGAAACTAGGAGGGTGATGTCGTGGGTTTCATGAGGGAAGAAGAATTTGAAATTTCAAGGCTTTGTTGTTAGGGTTTGTCTAATGGTGGTTTGGAGAGTGTGTTGTGAAGGGAAAAAAAAAGATGGCCCTAGGGTTGAGAATTTTCGAAAATAATGGAATCAATTGAGAGAGGTTTTAGTTAATATAGCATAGGAAAGGTATAGGAAAGGTGTAGGTAAGGTTCAGTAAGTTTAAATTCAAGTTTCGACATTTTTGAAAAATTCCAGCATTGTGCTTTGTGATTAATTAGACTTGTTATGCTTTGATTAAGGTCATTTAAGGCGTTTGGAGATTGAGGAGAGTCAAGATAATCAATTGGGGCAAGTTAATCATTTTCCAAGCCAAAGAAGTCAAGGTCTGTAACTTTTTAATAATTGAGTAATAAGCTACTTAAATGCCTCTTGAATGGTTTCCTATGACTTTCAAATTTTGAATGCATTATTGTTTGTGATAGCGTAAACATGTATTATGTGCCCTTTTATGTAACTATATTGTGTAAAGATTCGTGTAATTGTTTGACAAGTAACAAAGTTCCGAATATGAGACTTTGGTGATTATGTGAAAGTGACTAGTTGTAATGGCCATTTGTGGCAAATCCTTATGAATATTGTAATGTTTGGAAACTTGATTTAAAATGAGAAAGATGTGAGTATGTGATTTTGGATGAATGCCTAAAGTGAAATTGCATGATTTCTTGGGTTTGTAGTGATCCCCTCTGTTAGCAAGTGCGCACTTGCCTATTAGGCTTCTCCCGCCTGCCCGCTAGTAGCACAGGAGTTCTGAAATCGGACTCCCCTCTGTTTACGGCTACACATGGTCACTTGTCGGACATGTGTAGTACGTCCTGTTAGGATCACTCAAACCGTCTAATATGTGGTTTTGTGCTATTACTTGATATTTGCTGACTTTGTAAATGTTTCATCTTGTTAGAATGATGATTGATGAATGGATATATTGGAATGATGATTAATGTGTTGTTAAATTGAATATCCTTATGCTTGGCTATTAAACTGTTACCCACGGAGCCGTCGTGCTCACCTCCTTCCTCCCTCCACAGGTATTGAACGAGAAACCGGGTCGTCACATCGGGAATGAGGCATTACTCCGATACTTTTGTTTTTGAAGTTATATTTTTGAAAACAATGCTTTGGCTAGCATTTTAAAAAAAAATGGCTTTTGTAAACGTTCTTTGGAATTTTGATGTATTCGGGCTAAAATGTTCTTTAAAGCATTGTATTTGCTTATTTCATGTAAATATTAAGGTTTCGAAGTTTTCATTGTATATTGTATATGTTTCCTAAGCATGTATGGATGTATGGTTAAAATTGATAAAAACAAAGATGAGATGGTAGTTCTTTAGGAAATTGAAATGATGAAATGCTAGATACCTAAGATTGTGTTGTTGCCATTTGGAGTTGATGTGGTTTGGTTGTTGGATATGTGTGAGAATTTGGGAGATTGAAGTGTTTTTGTGTAGGTGGAAGTTAGGTTAGAAAATTGAAGATTTTGGCTAGAGCATTTTTAGGGGAGGTGCTGTCTATTTTTTTTTAAAAAAAGGCAGCCACCTTGCTTTGGCTTTTAGAGCATGTTAGAGTAGGAATTTGAGTAAGAGGTATTTCTTAAAGTTTGTAGAGCTTGTCAAGATCTTTAAAAAGGTATAAAATGGGTTAATTTCCGACTTAGGATGAAAAAGTTATGGGCGTTTGAAAATTTTTGATTACTATTCATTTGGTCATTTTTACTATTCATATGGTAATTAGCTAGACAATATCTTTAATCAAGTTTCTACTTCTTTTAATAATTGAAATGACTTTTGTTTTCTTCATGAAAGTTGTAGTACATCTTTTAAATCTTTCCGAAGGTAAAATAGGACATTTTCTGCTTTTGATATCAAAAGATATGAATTTTCAAACTTTTGGCATGGTGTAGGCGAATTTGAGTTGGGCTAAAATTTGAAAACCATTTATGAACTTCTTAACGGACGTATGCGTTAAATCCTTCTAACATTTTCTATCCCTTTTTGGTAAAATGAGAGTGTCGGGTCTTCGTTGGACTTTATGGCTGATGTGTGTCGGTTTTGTGCAAAATTACGTTTTTGTGAGATATAAAGATCCGATTGAGGCGTTTTCTGTTTTCATTTGACCTAGAAATATGGAATTAGCTTAGGAATCAGCTTTAATTATGAGCCCTAAGCAGATTATTTTTTATTGGAGGATAATTTGGGTCAAATTATCAAGTTTATTCGGATGACATGCACTTAAGTTCAATTCGAGGTTTCTTTCGTGGTGAGGAATCCCTTCCTCGTGGGATGCGCGTTCAGATGTCACGCAGGACGTCGGATACGTGTCACACTAGGGAGGAGTTCCAACACTTATGGTATCAGAGCTTTCGGTTTAGATTCGGGTAGAAGGAGAACTTTAGGGTTTTCATGATCTTTATTAAACTTACATGATTTGTGTTCTTTTGCATTGTTTTAATTGATTTTACATGCCTACATGTGATTTCGACTAAATGATGATTTTGGATGATTGTAACTTGAGTGTTGCACGATACTTTTTTAATTAAAGTTTTTCACTGGTTTTATTTTAAAGGAGTAAATATGCCACCTCGGCGTAGATCCCGCGGAACTCGTTCTCGCTCTAGTTCCCGCCAGCGGAGCACATATGAGTCGCATGTCCCACAAGATGCGGGGACACACTTAGCTCCTGGCTCAGAGGCACCTAGTGTGCAACTTGAGGAGCAACCTCCTCCTCCTCCTGCTATGCCTGCGATGGATCCGCAGTTTTTTCAGGCCTTTGCCCAGGCATTCACCTTGGCCATGGGACAGGGATCTCAGGCTCCAGTGCCAGCTCTAGTAATTCGGGGCGGGTAGTATGACAAGTTATGGAAGTATGGTGCGGTGGACTTTCATGGTACCATAAATCCTGAGGAAGCTGAAGCTTGGATGAAAAGAACAGAGAGGGTCCTGGTGCACATGAAATGCAAAGATGAGGAGAAGCTTGAGTATGCAGTGAGTCTATTGCAGGGGAATGCTCTTCACTGGGGGGAGTCGGTGCCATAGAGTCAAATGGTACCTCCAGTGTTGTCATGGAGAGATTTTGGAGAATTATTCAGGAAAAAGTACTTCTCCCGGGTTTATATGCAGGAAAAGGCCAGAGAGTTTTTAAATTTGGCTCAGAGGGAGATGTCTGTTAGTGAGTATGAGTTGAGATTCACCCAACTGTCTCGGTATGCAGCATATATGGTGGCTAATGAAGAAGACAAGTGCAGAAAGTTTGAAGGAGGCCTCCACCTGGGAATCAGGGAGAAGGTAGTGATTTATAACTTTTCTGATTATCAGCAGTTGGTGGATGCGGCACTCCAGGCAGAAAAAATGGAGAACATCAGATAGGAGGTAAGCAGGAAAAGAAAGGGCAAAGAGCAGTTTCCTAGGAGAGGGGGTAGTGTTCAGACGGCTTTCAGGGGTGAGAAGAGTTTTCGTGTGCAGAGTTAGGGAGGCAGTAGTGCCCCTCAGCAGAGCAAGCAATTCAGAGCAGAGTCAGTGCAGGCCTCCTCAGTGGGAGGAAACAGCAGGACAGAGAGAAGCAGGAACCCGACCCCTCTATGTGAGCATTGTGGGAACCCCCATCGAGGTGAATGTCGTAAATTATCAGGTGCTTGCTTCAAGTGTGGAGAGAAGGGACACAGGATTAGAGACTGTCCTCTGTGGGCCCGAGGGGCAGGATTTCAGTCACAGGCTCAGAGGAGAGTGGAGACAGTGGGGACCAGACCAGCTTCTGAAATGGGCAGTTCTGGGTCAGTGAAGAAGCCCATTCCTTCAGGGAGACCGAGAGGGCAAGCACAGGCTCGGGTGTTTGCTATAACTCGAGAGGAGGCTGCAGCCGCACTGGAGGTTGTTACTGATATGGCTCAACTTTTTCATTCTGATGTTTATGTTCTCTTTAATTCTAGTTCCACCCATTCCTTTGTCTCTACGAGTGTGTTATTGCCCGGTATGCAGTCAGTTCTTTTGGATGAGTTTCTGTTTGTTAGTACTCCATTAGGGACGACTGTTATCCTGAGCCGGATCTTTCGAGATTGTGAGCTTGTGATTGATGGATCTAGTTTGGTAGTGGATCTGCTACCTCTAGATCTGAAGGGGTTACATGTGATCATCGGAATGGACGTGATGGAGAAGTATAAGGCGAAGCTGGATTGTGGTAAAAAGGAAGTGGATTTTGATCTGGGTGAGGGTCAGAAAGTAGTTTTCAGAGGAGACAGAAAGTTGACACCGCCACGGCTTGTTTCAGCTTTATTAGCTGATAGACTGATGGGAAGAGGCTATGAAGCCTTCTTGGCGTGTGTTCTGGATACCAGTGTGAAGGAGAGTAAGGTGAAGGATATTCCCATTGTGAGGGAATTTTCTGATGTGTTTCTTGAGGAGTTGCCCGGTTTGCCACCGGAGAGGGAGATTGAGTTTGCTATTGATTTGACTCCCGGGACAGCTCCTATTTCGATTCCACCTTACAGATGGCTCGGTGGTGAAGGAGCTAAAAGAGCAGTTGGAGGATTTATTAGAGAAGGGATTTATTAGGCCGAGTTTTTCACCCTGGGGAGCGCCGGTCTTGTTTGTTAAAAAGAAAGATGGAACTTGGAGAATATGCGTTGACTATAGGAGGCTAAATAAAGTGACAGTGAAAAACAAGTATCCATTGCCCCTGATAGATGATTTGTTTGATCAGCTGCAAGGAGCAACGGTCTTCTCCAAGATTGATCTCGGTCCGCTACCATCAACTCGTGATTAAGGAGTCGATGTGAGCAAAACGACCTTCGTGGACTCGGTATGGCCATTATGAGTTTTGGTTATGTCATTTGACCCACCAATGCTCCTGCTGCTTTTATGGATTTGATGAATAGGGTCTTTAAGGAATTTTTGGATCAGTTTGTTATCGTGTTTATCGATGACATTCTGGTGTATTCCAGGAGTGAGGGAGATCATGAGGAGCACTTGAGGATTGTATTGCAGAGACTGAGGGAAAGAGAATTGTATGCCAAATTCACGAAATGTGAATTTTGGCTGCGTGAGGTGGTCTTTCTTGGTCATATCGTTTATGAGAATGGGGTGCATGTAGACCCAAAGAAAGTTGAAGCTGTAGTAAATTGGCACGTTCCGACGACAGTGAAAGAGGTGAGGAGTTTTCTGGGTTTAGCTGGTTACTATAGGAGATTTGTGGAGGAATTTTCCTTGATTGCTGCTCCTTTGACTAAGTTGTTAAGGAAAAATCATAAATTTGTCTGGAGTGATGAATGCCAGAGAAGTTTTGAGGAGTTGAAGCACAGATTGACTAGTGCTCCAGTTCTAGCTTTGCCCACAGGAGATGGGAGTTTTTCTGTGTATAGTGATGCTTTCAGAAAGGGGTTAGGATGTGTGCTTATGCAGGAAGATAAGGTGATAGCATATGCCTCACGGCAGCTAAAGCCTTATGAGGTGAATTATCCGACCCATGATTTGGAGTTAGCAGCAGTGATCTTTGCTTTGAAGATCTGGAGACATTATTTGTATGGGGTTCAGACGAGGATCTTTACAGATCACAAGAGTCTCAAATATTTGTTGAGTCAGAAGAAGCTGAATTTGAGACAGAGGAGGTGGATTGAGCTGCTTAAAGACTATGGCCTGTTGATCGAGTATCATCCAGGTAAGGCAAATGTTGTTTCAGATGCCTTGAGCAGGAAGTCTTCCATAGCATATGTTCAGACAGTATATTTGCAGCTATTGGAAGAAATGGCTAAACTCAGGATCAGTTTAGAGCAGGAAGAGTCTACTTATATGGTTGCCACTTTTCGGGTAAGACCAATTCTTCGAGAGAAAGTGAAAGAGTTGCAGGTTCAGGATGCAGAACTGAGTCGGTTGTGGGAAGAGATTCAGAAGGGTAAGAAGTCTGACATGGTAATGAGTGATGATGGACTCCTGACAGTCAGAAATAGGCTGTGCATTCCAGATGTCAAGGAGGTAAAGGATGAGATTCTGGATGAAGCGCACAATGCACCGTATGCTATGCACCCGGGTAGCACCAGGATGTACAGAGATCTTAAGGAGCATTTCTGGTGGAGAGGTATGAAGAAAGATATGGCCGAGTATGTGAGTAAGTGTCCGTGTGTCGAAAGTTAAAATTTGAGCATCAGCGCCTTGAGCCGATTAAAGCCTTTATCCATTCCAGAGTGGAAGTGGCAGAAAGTGACTATGGACTTTCTGATGGGATTGCCCAGGACCAGTAGGAGGCATGATGCCATATGGGTGATTGTGGATAGATTGACAAAATCAGCTCATTTTCTGGCAATCAGACAGACAGATCCACTACATGTGCTAGGTAAGAAGTATATCGATGAGGTTGTGAGATTGCATGGGATTCCAGATTCGATAGTGTCTGATAGAGATCCTCGATTTACTTTGAGATTTTGGGGCAGTTTACAGGAAGCCTTAGGTACTAAGTTGAATTTTAGTACTGCTTTTCATCCTCAGATAGATGATCAGTCTGAGAGGACCATTCGGACTCTAGAGGGAATGCTCCGAGCTTGTGTGATGGATTTTCGAGGAGCTTGGGATGAACACTTGCCATTGATCGAATTTGCTTACAACAATTCGTATCATTCGAGCATTCAGATGGCTCCTTATGAGGCTCTGTATGGGAGGAGATGTCGGACTCCGGTGTGTTGGGATGTAGAGGGAGACAGGAAACTTTTGAGTCCAGAGTTGATTCAGATGACAGTGGATAAGGTCAACTTGATTAAACAGAGGTTAAAAGCAGCTCAGGATCGGATGAAAAGTTATGAAGATTCTCATAGGAAGGAGATGGAGTACGAAGTTGGCGAGAAAGTGTTTCTGAAGACTTCTCCTTGGAAAGGAATTCTGAGATTTGAAAAGAAGGGTAAACTGAGTCCGAGGTATGTGGGACCGTATGAGATTCTGGAGAGGATTGGTCTGTTGGCTTACAAGTTAGCTTTGCCTCCAAAGTTAGCTCAGATTCATGATGTTTTCTATGTCTCAATTTTGAGGAGATACCGATCAGATCCGTCTCATGTCATTCAAGCTGATGAAGTTCAATTGAGTGAGGATTTGAGTTATGAAGAGCTTCCAGTCCAGATTCTGGATACAAAAGAAAAGGTTCTTAGAAATAAGACAGTGCATTTAGTAAAAGTGTTATGGAGGAACCATTCGGTGGAAGAAGCCACGTGGGAACCATTGAAAGCGATGAAGGAGAAGTATCCTCATCTCTTCAGTGTTTCAGGTAAGAATTTTGAGGACGAAATTCTTTTAAGGGGGGAAGAAATATTAGACCCCGATCCCTTTTTCCGTATTAAATAGGTTTGTTTAAATTGTTTGCAATTTGTATTGTCTTTTGGTTAGTATTACTTTAGGGTTTTAATTATTTGGAGGTTTAGATTATTAAGTCCTATTTGTTAGAATAATTTTGGATTTTAGTGCAATAATTATTAATTGAAGGAATTGAGTTAAATTAGAATTTTAATTTTGGTGTTAGATTTTTAAAAGAATAAGAAAATGTTAAATTAGGCCATAAAATAGTGTCAGGATAAATTAGGAAGTGTTTATATGGTTTTAAGGCTTTAGGTTATTAAAGTGGGCTTTTAGGCCTTTGGAATGTTATTTAAATGATGGGGAAAGCAAACAAGTGGGCTAGGGTTTTAAAGGAGAACTAAATGAAAAAGAAAGGAAGCATTTGGGCTTTTAAGAGGGAGCCCACAAAAATTTAAGTTGGAAGGAGGGAAAATGAAAATTTGGGAAAGGTTATAAGGAGGGAAACTACTTGGGCTTGAAGACTTGGGCTTAGGGTTTAAGTTAAAGAGTTAGGTTAATGTAAGGAAGCTTAGGAAGTTTCCTAATGCTTAAAAGTTGACCAACGAAAATTGAAGGGGGAGGGAGGCTAAGTGATGTCGTTTTTGCTTAGGGGAATAAGTGAGAAAGAAGCAAAGTAGGTCATTTTTGGTTTAGCCATCCGAAAATCACAAAGAGAGGAGAGTGGGGAGAAGGTTTCGAAAATCCAAAGGAGAAAGAAGAGTGGTAGGTTCAGCCATCAAAGAAGAAGAAGAAGAAGAAGGGAGGTAAGGTTTCTAAGCTTTAGCAAGGAGGATTCAAGTGGTTTATGTAAGAAGAAAGGGAGAGAAAGAGGATACTCCATCTTTAAAAAAAAAAAGCTTGCGTGGGTTTCCTACAAGGTAAGGAAATTCGAATTTCTTGGTTGTGTTGTTAGGATTTCATCTTTCTTGTTTCATATTGGTGGTTTGAAGAGTGATTAGAAGGATTTGTTGGAGGAGAGGAGAAAAATCAGATTGTGTAGGTTAGGGTTTTCGAAAGTTATGAATTGATTTGTTAGAGTTTTGTTTTTCATGCTTTTAAAGGATGGTTGGAAGAGTTTATAGAGAAAGAATAAGAAAGGAAAGAGTTTCCCACCATTAGAAACTAGGAGGGTGATGTCGTGGGTTTCATGAGGGAAGAAGAATTTGAAATTTCATGGCTTTGTTGTTAGGGTTTGTCTAATGGTGGTTTGGAGAGTGTGTTGTGAAGGAAAAAAAAGATGGCCCTAGGGTTGAGAATTTTCGAAAATAATGGAATCAATTGAGAGAGGTTTTAGTTAATATAGCATAGGAAAGGTATAGGAAAGGTGTAGGTAAGGTTCAGTAGGTTTAAATTCAAGTTTCGACATTTTTGAAAAATTCCAACATTGTGCTTTGTGATTAATTAGACTTGTTATGCTTTGATTAAGGTCATTTAAGGCATTTGGAGATTGAGGAGAGTCAAGATAATCAATTGGGGCAAGTTAATCATTTTCCAAGCCAAAAAAGTCAAGGTGGGTAACTTTTTAATAATTGAGTAATAAGCTACTTAAATGCCTCTTGAATGGTTTCCTATGACTTTCAAATTTTGAATGCATTATTGTTTGTGATAGCGTAAACATGTATTATGTGCCCTTTTATGTAACTATATTGTGTAAAGATTCGTGTAATTGTTTGACAAGTAACAAAGTTCCGAATATGAGACTTTGGTGATTATGTGAAAGTGACTAGTTGTAATGGCCATTTGTGGCAAATCCTTATGAATATTGTAATGTTTGGAAACTTGATTTAAAATGAGAAAGATGTGAGTATGTGATTTTGGACGAATGCCTAAAGTGAAATTGCATGATTTCTTGGGTTTGTAGTGATCCCCTCTGTTAGCAAGTGCGCACTTGCCTATTAGGTTTCTCCCGCCTGCCCGCTAGTGGCACAGGAGTTTCGAAATCGGACTCCCCTCTGTTCACGGCTACACATGGTCACTTGTCGGACATGTGTAGTATGTCCTATTAGGATCACTCAAACCGTCTAATATGTGGTTTTGTGCTATTACTTGATATTTGCTGACTTTGTAAATGTTTCATCTTGTTAGAATGATGATTGATGAATGGATATATTGGAATGATGATTAATGTGTTGTTAAATTGAATATCCTTATGCTTGGCTATTAAACTGTTACCCACGGAGCCGTCATGCTCACCCCCCCTTCCTCCCTCCACAGGTATTGAACGAGAAATCGGGTCGTCGCATCAAGAATGAGGCATTACTCCGATGCTTTTATTTTTGAAGTTATATTTTTGAAAACAATGCTTTGGCTAGCATTTAAAAAAAAATTGGCTTTTGTAAATGTTCTTTGGAATTTTGATGTATCCGAGCTAAAATGCTCTTTAAAGCATTGTATTTGCTTATTTCATGTAAATATTAAGGTTTTGAAGTTTTCATTGTATATCATATATGCTTCCTAAGCATGTGTGGATGTATGGTTAAAATTGATAAAAGCAAAGATGAGATGGTAGTTCTTTAGGAAATTGAAATGATGAAATGCTAGATACCTAAGATTGTGTTGTTGCCATTTGGAGTTGATGTGGTTTGGTTGTTGGATATGTGTGAGAATTTGGGAGATTGAAGTGTTTTTGTGTAGGTGGAAGTTAGGTTGGAAAATTGAAGATTTTGGCTAGAGCATTTTTAGGGGAGGTGTTGTCCATTTTTTTAAAAAAAATAGGCAGCCACCTTGCTTTGGCTTTTAGAGCATGTTAGAGTAGGAATTTGAGTAAAAGGTATTTCTTAAAGTTTGTAGAGCTTGTCAAGATCTTTAAAACGGTATAAAAAGGGTTAATTTCTGACTTAGGATGAAAAAGTTATGGGCGTTTGAAAATTTCTGATTACTATTCATTTGGTCATTTTTACTATTCATATGGTAATTAGCTAGACAATATCTTTAATCAAGTTTCTACTTCTTTTAATGATTGAAATGACTTTTGTTTTCTTCATGAAAGTTGTAGAACATCTTTTAAATCTTTCCGAAGGTAAAATAGGACATTTTTGCTTTTGATATCAAAAGATATGAATTTTCAAACTTTGGCATGGTGTGGCGAATTTGAGTTGGGCTAAAATTTGAAAACCATTTATGACCTTCTTAACGGATGTATCGTTAAATCCTTCTAACATTTTCTATCCCTTTTGGTAAAATGAGAATGTCGGGTCTTCGTTGGACTTTATGGCGATGTGTGTCGGTTTGTGAAATTGCGTTTTTGTGAGATATAAAGATCCGATTGAGGCGTTTTCTGTTTTCATTTGACCTAGAAATATGGAATTAGCTTAGGAATCAACTTTAATTATGAGCCCTAAGCAGATTATTTTTTATTGGAGGATAATTTGGGTCAAATTATCAAGTTTATTCGGATGACATGCACTTAAGTTCAATTCGAGATTTCTTTCGTGGTGAGGAATCCCTTCCTCGTGGGATGCGCATTCAGATGTCACACAGGACGTCGGACACGTGTCGCACCAGGGAGGGGTTCCAACAAAACTACCTATTTGTTAACTATGTACAATGCTAGAGAAGAATTTGTTAACTATGTACAATGTTAGAGAAGAAGAAAAGGACAAAGTTTTTAAAACCAAAAGATCACAAATTATCATGGACCTGCTAATTCATATTAAGCCAGAGTCATTTTCATTTTGGGTCTTCTATCATGCCCCGGTCAAGATGAAGTTTTGGTTAAAAACCAACAACTCTAATCTTGCAAACAACACCCAAAAATATCCGTGTGGTCAAAGCCTTCGTAAAGAGATCTGCGAGCTGCTTAGTGGAGTTCACATGTCTTAACTCAAAGAACCCTAGGTTTATACAGTTCGGAACCAGACGAAGGTCGATTTCGAGGTGTTTCATCCTCTCATGGAAGACTGGATTCCTCGAGTTGTAGATCGCAGCTTGGTTTTCGCAATATAAAGGTATGGGTTTCTTAATCTTAAGCTGAAAGGTGTGTAGTAGCTGGGTTATCCATTTCAATTCGCAAATAGTCGAAGCTAGGCTTCTGTACTCCGATTCAGCTAATGAACGACTCATAGTTGATTGTTTCTTTGTTTTCTAGGAGATTGGCGATTTTTCGAGGAACACGCAGAAGCTTGTTAAGGAGCATCTAGAGAAGACACAACTTCCCTAATCCGAGTTGGAAAAGACTATAAGGTGAGGGTTTTCTTATGCTGCGTAGAAAATCCCTAAGTTATGAGTTCCCTTAAGATATTTCAGTACTCTTTTGGTTGCTTCCCAGTGTGGTAGTCTAGGGTTACTCATGAATTGGATAAGTTGTTATGTAACGTAGGTGATATCAGGTCTTGTAAACCCTAAGTACTGTAATCTCCCCACCAGTCTTTTGTACTCTTCTGGTTTTTCAAGCAACTCACCTTTTTCAATGCTTAATTTCATTCTAGGAACTATAGGTATTGCACAAGGTGAACAATCTAGTATATCAGTCTCTTGCAGGATGTCTCTGATATATTTTCCTTAGGTAAGTATCATTCCATCCTCTGTTATTGCTATTTCAATTCCAAAAAAAAACTTTGCATATCCTAGATCCTTAATAGTGAATTCTGCATTCAATGTTTCTTAATTGAATCCATTTGTTCTTCATTTGCACCTGTTATCAAAATGTCATCTACGTATATGATCACTGCCATAAAGTCATCCCTTGTGCCCTTAGTGTATAAACAGTGATCTGATTAATGAACCCGATCGAGGATAGTTTAGAGGATAACTCTTTGTTTCACTGTCTCCCAGCTTGTTTTAAGCCATAGATTGATTTAATAAGTCTGCATATCTGTCCTTCCTTAGCTTTGGTGCAACCTTGTGGAGATAGCATATATAGCTCTTCTCTAGATAACCATGAAGAAAAGCATCATTGATATCACATTGGTGTATTGACCATTGTTTAGAGACAACTATAGCAAAGAATATTCTTATTGTTACCACCTTTGCCACTGGAGAAAAAAATTCTGAATAGTCTGCCCCCTCTCTTTGAAAAAATCCCTTAGCTACAAGTATGGATTTCAATTTCTCCACTATCCCATCTAAATTGTTCTTTACTTTATATACCCATTTCGAGGCTATGGCCTTCTTCCCTTTAGGTAGTGCTGTAAGTTTTCAAGTTCCATTCTTCTTTAATGTAGACAATTGCTCATTTATAGAACTTACCCACATTTCATCTTTACTAGTAGTTTCATAAGATAAAGGTTCAAAAGTTCTAGAGACATTACTTATATAGTTATTGTAACTGTTGCTGTGTTTGATGTTCAGCATCTTTAACCCTTCTTTATTTGTTCCTGCAGGACAACAGACTTGTAATGCTACATTGCAATCATCGAGGGAATGAATGGATTGTTATGTTATGGTTTGAAGGACATAATCTTGCAGGTATTTGGGGGTTATGTGTGTTCTGCTGCTTTTCCTTTGTGTGGGGATAATTGGTAGTAATATTTTGGTCTGGTGAGTTGTCAAGTAGAGAGTAATCAGATGGCTGGGAATTATGTTTTGTTGGTAGGGTAGCAATCATGATAAGTGTTTATGTAGGATAATCTACATCTTCATTGGTTAGGGTACTTAAGAATAAGGGTTCAGGTTCTTGTGTAGTGTTTATATTTTTGTCTGCAAAAGGGAAATTGTTCTCATAAAACATAACATCTCTTAATACGAACATTGTTTTAGTGTCCAAGTCCATAAATCTATAGGCCTTGTAATCTGGCATGTATCTAAGAAAAATGCACCTTTTTGACCTAGAATCCAATTTTGTTCTGTTTGGTGTTTTGTCTAAAGCAAAGTAGAGGCAACCAAAAATTCTCAGATGTTCATAATTGGGCTTTCTTTTGTGCAATTTTTCAAAAGGACTCATCACCCTAAGACTTTGGTTGGGATTCGGTTTATCAGGTATGTAGCTGTTAGCAATGCTTGTCCCCAATACCCTCTCAGTAATTTAGCTTTGAAAAGTAAGGCTCTAGCAATCTGAAGAAGATGTTTATGTTTAACTTCCACTACCCCATTTTGTTGTGATGTGTATGGATTACTCTTTTGGTGTTGGATTCCCATCTGCTTGAAAATTTTGATACATTCCAGATTAATGAACTCCCTCCCATTGTCTATCTATATTTTCAATATTCTAGTGTTAAATTGCCTCTCAATATTTTTAAGGAATTGTAAGATGGTTTGTTGGGTTAGGTGTTTGTGTTTTATTATAAAAATCCATGTAGCTCTAGTGAAATCATCTACAAATGTAAAGAAGTAGTGTGAACCACCCATAATAGGAACACTATAAGGTCCCCATAGGTCCACGTGGATGATTTCGAAATATTTGTCTGTATGTATCTCATGTTTAGGTTTTCTATGTTATTTGGCCGAAGGACACACTTGACATTCATGTTTGTAAGGAACAGAAACCTTTATCTCATTGATGTGCTATAACTTTTCCTTGGATACATGCCCTGGTCTAAAATGCCACAAATCAAAAATTACTGAAACATTAAGAGAAACATTCTCGGCTTTGTAAATTTCCAAAAAAGGACCTTTTAGGGTGTTTAAGGGTAGGAAGGTTTTTGAGTTCAGCTCACACAGTCCATTCACTGCCTTGATAATAGCCATAACATCATTAGTCCGAAGGTCTTGCAAAAACAACTTATTAGAGAGCAAAATGGCAGCAACCTCATTCTGTGTAGTAAGCTTATTGACTGATAACAAGTTCTTGAAGAAATTAGGCATATGTAGGATTTCTTTGAGAGTAATTTTGTCTCCTATCTGTGTCTAGCCAATATGAGCAACTTCTTGTTTTGTTCCATCAGGTAGGGTCACAGGATTGTAAGTATTATTATTAGCTACAGACTTAGTGCAAAGTCTTAAATCTATTGTCATGTGTGTAAAGGTACCATAATCAATAAGCCAAGAATCAGGATAATTAAAAGTCATGTTCACAGAATGTGTAACATTACTTGCATAATTTTGGTACCTTGAATATTTTACCTCCCCAATAGTCTTGCCTTTGATAGCTTTACTTATCTCCTATTGAATGAAATTTGCAAGACCAGAAGATATCTGTCCATTCCATGATTTTTCCTCATTTTGTTCATGTGTGGTTTCTCAAGGTTGTCGACTGTTTGTGCCATGTTTGCCTTTCCTTTTTCCCTCTGTGCTGTAAGCTCCTTGTACCAGTCAGGGACTCCATGAATTTTGAAGCAGATTTCCAAGGTATGCCCATTCTTTTTGCACTTTTCATAGTATTTGTCCTCCTTCTTGGGATAGGGTCCTTTGCTAGCATTGGTACTACTTTTTCCTCCTTTATTTCAGCTACTTGATTGTTAGCATTGCCATGTTAACCACCCTTTGTCTTTCAACGATTTGCAGCATAGAAAAAGCTTTATTTGCAGTAGGTAGTGGCTCCTTTAGCATGATTTGGTTAACAACATGCTCGAACTCGTCATTGAGTCCCATTAGAAATTGCACAAGTCTCTGAGTGTTTTCTTTGACTGTGATGATTTTTGAAACATTATAAGTGCACAAAGGAATAGGACTTAAGCTAGACAAGTCATCCCATAATTTCTTCAGTTTAGTATAATAAGCAGATACTGTTAGGGTACCTTGTTTTAGGAAACTTATTTCTCTCTCTATTTGATACACTAATGGCCCATTAGATTCACCAAACCTTTCTTGTAGTTCCACCCAAAGTTCTCTAGCAGTAGGAAAAGATAGGAAGGCATCACTTAGTTCTCTGATTATGACATTGAGAATCCTTGATTTTACCGTGTTGTTTGCTCTTTTCCATTTTGTTGACAAAATCAAATCTTCTGTGACCATGGTGTAGGACCCTTCGATAAAGGAGAGTTTATCCTTGGCATATAAGGCTATGGTCATGGATTTGCTTCAAGTAATATAATTGTTGTCGCTGAAAGGGTAGTGACAAGCACAACACCTGGGTTTTCAATGTTAGTGATAGAGTAGGGTTCATATTCATTTGTTGTTGGTATGTTTGTGACACTAGAGCCATTGTTGTCACCTGCATTTGACATAGTAGGTTAGGGTAGAGGAATTAGAGAGTAGGCTCTTATACCATGAAGGAAAATGGGCAGAGAGATAGTTGGTGAAGAAAGAGAAATTCTTTCATCCTTGTATTGAACTTTCGGGACAATATTTATACATCTATAACTCTATTTCAAAAGGCTGGGTTTCTTAGAATCAAGGAGAAAACTGACAAATGTGCTAGCTGTACAAAATTACCTATTTGTTAAGTATGTATAATGCCAGATAAAATTTTGTTAACTAATATACAATGTCCGAGAAGAAGAAAAGGACAGTTTTTAAAACCAAAAGATCACAAATTATCATCTTCAATGCTACGCTGTATAGTTATTTTGCTTCTTCATTCATCAGCTTCCGCTCATGTCACATTCAATCTTCACAACAATATAATTATATGTGCCCCAAGTACCAACAATAATATAAAAAAGTATTGGGAGATGTTTGTTTTGTTTTGAAAGAGAAGTTGGATATGATAGCTTGTTAGCAAATATCTTTTTATTATATATAATAGATAGATAGATATTATATACGTTCTAGTAATGATGCCATGGGCTTGGAAAACCGACTAAATGGGAAATCCCTTATTTTTCTTACTCTTTAATTGTGGTTATCAGTTTGGCATAGTTCTGTACTAATCTGTCAAAGAACCAGAATGTTAGAAAATATTGAAATGACTGTTTGTGAAAATCCTATTCACTCTTTTAGTTGTTGCATCTAAAGCCAAGGCTCGTAATAAAAAGTCTAGCAAGTGTTGAGAAGATCAATACAACAATAAAATAAGCATTCGCCTCAAAAGGCAAATACAGATCACCGCCATTCAGCAAAACTAATCACTACTAATGTAAAGCTAGGATGAAATATTAGTACAAATTAGTCAGTATCAGATGAATGTGGCGTGTGTAAGTAGGTACTTTTGATTCTACAAACATCGACGCCTTCTGCAAGTAAGATTGTAACATGATTTTTTAAGATGAGAAAGCAAAATATGTCGAGGGAAAAGAAAAACGATGTTCATGTCAAGTAAGATTAAGAATCCCTATAAATAACCATTAAAAACCAAATGTTGATTTGATAAACAAATACTTAAATTAAAGCTAAGAATTGTTACATAATGACTTTCAGTTTCTTATTCCAAAACCATGAAGGATCAATATTTAGAAGTTTATATTGTTTTTACAAACACGCCACTATTATATGCTACCATACCACCCTAATAAATGAAAAAGAGTAAATGAAATGCAATGCAAACGGGACGCTCACATGCTTAGCTGCAAAGTTTGTATAAGAGTATATACACAAACTCTTGGGATAATGAACCATCATCAGTTTCAAGGGCCTGAACTTAGACGTAGCAGCTTAAAGAGTCAAGTATCACGAACTGGAGTATAGCCTTGTGCTTCATGAGAGCGTTCCTCCTCAGCCGTAACTTTCTCTTTGGTCTTCTGACCAACTTCCTCCGCTGCCTTGGCTACTTTACTGAAAGCACCTGTGACCCATGAGACTCCACTTAGCACATAACGGTTCTTCATGACAGCAGATCCAGCATTACTCACTGTCTGTTCAGCAGCTGTAAATGCAGACTTGGTTGTTTCAGAAACCCGAAATTTCTCATCCACTGCCCTTACTTTGTCATTCACCATAGCTGTACCAACAGTTATTTTCTCGCTGAAACCAATCTTTTGATCCAAAGAAGCAACTTTTGAAGTGGCAGTTGATGTAAGTTGGTGTTTCTCATCAAAGGACTTGGCTTTGCCAACGGCATCTTTCCCTAGAATGAAGCCCTTGGCTAACATGGAGCTTACAACATCCTCAGCCTTCTGAATAGCAGATTGAGCATTGGACGAACTGTTCTCTGTTCCCTGATGAGATTGCAGAATTAAGAGAGTTGCAGCATTAATAATTTATCAACATAAATTGTAAGGGATTGCTCAATCAGTGACATTACACTAGATTGGGCTGAAGCTGCAGCCGGTAGTTTGTACTCTGGTGCTGGTTCAATCACAACTGACTGATCGACTATTGTTGCTCCCTGAAAGGTACAAAATAAGCTTATTATCACCTCACAATGTATCCAAGCCTATATAATTGTTTATATATGATTTTGTGCCACGTGAATGTGCTTATAAAATTGTGGAAGGCAGGTATCTCAAAATGGAAATTTTGATCAAGTTGAAATATAAAGCTTATGAGTAAAACTTGCACATAAAAATATGATTATGTTGATGTACAATTGAAATTAGTCATTTACAGATAACTTGACAGCATATGTTCCTAGCTTCCTCAGACCATCCCAAGTATGCAGAAACAGATCAATGCTGCCATTCTCAAGATACAAAAAATGAGTTTAAAATGTAACAACACATCATATAGCAGGGAAAATAGCTGCTGTTGCTTTATCCAAAATGGAACTCTAGCAACAAAGATCAGCCATGTTGAGAATAAGGCATAATTGAAAGACATCAATTAGATGAAGATGGTAAGAATCCACTATCCATACATAACAACAACAGAAACAGAGAAGTAAAAGACCAGCCATTTGCAAGGTTCAATTTCAAGGCCAATAAGACTGCTACCTGCTCCAGGATCCAGGCTTCAAGTGAAAAAATTTCTTAAGAAAGCAGAGTAATTAGGGCTTAAATTTACAAATCTTTGCACCACTGACCTTAAATATTTCTGAAGAATTGATATATCGTTCCAACAAAATGAGAATATTCACAAAAGATAACAGAATAATATGAATCTATCAACTTTGCCACCAATACAGTAGAAGAAATAATGGTAACTAAATTTCACAAAAAATATAATCACCCTCTGACAATCAGATCTTTGCAATTGTTAACCTAAAGAAATCCAAAAGATCTGTTAAACAATTTAGGATTCATTGTTAACCTAAAGAAATCCAACAGATCCATTATACAATTTAGGATTCATTCACTTAGAAAATCCCTTCACTAACATGATGGATAAGGAACTGTTAGAATATGTATCAGAAAGATTCACATAGAAATATTTGGCAACTTGTAATCTAGTAAAATTAAAGCTAATAGTAGTTAAGAAGTGAAGGCACCGAAAGAAGAACTGCAGTCTCTGCTCCTTGAGGATCTTTGAAAGTAACATATGCAATTTGAGACCGCTCATTCTGACTGCAAAATAAACAGAATAAGGTTACACATGTGGTTTTACATAAGTGGTTAATTAAGTTCCTGTCAATACAAAATAGCCGAGCCCTACTCTAAGTTGGAAAGCTTCATTCTTATTTTAAACCAATTGAAAAAAACTAGTAAAACAAATATTCACCAACCCTTGCAATTCTATATACTGAATTTCCCCAGAAAAGGAAAAGAATTCCTTGACATCTTGCTCTGTTGCCTCCAAGGAAACATTACTAACCTTTACTGTACGTATCTGCATTGACAAGTAAAAAAAAAAACTAGATCAGGCAATAAGATGAACAATATACACATAAAATTCATTCACTATTCAAATTGAATCTTGCTGTGGAAGCTTTAACTACCGAATATCTACTGTCATATTTCCTAACATATATCAGGGCTATAGGAATAATGTGATTCAAAAAAATCAAGGAGATAACAATTAGACTTCCATGGGAATTATAAGACAAATGACCAAGGACATCCATAAAGATCAGAGAAATAGATATCAAGAAATAAACAGCCACTTGTAACATCATATTCCTTACTTACATGATGAAAACAGGCTTAGTTAACTCCAAAAATTTACATGGATTCTAAAATCCATATTATACGGTCAATGTTCATGTCTTGACTATGCTATCAAGCAACACTCTCCAAAAACTTTCTCAATTGCAATTTGCCTCTGATCTTTAGAAATAGAAACTAACTCGATTCATTGAAATGATATAAACATTTTCCAGAGAGGCAAAATTACACAAGGACTAGCAACCATCTGACAGCTTATGCAAAAATCAAGAAGGTAACCCCATTATTAATGTTTTTACATTATCACGGCATCAAATTGGATTGCAAAGAGTTGGATGGGAAATTCATGTCATAGACTTGAGCACCATTTTCGGTTACTTAATTGAGTTCAAAATAAATAGAAGACCAGCAGGCACAAAACTTTTAAACCGAAAGGAAGTGATCATATAAAAGTCAACAGAAGGCAAAGCTAATGACTTCAAGGTTCAAGCCAGTACATTCCTCACACCTCCCACCCACAATAAAACTCACATAGTTTTAGGTAAAACCTTGAACTAGAGTCAATTGCTCTGATGTAAAGAAGCACACCCAACTCATATCTAACAAGGAAGAACAATTAGTGTCAACTGATTCCACGAATTCCAATTTATCTTTATTTCAGTGAGAATCTCACTGCTCATAAAATCCAACTCAATTAATTAAAACCAAAAAAGAAATTAAAGAGAAGCATCGAAAAACTTCACAAAAACAGAGCGTATACTTGATTCCCACACCTTCAAGTTCTGAGTATTTCAGTTTTTAAATGAAGCAAAAAAAAAAAATCCAATTCGTGGTGCTTTTGATTCATATTCATAAAAGAAATGAATAACAAAAATTAAAAAGAAACATATATATGCATAAACTTTAAAGGGTTATTGAATTTGCGAATAAACTGGATTTCTAACCATCACAAAACGATACAGAACAAGTGCGCGAGATTTATATTTCGTGAAAAAAACCACAAAAATAAACCAAGCTTTTGCTAACCTCCATGGACGTTGAAACTAATTTTCGATTCAGAAAACAGTTGTTGAAGAGGACAAGTGCGGGACGGTGAGGCTTCTAAGATATGGTTTTGTTATATTTTGACGTCTTTTATTTTGGTAAATCGTATGGTAAAGGAACGAAGACACCAAGTGAGAAAGATTAGAACTGGTTGTAGAGAATTGAAAAGAGGAAGTTGACGTGTGATCGTCGTCGGATAGCACATGTTCCCAACATTCTGTTACCGAGATGCTTCTCGGACTGATTATTTTGTTAATTTTCTTCTTTTAATTTCTATTTATTTTAAAACTAAAAATAAGAGGAAAATAAAAATAAAATATCAATTATCTTATCAAGTAACGTTATCTTCACGATGCTTCCGAGATATGCATGGACTGATATCTCCGGATTACGTGCGAGTAACTAATAAGTAATAAGGTCAAAGCAAAATTAAAATAATCAATAAATTTATTATAAAACAACAGGCAAGAAATAACTGATTGAGGTTTGCTGAGAAGTGGTTATGTAAGGATATTGATTAGTTCTTGAAAATTTATGGATCTTGATTTTGGGTTTTAAGCCTAAACTATAGTCTAGAATATGTATCATGATCATTGGAGTGAAGAAGGTCGACAACAATAGATTTCTTTTTAACTATTGTCTTTGTTTTCTATTCTTCTTTCTTCTTCAAGTGTAGGGCTCATCATCATTATCTGAATTATAACTACCTGATTGACATGTTTCACAATCTGACTTTCATTTAAATGGATTTACATCCCATATGCAATGTCCTTGGTGGCGACTGATGTATATAAGTTGGCCATATGGTTTAACATAATGAATAGGAGGATCTTCGCCATCTTTACAAGAGATGTGTTTGAGCTTACTTATGTACTACCTCCATATGAAGTATTAAGGGATCAAATTTTGGAACACTGTCCTAAGAGCCATGTATAGTTCTTATACCTCTAATCCTCTTTAGAAAAATCCCCACTTCCTCATTTGTCTACCGATAAAAAAGAATGAAGACATTAATCCTATCAAGGGCTACTCGTCATGACATGAATCTGGATGACTTGAAGTTAACGCAAGAAGAATTTGTTATTTTACTTCAACAATGATTGATTGATCACAGAAAATTATATTGAACTTGTTTGACTTTTTATTTCAACCAAAGAGTTAAGAAAAACAAGGAAAAAAGAATTTGGTGTTCAATTATAAACCTCTAAATACAATATTTCAGGATGACAAATTCCCATTACTCAAAATAAATACACAGGTCATATTTTTCAAAGAAGCTACAATCTTTCAAATTTTGGTTTAAAAGTAGGATTTTGCCAATTGGGAATCGATCCCTAAGAAAGATACAAGATAGCCTTGTCCATTCCTAATGCTTAATATCAATTGATAATAGTGCCATTTGGACTCAAGATTGTCACTTTATTATTTCCACAGACTATGACTAAAATCTATGAACTCATTCTCTCCAGTACCTTGATCTACATTGATAACTTACTCTTATACTCTAGACCTATGAAGAACATAAAATCTTACTTCAAACTTTTTTGGATCTCACAAAACAATATGAAATCATGCATTCAAACAAAAAAAGTTACATTGGGACAACCCAAATAGAATTCCCAGGCATCTACTTTCATAACATATTTTGTTAACCTAATCCATACGTAGCCAGTGAGCTATTACACTTCCCAGATGAAAATCTCAACACAAAGCAAGTACAAAAATTCCTTAAAATTATTAATTTCATTATAGATTTCATTCCCCAAGTGGCTAACTACATTAGTCCCTTGTCTAAATTACTGAGAAAGAATCCATTATCTTATAGTAAAGAACAAACCAGAGCTCCCAAACATTTAAAACAAGCATGTCATAATTAACCTTCTTTAAAGATTCTTAACAAAGGTTAGCGTTTTCTATAGACAGATGCTAGTGACCAATACTAGGTGTCATCTTTATTAAATAGATTGATAAGAAAAGATATTACTATGGCCATGCTAGTGGTCAATTCAAATAATCGAAAAAATATTATCATGCTATCTACAAGAAGATTTTAGTGGTAAAAAGAGGCATCGAAAAATTCAACATTCACCTAAACCTTTATCACTTTCTGATTGAAATGGACAATATAACTTGTCCCAAGTTTCTTGAGCCTAAAAAGAAGACATTACCTAATAGTTAATTGTTTCCGTGGCAAGAATGATTTTCCCGCTATAAATTCACCATTTGTCATATCAAAGATCATCATAACATTCTTGCAGACTTCCCTCTTGGCCTTACAAGCCAACCCAGTTACTCTCTCGCCTAATCAAAAAATCATTCCCTTTTCTCCTTGATATCATAGAGTTTCCTTAGTATGTGAAGAGTAAAAAATCATTCCCTCCAATTAATAAAACTTCTCCTACTTCAATAAATAACATTGTTGTCTTTCTTAGAAAGAGCCTATTCTATTCTCCCAAAATGGCACACTCCGATTACATATATCCTTAACAGATATCAGTTATGGGATATTCCTATGACAGATCAAAAAGCCCATTCTATCTGTATTATCCGCCATCCATATAGCTTGATTGTGACCAAATATATATACATCATTGATCATCTTTAACTCTGACACCCCTCCACTAACTGGCCAAAGCGACACAAAGATCTGTTGCGAGATTTATCATATTTTTAGATCATCTCAACCATTATCCCAAGCTATTAAGCTCAATACTTATATTTTTATATGCTCATATCCAGATGATTTTGCTCTTTTAGAGCCCATCTCCCCTTTTTTTTAGGCTTTGGTCTTCTATTGATCAATTTGTTACTATGAGATTCAACATTATGGCAAGCAAATTGGATTTGAGCCTAGAAAGAATTTTAAAATTGGAGAAAGCTCTACAATTCCACAACCCAATATAAACATTGAGCTCAAACTTCCTGACCATTTCCAATATTCCCAGGATTCATGGTCCCTTGTTTGGACTGACACTAAAATAAACCGATTTATCCAAGCAATGGACAAAATAGATGAAAAAATGTTAGACTTAGATAATGAAAGTGATGAACCACGCTCTCTCTCTGCACCTCCTTACTAAATAGATTTCTTCTTATCTTTTTAGCATCTTTTTATATTTTATGAATATTATTGGGACCCAATCTATCCTAATAATTCTTTTTTTTACTATTTACTTTTGTACTTAAATGGGCATTATTGTACTATAGGAATCTTTTCCCTAAAGTTATTTGTCTTCGTTATCCTTGTTTAGTTTATAAAAGTAAGGCTTCTCTTTCATTGTCAGCAATTAGGAAAAATAAAAAATTTGTGTTTTCATTCTATGGCTTCTTTCTAAGTTCTTTCTCCTGAAAGCTTGATTCTTAATAATGTAGTTACAGTCATACAGAAAGACAAGTATGCGCTATACTTGCCTTTTCTTTAGAATCTTGTATATTAGAAAGTCTTGGATTAAAGCTTCTATTTAAGATCTTAGTTATATAGGGAAATATTGGTTAGTATATATTTCTAACAGGCAAGTCCTGAGAATTGATGATTGTGAAAAGAAAGGCTTGTGCCTCGACTAGCATATCTAAAGTATATGCTTTAGTTAATCTTTGTTTATCTTTAATTGCTTATGGATGATCTGTTATGAAAACCACTTTAATGGTATATACGATGGAAACTCATGATCGTTGAAATATTCTATAAGCTTAGAAGTTATAGTGCGAAGAGTCTTTCTCAATTCATATGGTCTAACAATTCCATATACCTTGGTGTTGTTAACAATTCCACATACCTTAATGATGTTATCCCTGTGTTCCCTCTAACTAAGGGTAACCTGTGTGATATCAGAGCCATAAGTGTTACTGATTACGATTAAATTATTTCAGATGAAAGTGAGTAAGGAGTTTCCTTCAGTTATGAGTGACTCTTTACTTAGTGACTATGATCATATTTCTTCAACTCCCTCTATTTTCAATCTCCCTTCTAATGTTAAACGTACTCTTTCAAACAAAATTGAAAACCTTGTCGAAATTACTCATCTACTGGAGGAAAGTCATATCCATGACACCTCTTTACCCCTCTTAAGTCCTTACAGTATATATTATTGTAACTATTCTTAAATAAGAAGCATACGGACCATTCTCACTACAAATTGCCCAAAAGTCAAAGAAACCATCTAAAGTTCTGACTTAGAGCAGTGTGGTTTAAAAGCTACCACAGTAAAAACAACATGTGAAGCTGGAAATTCCATAGTAGCTCATCTCTCTTTGGAGAAAGCTGAATCATACTCATCTTCATGTTAGTGTCATTCACCTTGTTCTCACTTTCTATGGAAAAAAAGGAATCCCAGTTATAGCTAGGATCTCTCTTCTTAACGCTGCTTATACTATATACCAAAATGCATTAATTAGTACTTTGTTGACGACCTTCCATACTATAATTGTCATCCTTACCATTGCCCCTGATTTTAATATTAGGTTATGATCCCACTTTGTCTAAGAGGCTTCAAATGCAAATCCAAATTACAAGAATAGAATAAGATCTTACAACCATCATGACCACTTTGCATCATCAAATGATCTATTGCTTGTAGAATTTTGTAGATCTGAATTTCCCAAATTCCACTTTAGATGCTTTGTATATGGTAGCAAATAGACCTTATGATCAAACTACTATCATAGGAATTCCTAAGCATCTACCACTGGTGGAGCTTGAAAAATTAATGCGATTGAATGGATCATTAACTACCAGAAGGTGTTTTATGCTCATCACAAACATTCTTTCCACACAACAACTCCTTCTATTCTCAGGGCCCTAAGAGATGGATCAGTAAAATCCATCTACAGCATGCCGAATGAATGATAATTAGGCAGCATCATCTAGCACATCACGACCTTATGTCCATATTTAGTTATTGCAATAAGATAAATATGATAAGTCAATCAAGGCTATTCGGTATATGAACATTGAATCGTGTCAAAGTATTATGAAACTCAATATTTTACCTCTTGATGTATGAATTTCACATAATGAATATTTCACTGCTGCTGACGAAAATTAATTCAAAATTGGGCTTATCACTAAAAAGGAAAATAAGGATTCGCTTCTTCCTTTATTATGTAGTTTGTGTAGGAAAATCCCGGTGTGTGCATCACATGCACACGGTACGGAAAACAAAAATTTTTGTTCCGGGACCTTGCCGAAAGCCAAGATTCATGTGTCTATATAACGATGTCAAACCATAACGACTAAAAGAGACCGTCTCTAACGGTATTCACGCAAAGATCGGAGAACCTAACCGGGGCAAACCCTTTGACCCGGGAATAGCTAGAACAAGGGAGAAAGTGCTAGCTCTTACCTTGTTCTTAGAGAGCTAAGGAGAAACGATGAAGAGAAGTTTGGAGAGGAGAGTGAAGCTTGAAGATCATTGATGATGAAGAAGAGAGAATAGCCTTATTTGATTTTCAAACTCTTTCTTCATTTTAAACCAACGACAATCATCATCCTCTTTCTTCATTTGCCATTTGTCTTTTAGTCATTTAATGTCATTTAAAAACAACTTTTGACAAGGCTTAAAAGAAGCTTCTTATGGCCATCCACGTAAATGATGATATATATATATATATATATATATTCTTTAATTAATTAATAAGATATATATATGTATATAAATGTTGAAGTGGTCCAGTCACACTGGGGTCGGTCCTACCGAGTCCCGGTATAAAAAAACACCGAAAACCTGTTTCAGAAATATCGATGTTGCGATCTCATTGGGACATATCCCAATCTCATCGGGATCCATTTAGTCCTATTGCTCTCCATATATTGGATCTCTGTCCAAAACTATTTTACGAATTCTCCGAGTCACTCTTATGCGTGTGACCCATTAGGTTCCCGGTTATGTTGGCCACTTAGATTAACATTTAATCTAAGCAAGTCATGAGCGGTATCAAGCAACACATCATGACCCCCAATTGACTGGAAAGTAATTGGTTTGACGAATGAACATATATTCATCACGAACCATATCACGAACCTTTCCATAGACAATTACTGTGCAATTCGTCCTTTCACCATGCTATACCCCACTTGGTTATGAGTATGGGCAAAGTGTCAACTCTTACTAGATCGACTACATCAACTCTAGTCCAGTGATATCGCTTCTTGTCCGGGACTCATTACTTTATATGTCAATGAAAACACTCTTCATGACATATGAACTCCACCGAGATTTCAAGTAATGACCCGACAAGAGGCTCGGGTGTCATTTTCGCTATCACGAAGTGGTGAATCCTCTATTGGCTACTCAATTACCTTCAATACCTCAAGTGCACTCCAATCACCACCCTATGAGCGACACTGTAAGGCAACAAGGAATAGAGTCAAAGCACGTAATCAAGATTCAAGATATCCTTGAGTACCTCAAGTCTAAGGATATTTGCACCATTGCTATGATGAGATTATCACTGACATTAGAATAGGACATCCATGTGATGATCTCATAGCAGGTCATCCAATGTACTTACTACCTCTTGTAAGCATTCACATCTCAACCCTAAATATCTCATATTTACGCTTACGAGATCCACCGCTGATCAAATCAAGGAGCTTGAGATGTGCTAGTCTCTTCGGATTAACGATGTCCAGTTTCAGTAATCCTATGACTAGGGATAATTTAGATACTGACATAATTGCACATGATAGGAATCTCAGTAGTATGATCACATCATAATTTCCTTCATGCTATGTCATATATCATGGACTTCATTAATTTTCTTATAGATCAATATTCATTCATAAATAATGAACAACAAATTAATGAAATTTGCCTTTCTTTATTTATTCATAAAGTCTGTACACAACTTTGTACAAAACGCGCTAAGGGCGATTGCCTTTAGGGCACTACTCTAACAAAATCTCCCACTTGACCTAAAGCCAATCGCCTTAATATTTAATACCATAGGCGAGTACATGAGAATCAAAGCTCTTCTGTGATAATGGCTTTGTCAACGGATTAGCAATATTCTGCTCGGTTGGAATTCTCTCTATCTGGACATCACCTCGACCAATAATCTCCCTAATCATGTGATATCTGCGGAGTACGTGTTTGGATCGTTGATGAGACATTGGTTCCTTCGCTTGCGCAATAGCCCCATTGTTGTCATAATACAATTGTATGGGCCCATCATAACTAGGAACCACACCAAGTTCAGTAATAAACTTTTTGATCCAAACTGCTTCCTTTGCTGCGTCTAAAGCGGCAATGTACTCTGTCTCGGTTGTTGAATCGGCAGTCGTCTCTTGTTTGGAACTCTTCCAACTGACCGCCCCGTCGTTCAGTGTGAATATATAACCTGATTGGGATTTAGAATCATCCTTATCAGATTGAAAATTAGCATCTGTATACCTGCTCACTTTGAGATCTCCATCTCCATATATCAAGAAAACATCCTTAGTCCTTCGCAAGTACTTGAGGATATTCTTGACAGCTACCCAGTGACCCTCACTAGGATCCGATTGGTATCTGCTCGTAACACTTAGAGCATATGATACATCGGGTCTCGTACATAGCATAGCATACATGATAGATCCTACTACAGATGCATACGGGATCATATTCATGTGCATCCTCTCATCTTGTGTCTTAGGACACATAGATTTCGAGAGTGTTATCCCATGAGTCACGGGAAGGTACCCTCTCTTAGATTGTTCCATGCTAAACCTTTTTAGCATCTTGTTTATGTACGTTGATTGTGAAAGACCAAGTAATCTTTTTGATCTATCTTTATAAATCTTTATCCCAAGGATATAAATTGCTTCACCAAGGTCTTTCATGGCAAATTGTTTGGACAACCAAATCTTCACAAATTGTAGCATAGAGACATTGTTTCCTAGTAATAATATGTCATCTACATATAGCACAAGGAATACGATTGCAATCTCACTAACCTTTTTATACACACAGTGTTCATCCGCATTTTGTGAGAAACCAAACTTTTCGATTACCTCATCAAAACGGATATTCCAACTCCTGGATGCTTGTTTCAATCCATAGATGGATTTCTGAAGCTTGCATACCTTTTCGCCATCATAGAACGTGAAGCCCTCTGGTTGTGTCATATACACATCCTCAGCTAGATTTCTATTTTGGGAAAGCTGTCTTCACATCCATTTGCCATATCTCATAATCATAATGAGTGGCAATGGCTAGGAGTATTCTAATGGATTTAAGCATTGCTACTGGGCTGAAGGTCTCGTCGTAGTCAATTCCTTGTCTTTGACGAAAACCTTTAGCCACAAGCCTTGCTTTATAGGTAATCACATTACCATCCATGTCGGTTTTCTTTTTGAAAACCCATTTACACCCTATGGGTTTTATTCCTTCGGGTGCCTCAACCAAAGTCCATACTTGGTTTTCATACATGGAATCCATTTCAGCTTTCATAGCATGAAGCCATTTCTCAGACTCTGAACTCTTCAGAACCTTTTCATAGGTGGTAGGCTCATTATCTTCTATAAGCAATACGTCATTTTGTTCATTCACGAAAAATTCATATCTCTCGGGAACAGAGCGTATCCTACGTGACCTACGAACTTCATGTGTTGTAGACGGTTGAACTGTTACTTCATCTGTATGAGTCACAGTTTCAGGTTCAGACAGTTGATCTGCATCTGTTCGAGCATCTTGAACTTCTTCAAGTTCAATTTTGCTCCCACTGTCTTCTTGTAAAAGAAACTCTTTCTCTAAAAAGACAGCATGCTTTGAAACAAACACCTTTTGTTCTTCAGCAAGGTAGAATTGATATCCCATTGTTTCTTTAGGATATCCTACGAACAAACATTTGTCAGACTTTGCATCAAGTTTATCTGACTGTATCCGCTTCACATAAGCAGGGCAACCCCAAACTTTCAAATGAGTAAGATAGGGTCTTTTGTTAGTCCACATCTGATATGGAGTAACATCAACTGTCTTTGATGGAACTCTGTTTAACAAATAAACAGCTGTCTCGAGTGCATACCCCCAAAAGGATTTTGGTAACTTTGCAAAGCCCATCATCGACCGTACCATGTCTAACAAGGTTCGCTTTCTCCTTTCAGCCACACCATTATGCTATGGTTTGTAAGGTGGAGTCCACTGAGATAAAATCCCATTATCTCTGAGATAATCTAAAAATTGTTGGTCTAAGTATTCCCCACCACGATCGGATCGTAATGTCTTGATACTTTTCCCAAGTTGGTTTTCTACTTCATTTCTGAATTGTTTGAACTTTTCAAATGCTTCAGATTTATATCTCATCAGATACAGGTACCCATATCGAGAATAATCATTGATAAAGGTAATGAAGTAAAAACAACCACTTCTAGCATGGATGGACATCGGACCACATACATCTGAATGTATTAGGTCTAATACTCCAATCGCTCGTTCACCATTTTCCTTAAAGGGTAACTTAGTCATCTTGCCTAATAAACAAGATTCACATGTGTCATATGATTCATAATCAAATGACCCTAAACTACCACTCTTATGGAGCTTAGCTATGCGTCTCTCATTTATATGGCCAAGGCGACAATGCCATAAGTAAGTTGATTTTAAATTATCTCGTTTACGTCTTTTCGTGTCATTGACATTCATAATTGGATGTGACATATCTAATATGTAAATTCCATTGCATAATGTACCAGTACCATAGAGCATTCCATTCAAACTAATAGAACAACCATTGCTACTAAAAGTCAAATGGAAACTAGCTCTATTTAAACAAGAAACATACAATATGTTCTTTGTTAAAACATGTACAAAATAACATTCATCCAGTTTAATTACAAGCCCACTGGGGAGTGACAAAAAATAAGTGCCCACAGCTAATGCAACAACTCTTGCTCCATTTCCTACATGCAGGTCTAGTTCTCCCTTCATGAGCTGTCTACTGTCCCTGAGGCCCTACATATCATTGCATATGTGTGAGCCACAACCGGTATCTAATACCCATATGTTATGGTCAGAAAAAGTATTAACCTCAATGACAAACATACTTGAAGGAGCCGAGGCATCTGATGCCTTCTTCTGCTTGAAAGATTCCAGATAGACTTTACAGTTTCGCCTCCAGTGGCCAATCTTGCCACAATGGAAGCAAATTCCTTTTGGTCCTTGTGGTGCAGTTAATTTACTAGACTCCATAAGTGAGTGCAAATTCACACTAGATGACATCTTCAATAACCTAAAGGGAAAGAGAGAAAGAATGTTAGAATATTAATATATGTATGATCATAAGGACTTGCATGATATACATATGACTCCCACTAGTTTCAAAGAATCCATAACCCTCACTACGAATCCAAGAAACATTATGACAAAATGTCCTAGTGGGTCGATATCCGACATTACTAAGGATGACCTTGGGTTTACCCAACAAGTCACCTTAGGTCAATCGGTAGGTATCAGTCATACCAATTGCATCATAGATATCCGACATCACTAAAATGACCTTGGGTTTACCCAACAAGCTACCTTAGATCAATCGGCAGGTATCGGTCATACCAGTTACATCACATGTGCAATTATCGACTAGTGCTATCAACTCTTGATGTATGCACACACATTGGGTTATCAACTCTTGATGCGCGTACATTTGATGTACACTACCCAATTTCGCCTCTGTCTACGTTAACCTTGAGTTTACTCAACAAATCAACGCTTCTAGTAAAAATCGACCCATTAATCCGAAAATCTTATTTCCATGGTTCGAACATATCCGTATAGAGTGAGCTTGGGTTTACCCAACAACCCGAACTCTATAAGAACTCTGGTTCTCTCCATATTAATGGAAGGCGTTAGTTTTTATATTATGTGTGAGGGATTTCAAACTCTGGTCTCATCATCCAAGCTGTAGGATTATAGTCACAATGACTATATGGAATGATTGAGGGCATTTCATCAATCACATCGAATCTATCCCTATAATCATCTATCATCCCACCTTTGCATGTTGTAATTCGACTTATGCATGTGTATGTCGACTTATGCTACTGTGTACGAGCAAGTCGACTTATGCATGTGTAAGTCGACTTACTTGAGAATACAAGTCGACTTGTGCATGTGTAAGTCGACTTATATGTAGACTTGCTCTCCAATCGGCTAATTTTCTCAATCCGTGCAGTTCAAATTCACAATACCAAGTGTAATATCCTTTACTTTGATGTACCAATGAAACACTTTCATTGTATCATGCTTACCAAGTATAATCATACTATACATGAAAAACTTGAAATGGATTAATACACTATTAATCTCTTAGATTTCCAAATAATTTTGTGAATACCAAATAATCTTCCTAAGTATCTCTAGGTAGTCTACACTTTATCAAGACTACTTGCACCGGGTCACAAAATTGGTGACGCCAAAACAATCAAGACAAGGAAATATACTAACGAGACGCTAATGAGACACATTTGACATCCGAAAATTTTTGGAAACCCAATTTCAAGAAAATCAGTTTGGCAAGCATACAACATCAATGTAACATATTTTTAATCACATTAAAAATGATCCAAGGCATTGGAACCGAAAACTACACAATCAATCATTCCAAACAAAACAGCTCCAGCAACTTTTTCAAAACTGCCAAGCTCTGTATTTTGCTTGAAAAACTCATTGAAACAATTTCAATAAATTCTGATAAAATTACAGAGGTTACAACATGTTCATAACATGCTCCATGAATTTTTTCAGGATTTATTTCCAACAAAAACTCATCCAAACTCAGCAACAAAGCCAATGTTGAATCTGTGTTCCTCAACACAGTTATTCCCAGCAGCACACGATAAATTCTCAAATAAATAGTAAATCACCTCGAAAACATTTTTCCATCCTCATAGACATTCATAAACATCTTAGAGACATGTTGGTGAAAGAAAATCCGAATTTTTTTTTTTTACAATTTATTCTCGAATTTACAATCATGCCTATTCAAGGAATGTGCATAAACACAGCAACCATAACATTAGGGAATAAATTACTAAAACCATATCAAATCACATTGATAAATTCTGTTCTTCCACAGAAATATTCAACAACATCTTATGAGCACATCTGGGGAAGAAAATTTCGAAAACAAGATTTCTATACTGATTTCAAATTTAACACAGTCAACATGCATCATCGTCACAACCAATAGGCAGCTCCAACCTTGTTATGATTTCGTCATTATATACGACACCAGTGGCTCTGATACCACTGTAGGAAAATCCTGGTGTGTGCATCACATGTACACGGTGCGGAAAACAAAAATTTTTGTTCCGAGACCTTCCCGAAAGTCAGGATCCATGTGTCTATATAACGATGTCAAACTATAACGACCAAAAGAGACCGTCTCTAACGATATCCACGCAGAGATCGAAGAACCTAACCGGGGCAAACTCTTTGACCCGAGAATAGCTAGAATAAGGGAGAGAGTGCTAGCTCTTACCTTATTCTTGGAGAGCTAAGGAGAAACGATGAAGAGAAGCTTGGAGAGGAGAGTGAAGCTTGAAGATCATCGATGATGAAGAAGAGAGAATAACCTTATTTGATTTTCAAACTCTTTCTTCTTTTTAAACCAACGACAATCATCATCCTCTTTCTTCATTTGCCATTTGTCTTTTAATCATTTAATGTCATTTAAAAGCAACTTTTGACAAGGCTTAAAAGAAGCTCCTTTTGGTCATCCACGTAAATGATGATATATATATATATATATCAATTAAGACAAGTCCTCTCCTCCTTCTTCCACGTTGACACACACACACACACACACACACACACACACACACACACACACACACACACATATATATATATATATATATATTAATAAGATATATATATGTATATAAATACTGAAGTAGTCCAGTAACACTGGGGTCGGTCCTACCGGGTCCCGGTATAAAAAAAACACCGAAAATCTGTTTCAGCAATATCGATGTTGCGATCTCATCGGGACATATCCCAATCTCATCGAGATCCATTTAGTCCTATTGCTCTCCATATATTGGATCTTTGTCCAAAACTATTTTACGAATTCTCCGAGTCACTCTTATACGTGTGACCAATTAGGTTCCCGGTTATGTTAGCCACTTAGATTAACACTTAATCCAAGCAAGTCATGAGCGGTATCTAACAACACATCATGACCCCCAATTGACCGGAAAGTAATTGGTTTGACGAATGAACATATATTCATCACGAACCATATCACGAACCTTTCCATAGACGATTACTGTGCAATTCGTCCTTTCACCATGCTATACCCCACTTGGTTATGAGTATGGGCAAAGTGTCAACTCTTACTAGACTGACTACATCAACTCTAGTCCAAGTGATATCAGTTCTTGTCCTGGGACTCATTACTTTATATGTCAATGAAAACACTCTTCATGACATATGAACTCCAGCCAGAGATTTCCAAGTAATGACCCTGACAAGAGGCCTGGGTATCATCTTCTGCTATCACAGAAGTGGTGAATCCTCTATTGGCTACTCAATTACCTTCGAATACCTCAAGCTGTACCCAATCACCACCCTATGAGCGAATTCGTAAGGCAACAAGGAATGGAGTTAAAGCACGTAATCAAGATTCAAGATATCCTCGAGTACCTCAAGTCTAAGGATATTTGCACCATTGCTATGATGAGATTATCACTGACATTAGAATAGGACATCCATGTGATGATCTCATAGCAGGTCATCCAATGTACTTACTACCTCTAGTAAGCATTCACATCTCAACCCTAAATATCTCATATTTACAGTTTTTGAGATCCACTGCTTGATCAAATCAAGGAGCTTGAGATGTGCTAGTCTCTCCGGATTAACGATGTCCAATTTCAGTAATCCTATGACTAGGGATAATTTAGATACTGACATAATTGCACATGATAGGAATCTCAGTAGTATGATCACATCATAATTTCCTTCATGTTATGTCATATATCATGGATTTCATTAATTTGCTTATAGATCAATATTCATTCATAAATAATGAACAACAAATTAATGAAATTTGCCTTTCTTTATTTATTCATAAAGTCTGTACACAATTTTGTACAAAACGCGCTAAAGGCGATTGCTTTTAGGGCACTACTCTAACAGTTTGGACAAATGTTCTTGGAAGGATCTACCTGCCCAGATATCCTTATTAGTATAGATGCATCTTCATTACAAATCCTACCTATAGGGATTAAATGTCGAGCCATTACATTAAAATTTATTATTATTTAATAATTTAAAATTATATTAAAATAAACATGTATAACTCATATAGTTAGTTTAAGCAATTAGAAAACCCTCTTCTTTAATACTACGGGGGAATAGTTAAATTAGTATAATATGGTAGATTTGCCGAGGAAATTTCTATGACTCCAAAAAAAGTTAAAAACAAGAAGTTTCTTTTCCTCCGTGTTCATTTGACTTGAATTGAATGCAACAAACAATTGCAATTACATATTACAGTCTTAACTAGCTCTCTCAATCTTCTTCGTCCAGCTGATTCTATTAGCGTACAAAACTATGAGCTTCCTAGACACAGAAGCTAGCATACCTTTGCTTACAAAATCACTACGACAACAGGAGGAGCCTCGAGCTGTAGCAATTGGGATTTTCCATATCAACACTTCCCTTCTATCCTTCTGTCGTCTCATTAATTTTCTTGGAACACCTAAAGACACCCTCCACTTGCCAGACAACTTATATGATCCCTCTCCCTGCTTTTCTTGTTTACATGAATTCTTCTGTTTTTGTATTTTTATTATAATCTCCACTTAGACTTGTAGACTCAAGACTAGACAACCTATTGGTGAACTTGTGAAAGAGACTTCAACTGAACTCAAACAACCTACTGAAAGCCATCGTAATGAACAAGTTAGTATATGTACATGCTTTCTTCTTTTTCAAGTTTCCAAGTCATGCCTTTGCTTATTGTTCTTGAAGAGTACTTATCGATAAACATGTTTTTCTACAAAGATTGTGGTTGTAATGTGGCATTCTTTTGCATTTAAACTTCCTTTGATTATGCATAGCCTACCAAGAAGATAAATGACGCCAAGCTGGCAAAAGAGTTTCGATCAGCTCTTAATGAATTCCAGAAGGCTAAAAGGCTTGCGGCTGAGAGGGAAACTATCTACGCTCCTTTTGTCACCAAACAAGTATATGGAGCCAGTGAAAAATGCTTGTTCTTATACGACAGAGAATGTTATAGATATTTGGTTGCTTTTGGAAGTGTTGTCTTGGACATATATCTTTGGTTCTTGTTCTTCTACATACGCGTTCCATATGAAATTAGGAAAATGATTGGGAGCCACTATTTCGGTGGGATAGTTCATATCGACTAAATTACCCTTGCATGCACAGCAACCTGCTTATAGTTGTGTAGAAATATAGACCATAATTATAATTCCAATTTCACAAAGGAGCAATAGGAGATTTGTAGCGTAAAAACAGAGCAATTTGAATTATATAATCTTATTTAATAAATTAGTGTAAATTTTAAAATGATAAAATTCTTTTTATTTCTATTAATTTATAAACTAAATTTAATTTTTATTTCTATGTGAGTATTAAACAAAACAAATGTGATAAATCATAATTGAAGTAGGAAATCAGTCTCCTAATAAAATTTGGAAGTATTGCATTAATTACCTACTTCACTAGGCATTTCGTGTTAATCTTGCCTTTTAAATTCTGGTTATTTCTACCCTTACAAATACAAGAGTCAAAGCAAGTGGGATCTCAAAGACACGGCCATGGATTCCAGAAAACCAGAATACCTGACTCGCAATTTCCGTCTTCTCTCTGAATTAAGCACTCATTTTAATGTTTCACCGGAAGAAAAAGAACGTGCCAAAAGCTTTGTTGAAATCATCAAACGTAGATTTCAGCATCAACCTCACATATACATGGAGTTTAGCAGGATTATGCGATATGTCACAGCAAAAAGACTTCACTTTGACCATACTATTGCCAAATTAGAAGATATACCAGACGCTCTCGTGCTATTATCGGCCATTAATCCATTAATTCAAGGTCACAATGATTTGATTCGGAGTTTCAACTGCTTCTTACCTCTTGGATTGCGGGTAACAATAGATGACCAGGACGATCAAGGGGAGCGTATTGGAGATGATGAAGAGAAAGAAGACAAGCGAATAGAAGGATTCGGATTACTTCAAGAAGCCATTAACTTTGTGAACAAGATTGGGGTGCGGGATATGAAAGTTTACGAATCTTTTCTTCATGTTATGGCTGCGAACAGAAAAGATAAGGCTATGGAAACTGTTGATACCATTGTGTTGTGCGAGAAGATTGCCGCAGTATTTGCAGACCATGAGGATTTGTTAAAGGAGTTTATTATGTTTATTCCTGAATCTGAGGTATCTTCTTTGGCACTGGCCAATACCGATGGAGTTTCGAGAAAAACAAAAGAAGACAGAAAAAAGCGAAAAAAAGTCATTGGCAGTAACAATGAACTTGATCTCTACAGATGTGAAAGGTGTACTCCATCGTATCGTCTGCTTCCACGAGACTATCCAAGACCATCCACAACTGGAAGAAAGAAGATTGCATCTCAGGTTCTGAATGATGATTGGGTAGTGGTGCCTGCGAAAACTGTTGCCAACAGGTCCCGAAAACGTAGTGATGACAAGTTAAAGCGATTTGAAGAATCAATGAATGACAATGAAGATGAGAGATATGAACTAGACATGTTCCTAGCCTGGCTGCAGTCAGCAACTGAGTACGCGGAGGGATTGATGAATAAACTAGAGAAAGAAGATACCATGGGAAGAAAAGAAGATGAGGATCAAAGACTGGGGATGGGTCGGATTCACTTGTTGAGATGTATTGAGAGAATATACGGCAATCGTAGTGATCAAGTTACGGACGCATTCCATCAAAACCCTTTACGTTCGTTGCCTTACATATTGCGTGGATTGAAGTTCAAACATGAGGAACTAAAACACAGTAAGGAAGTGGATTCGAAGAGGCAAAGGTGGATTTAGTGTTCAGATGAGCCTTCGCTCACTTCATCTCTCTTTCGGTAGGAGTTTTATATCTTTGTTATCCACAGTGTATTTTTTTTTTTGGCTGAATTTTCAAGAGATATTGTTTTGTAATTCATTTTATATTGTTGACATTTTAATAAAGGTCTCTTTTCTGTGGTTAAAAAAAAGAATTAAAACCTTAATTAGCATGATATAGTTCATTTATTTTAATTTATCATAGAAAAACATTTATGCAGCAAGGAACAAGTCTTTCTTGCTATTGTTCGAATAAGCGTCGAGCAACTACATGATCATCAAATCATGCATATCGACAAATAACTTGTCTGATTTTAATCTATAACACTTAAGATAACCATGAAAGTCGCTAAATTAATAGCTCCTTATCTTTTTTCTTAATAAGTTCAACTTAGTTTTAGTATTTTGCATAAATTTAGGGATAGGCTCCGTCAATTTTTTAAAAAATAAATAATAAAAAATAACGTATTTTTTTAATTGAATTCGAGTTTGGTTTGTCCAAGCCTACTCGAAGCTCAACTTTTTTAAATAAAACAATGTCTTTTTGCCAATAAAAGTTGGACCTCGTGTCGACCTGGGATAATTTATTAAAAGGACTTGAATCTAAGTTACGAGTCACTCATTCCCAAGTGCTTGTTTGTAGGATATCCTAAAGAGACCATGGGATATCAATTCTACCTTGCTGAGGAACAAAAGGTGTTTGTTTCAAAGCATGCTGTCTTCTTAGAGAAAGAGTTTCTTCTGCAAGAAGACAATGGGAGCAAAGTCGAACTTGAAGAAGTTCAAGATGCTCAAATAGACACAGATCAACTGCCTGAACCTGAGACTGTCACTCATTCAGATGAAGTAACAGTTCAACCTTCTACTACACACGAAGTTCGTAGGTCAAGTAGGATACGCCTTGTTCTAGAAATATGGATTTCGTAAGTGAAACAGAATGACGTATTGCTTTCATAGAAGATGATGAGTCTGCTACCTATGAAGAGGTTACGAAAAGTTCGAGTCGAAAAATGGCTTTCGCCATGAAAGCGAAATGGATTCCATGTACGAAAACCAAGTATGGACTTTGGTGATCGCACGAAGGAATCAAGCCCATAGGGTGCAAATGGGTTTTCAAGAAGAAAACCGACATGGATGGTAATGTGATTACTTATAAAGCAAGGCTTGTGGCCAAAGGATTTCGTCAGAGACAAGGAGTTGACTATGACGAGACCTTCAGCCCCGTAGCAATGCTTAAATCCATTCGGATACTCCTAGCCATTGCCGCTCATTATGATTATGAGATATGGCAAATGGATGTGAAGACAACTTTCCTTAATGGAAATCTGGCCGAGGATGTGTACATGACACAACCAGAGGGCTTCACTTCCATCGATGGCGAAAAGGTATGCAAGCTTCAGAAATCCATTTATGGATTGAAGCAAGCATCCAGGAGTTGGAACATCCGTTTTGATGAGTCAATCAAAGAGTTTGGTTTCTCACAAAATTCGGATGAACACTGTGTGTACAAGAAGGTTAATGAGACTGCAATCGTATTCCTTGTGCTATATGTGGATGACATATTATTACTAGGAAACGATGTCTCGATGCTACAATTAGTCAAGATTTGGTTGTCCAAACAATTTGCCATGAAGGACCTTGGTGAAGCAACTTATATCCTTGGGATAAAGATTTATAGAGATAGATCAAAGAGGTTGCTTGGTCTTTCACAATCATCGTACATAGACAAGATGCTAAAGAGGTTTAGCATGGAGCAATCCAAGAGAGGGTTTCTTCCCATTTCTCATGGGATAACACTCTCGAAATCTATGTGTCCTAAGACACAAGATGAGAGGATGCGCATGGATCGAGATCCGTATCGTCTGCAGTGGGATCGATCATGTATGCTATGTTATGTACGAGGCCCGATGTATCGTATGCTCGAGTGTCACGGCGAGATACCAATCGGATCTGGTGAGGGTCACTGGGTGGTATCAAGAATATCCTCAAGTACTTGCGAAGGACAAAGGATGTTTTATTGATATATGGAGATGGAAATCTCCAGTGGCGAGCATACGGATGCGGTTTTCAATCTGATAGGATGATTCAAAATCCCAATCGGGTTATGTTTTCACAATCAACGGCGGACGATCGGTTGGAAGAGTTCCAAACAAGAGACGACGGTGATTCAACGATCGAGGCGAGTACATTCTTTGCATCGAGGCGTGAAAGGAAGTCGTGTTTGGATCGAAGTTCATTCTTGAACTTGGTGTGGTTCCTAGTGTGATGGGCCCATATAGTTGTATTGTGACAACAATGGGCTATTGCTCGAGCAAAGGAACCAAGTCTCACCAACGATCTAAACACGTACTCGCAGATATCATCGATTCGAGATCATTGCGAGGTGATGTCGCGATCGAGAGAATTCCACGAGCGAGCGTAATTCCTACGAGCGAACATTCTTGATCCGTTGACGAAGCCATTGTCACGAAGAGTTTTGATTCTCATGTACTCGCTTATGGTATTAGATACCAAGGCGATTGACTTTAGGTCAGTGAGAGATTTGCGGTGTAAGTCGACTTGTATTGAGATGTAAGTCGACTTATACCGATTCGATGCGTGTAAGTCGACTTATTAGGTATGCAGATCTTAGTAAGATTGTTAGAGTAGTGCCTAAAGGCAATCCCCTTTAGCGCTTTTGTTCATAGTCATGTACGGACTTTATGAATAAATAAAGAAAGGCATGTTTCATTTATTTGATGTTCTTTATGAATTGATATTGATCGTTAATCAAATTAATGAAGTCCATGATATATGACATAGCATGAAGGAAATTATGATGTGATCATAATCCTGAGATTCCTATCATGTGCAATTATGTCAGTATCTAAATTCTCCCTAGTCATAGGATTAATGAGACCGGACATCATTAATCCCACGGACTAACATATGTTATACTCCTTGATTGGATCAAGCAGTGGATCTCAGAAACTGTAAATATGGGATATTTAGAGTTGACATGTGAATGCTTACTAGCGGTAGTAAGTACATTGGATGACCTGCCATGAGATTATCACATGGATGTCCTATTCTAATGTCAGTGATAATCTCATCATAGCAATGGTGCAAGTATCCTTAGACTTGAGGTACTCAAGGATATCTTGGATATTGATTCTGTGCTTTGACTCCATTCCTTGTTGCCTTTCGGAGGTTACTCATGGGGTGGTGCTTGGGTGCGACTTGAGGTATTCGAAGGTAATTGAGTAGCCAATAAAGGATTCATCATTTCTGTGATAGCAGAAGAGATACCCTGGCCTCTTGTCATGATCATTACTTTAAGTCTCTGGCCGGAGTATAATTATGTCATGAAGAGGGTCTTCATGGACATATAAAGTAATGAGTCCTAAGACAGGAACTTATATCACTTGGGCTAGACTTAGTCTAGTAAGAGTTGACACTTTGACCATACTCATAACCAAGTGGGGTATAGGATGTTGAAAGGACGAATTGCACAGTAATTGTCTATGGAAGGGTTCGTGATCTGGTTCGTGATGAATTCATCAAACCAATTACTTTCCGGTCAATTGGGGGTCATGATGTGTTGCTAGACGCCGCTCATGACTTGCTCAGATTAATTGTTAATCTAAGTGGCCAACATAACCGGGAACCTACAGGCTCACACGCATAAGAGTGTTTTAGAGAATCCGTAAAATAGTTTTGGACAGAGATCCAATAAATGGAGAGCAAACGGATTAAATGGATCCCGATGAGATTGGGATATGTCCCGATGAGATCGCGACATCAATATTGCTGAAAAAGGTTTTCGGGGGTTTATCCCATATCGGGACTCGGTAGGCCGGTAGGACCGACCCCAGTGTGACTGGACCACTTCAGCATTTATTTATATATATATATATATATATAATTGATTAATTAATTAATTAATTAATTAATTAATTAATATATGTGTTGAAACGTGGAAGATGGAGGAGGAGGCTAATCCATTTAACTTTATATATATATATATATATAAAGTGGCTTACGTGGGACTCTCTCCACCATAAGCCTTGAATGTGTCTTTTAAGTGTTAAAAGACATATGAAAAGGAGAGTTAGATGAGGATGGTTCGTGGGTTTTGGAATAAGAGTAAGAAGAAAGGATTTTTGGAAAATCCTAAGCTCTTCTCTTCACACCATCGTTCATCGCTTTCTTCTCCATTGATTCAAGCTCTCCAAGGACGGAGGTAGGTCTAGCACCTTTACTTTGTTCTAGCTATTTCGGGTCAAAAGGTTTGTCTCGGTTAGGTTTTCGATCTCTGCGTGGATACCTTTAGAGATAGTCTCTATTGGCTATTCAGTTTGAATCTTCATACGAACACATAGATCCTGGCCTTCGGGAAGGTCCCGGCGACAAAATTTTTTGTTTTCCGCACCTGGTACATGTGATGTACCTCCCGGGATTTTCCTACAATAGTCCCAAAGCAGTTGCAATTCAGATATCAATGGTTGTAAGAACACATCAATTTTTTGCTTCGGATTTGTAGGCCCTGGGACAATCACCGTCAAGAACATATATGCCTCTTTCATACACATCCAAGGAGGCAAATTATAAGGAGTTATGATAATTGGCCACGAAGAATATTGCTGTCCAGATTGACCAAATGGTTGAAATCCATCCGTTGACAAACCCAACCGAACATTTCGACTGTCAACCGCAAATTCAACATGCGTGTCATTAAAATGTTTCCATGCCAATGCATGTGATGGATGAGTCATTACTCCATCTTCCTGTTCGTGTTCAGCATGCCATCTCATGTGCGACGCAGTCACATCAGAAGCATAAAGCCTTTGCAACCTAGGAGTGAGAGGGAAATAATACATCCACTTCCATGGAACTAATTTCTATTTCGTATAACGTTTTCTGGGCTTAAATCTAGGTTGCCCACAAAATTTGCACTGCTCTAAGTTCATATCGTCTCCCCAATACAGCATACATCCGAGTCGACAACAGTCAATTTTTTCCACAGGTAGACCAAGACCACGAATAAGTTTCTTCATGTTGTAAAAACTATCAACCATTGTATGCTCAGGTGGCAATGATTCGTTGTACCACTGAAGAATTTTTTCAAAATTGCGATCCGAAATATGACCTTCACTCTTTATGTTCAATATGCGGGCAATTGATGACAACTGAGTCATTGTCTCACAATTTGGCCACAATTCTCGATCAGCTGACTGTAGTAAGTCGAAGAATTGTTTTGCCTGTTGGTTAGGTTCTTCGTCAAAATGTTCCACATTTGGCTCAAATGAATGACCGAGTTCATCGTGCACCATTTTCCTGTAAGAGTTTTCCGACCCATCACCAAAATGTCTTCCATATCCATCCTCAACGTCATTCTCATTTAAGTGAATACACGTAGGCTCTTCAATTCTCCTTGAGGTGCTAGCAACCAACGGTTCCCCATGTCGGGTCCACTGAAAGTAGTTCGGAACAAACCCTTTTCTCAACAAATGCAACTGAACTTCATCAATAAACAGGAAACATTTGTGTTTGCACTTTGTACATAGACATCTGATCTTTGGCCCATCCATATATGCAGGTTGCAAACATGCATAATTAATGAACGCATCAACTCCCTCAACAAATTCAGGATTAATGAAACCATCGGCGGTTAAACGTCTACACATCCAAGATCTATCGCTGAAACTCATAACTGGGAAACTGTTATTCTACAACATCGGAACCAAAGTTAGGCATCTATGTTAGCCACCTCTGTACAAACCAAATCATTACAGACATGTGTTATAACATAAGCCTTTAACGTTTCATGTCATAGCTAAGCTACTGGAATATTTATACTGTGAACACAACATATATGATAGTAGACAAGTCTGTCATCACATTGTGGTTGCCCACAATGTGGTATTCAATGGATATTAAATATCATACTATTGCCAAAGAACTATTCATACAAGATTGAATGTTATTGTAAAAACCTATTCTAATAAATTAATCCTTCCTAATCAATTTAACATAAGCATATGAAATTAAATTATTACAAGGTTAAGAGATATTCATTGTACACAACATACAACCAATTATGGGTGTAATTGATTCTAGTCAGTGCAACAAGCAATTGAAAAAGGCAATACAATTGCTAACGAAAGCATAACCACTGACCTAAATTGAAATGCAAAGAAATGTTGCTGAATCACGTTGTCACGGGCAATGTCGAACGTCATGACGACGAAGATGATAGCGCTGCACTGAAACCCAACAATAAAATCAGTGAAACCCTGATTCCAAACATTTTACGCAAGGCATGACATAGTATACTAAATGCTAAACATTTATCATCCTCACATAATTAAACTACCGCGCTCATGTTCTAATTCTAAAACGAGCTATGACGAGGATCCTAAAAAAATTTCGGTAGCATTTTCCCTATCATTCGGAAACCCCCTTAAAAAATAAGGGTCCCCCTGCAATAGAAATACACATCTATCTCAACCAGTAAGCACATCGCAAATACAGATCTCCTAACAACATGTTTTTAATATATAAGTGAGTAACAAAAGATAATCATGAATAACTTTAAACAGTAGAAAGTGATAAACAAAAGATAATCATCGCAAATAAATGGTCGTGACAAATTAGTCAATGGTGGTGACTAATTTGTCTCAACCATTGAGTTGTTTGTTACTTTAAACAGTAGAACGTTTTAATTTTTAATTCTCTTAATATTTTTAATATTTTCATTTAAGTTTTAGGAATAATTACATATATGTATTCACTATTACTTAAATGTCTGACTCAAGTTGTAAATGTTAGTTACTCTTGCAGGAATACGTACAACATTATTAGAGGAACATTAATAATAGAAGAATATTTACAACATTATGGAACATTAATCATGGCATATTAGAGGGAAAATATTAGATTGCAATCGTCATATCACAGCGTGTAAGACATCAACTAAAATTTTAGGAACATGTCATACTCAATGCATGACATTTATCATCCTCACAAACTTAGACCATCAACTAATATCCTAAATAATTTTCATAATTGTAAGTCACCTCCAAAATAAGATCACAAGTTAAAACTAATAAGCTCATGTTCTCATTTAACCATCATGTACTACGACGATCCTATTGAAATTTCGGCAACATTTCCCCTATAATTTGGACATCCCCCTTATCATATAAGGGTTCCCCTGCAATTAATACACAATTCTATCTCAACCAGTAATCACAACGCAAATAACCTCTCCATACTACATGTATGTTGTCAACTTACACATCATGCAACTCATCAATACACGATTAAGGGACATGCTATGGGAAGTTCATGTACACCCATATGAATCAAGAGCAGATAACAACAAAAGAAAAGCGGTTAAGCGGTTAAGCAATGACCTCAATCGAAATGCAGAGAAGTGTTGCTTAAGTACGTAACTGCAGATGAAGATGATCAAGCTGCAATGAAAACCAACAATAGTGTCATTCATAGCTCAAATGGAAAGCAAAATGAATATTTTTCACTATTGTATGAGTCATTTGGGGATTTGGGGATAAATGAGTTGGATCAAAGTTTTAAATGAGTCATTTGGGGATAAAAGCTTTTCAATATAAAGAGAGTTGGATCATTATTCCTTTTTCACTATTGTAAGCGCTAATAAAAGATAGCAATTGAATTGTTTCACACAAAGATTATTACTTTTATAACACTGTTCATTTTAAATTTTGGCCAAACACGTATGTTTACTAAAACTATAATCTAAAAACACCTTAACATAACAGATTCAATATGGGTGACTTAAACTTGTGCAAATTTAATTTCCTTACTAGTGCCAATAAAGGGGGAATATACTTTGCAATTCACTTTATTGTTATTTGTAGAGAAATCAATCACAATTTCAGTTGATGAACGTGTAATTACTCCTCATGTTCATTATCAAATGTCTCCATTAGAGTTAATGGAGTTGATTACACAACTTGGTGAAGTATTGGAGATGGGGTTCATCTAACCTTTCAAACCTATTATGATTCATCCAATTTTTTTTTTAAAATCAAGATAAAGTTCTACAATTGTGTGGACTATTAAATGTTAAACAAGGCAATAACCTTAGAGAAGAATACAAGTTTACACATGTCTATGTCCTACACTATTTATTGCATATAAAGAGAAGTGCTAAATACAAACTTAGTGTTCCAAACTTTACGCACTTTTTAAACTGTTATTCTAGGCTATGTCTGCATTACAAGGTTTTCAGAAAAGGAACATTCCTATATTCGAGGTTGTGTTTATATTAACAAACTCTATAAGTAATGATGCTTGGTACATTTCTTATAGTAACTTAAGATCAATTCAAAGTATATTATACCATATTGAGTTTGAAAAAATTAATTAGGTTCGTTTGTAACTTATCTAGATTATAGTAAAATTGTTGTAGCTATTAGAACTAAGAATTTGGATTTTGATTAAAAATTAGTGTAGTTAGTTGAACCTCTTATACTGTTATGAAAATATAAGAATGTAGGTTGTACTAGAAGAAGATATAGAGCTACGTAAGACTACACCATTTTTATAGTCGAGGCTAAGCTATATACCAAGAATTGAGAACCTTGTTAGATCGTAGTATTTTATTATGTAATAATGGTTTATCGAACCATAAGTAATTACGAACTCTCCTCCTACTTTATCTTTATTTGTTGATTATAATATAAGAGCTGTAATTTTTTTATTAAAAAAACTTTTTATCTCATTACTGATTAAGCATTGTAAAAGGTAGTAGATAAATTCAACTAATATGGAAAGGATGTTTTGTTTGTTTTGAGTTGGTGTCATTTTTGTTTCAACCAGGTCAATGTTAGGATTTGTCAGTCACGTATATGAATTTTAAATGTAAGGTTAGTATTTTAAAACAAGTAATAATATCTTCTTGTCACCCTTTGGTATACATACATACCGCTTCTTAATGTAAAAAATTTAGGTTTACAGGCAATAATTTACAATTACAAATAAGACCAATAATTTACATATAATTAAAGCAATAATTTACAAATAAGAGCAACATTATAGACACAATAATCATGGCATACAACATAATGTTAAGAATTTAGGTTTACATGCAATAATTTACAATTACATATATCATTGGGATTTACATATAATTAGAGCAATAATTTACATATAACAACTATAAAAACTTTAACATACCCGTATGAGTTGGGTCATCGGGGAGGGAGGAGAACTTACCGTTGCCGTCGGAGACGAGAAGGAGGAGCGACGGTGGCTAGCGTCGAACGACGACCAGCAGGCGGCGACCACCGGAGCCGGAAGAGGCGACGGGCAAGGAGGAAGAGCAGAGGAAGAACAGAGGAAGAAGAAGGAGATCGAGGGCTGCGTCTGCGGGAAGGAGAAGGAAGGACTAACGCAGCCCTAAATAACAACCAAAACGACGTTGTTTACCTTAAGTGAGGGGCGCGTATCCGACGTGTTCACCGACGGAAATGCCCGTCGGTACATATTGCTGTCATATTCAGCGACCGAATGGTTTTCGGTAGCAAAATGTTTGACGAAAACCCAATTGTCCCGACGATTACGTTTTTTCGGTCGGTATTTCTAACGGTTTATATACCGTCGGTATATTTCCGTCGCTACTCCTCATTTTCCTTGTAGTGAAGCAATATGTGGATCAAGGAAGGAGACACTAACTCCATGTTTTTCCATAATTCAATCATGGTAAAAAGAAACACAAAAAAATCCACTGCTTACTTGACTACATATCAATTAGTGACTATAATATTTTGATTAAAAGATTAGTGTCTAATTTCTATGTTGAGTTGTTAACTTCAAATAGTGTTATTCAAATTTTTTATGCAGGAATTAATGATATTGGTTGGACCCTTTCCCAACTAACTCATCTCAATTTTGCTAATGATTTAATGTTGTTTTGTGCTACTGATTTGAAATCCACGTCACTTTTGGATAAATCACTAATGGAGTTTTGTAAGATATTGGGTTTGAGAGTTAATTCTATGAAAAGCAAGACAAACTTCCTTGAAGTTGTCCCTAATACTAAAAGTTTAAAGAACAATTTTTATCTAAGTATATAAAATCTTCCCTTCAAATATTTAGGGGATACTAATCTCATCCAAGAAGTTATAGATTATATATTTCAAACAGAGCAATTTGAATTATATAATCTTATTTAATAAATTAGTGTAAATTTTAAAATGATAAAATTCTTTTTATTTCTATTAATTTATAAACTAAATTTAATTTTTATTTCTGTGAGTATCAAACAAAACAAATGTGATAATTCATAGTTGAAATAGGAAATCAGTCTCCTAATAAGCTTTGGAAGTATTGCATTACCTACTTCATCGGGTATTTCGTGTTACTCTTGCCTTTTGGACTCGGGTTATTTCCACCCTTATAAATACCAGAGTCAAAGCGAGTGGGATCTCAAAGACACGGCCATGGATTCCAAAAAACCAGAATACCTGACTCGCAACTTCCGTCTTCTCTCTGAATTAAGTGCTCATTTTAATGTTTCACTGGAAGAACAAGAACGTGCCAAAAGCTTTATTGAACAAGTTAGTCGTAGATTTCAGTATCAACCTCACACATGCAGGGAGTTTAGCAGGATTATGCGACATGTCACAGCAAAAAGACTTCACTTTGACCATACTATTGCCAAATTAGAAGATACACCAGACGCTCTCATGCCATTATCAGCGATTAATCCATTAATTCAAGGTCACAATGATTTGATTCGGAGTTTGTCATGAATCCAATTGTGAGGAATGGGCCAAATGAGGCAAGCCTGCGTCGAGGCACTCGTGCAAAGCAGAATTCTCGGAGGTATGATGATTTCGTTTGATGAATTGGTGATGGCCACGTGGACAAATCAGCAAAGGATGATTTTGCTTTATAATAATTACTTAGTACTGGTAGAAGTTTGTTACGAATATTCTCTGAGAAATTGTCCTTTCTTCCTCTCATTTTCCTCTGTTTCCCATCCCTTCTTTTTTGCAACGGAATACCAGAAAATATTGCCTTCATTTCTTGCTCATTTGATTGCAGGATATAACAGAGTTTCAACTGCTTATTACCTCATGGATTGCGGGTAACAATAGATGATCAGGACGATCAAGGGAGCGTACTGGAGATTATGAGGAGAAAGAAGACAAGGAATAGACGGATTCGGATTACTTCAAGAAGCCATTAACTTCGTGAACAGGATTGGGGTGTGGGATATGAAAGTTTATGAATCTTTTCTTTTCTTCATGCTATGGCTGCGAACAGTAAAGATAAGGCTATGGAAACTGTTGATAATATTGTGTTGTGCGAGAAGATTGCCGCAGTATTTGCAGACCATGAGGATTTGTTAAAGCCTAAAGGAGTTTATTATGTTTATTCCTGAATCTGAGGTATCTTCTTTGGCACTGGCCAATGCCGATGGAGTACCGAGAAAAGCAAAAGAAGACAGACAAAAGCGAAAACGAGACATTGGCAGTAGTAACGAACTTGATCTCTACAGATGTGAAAGGTGTACTCCATCGTATCGTCTGCTTCCCGAGACTATCCAAGACCATCCACAACTGGAAGAACGGAGATGGCATCTCAGGTTCTGAATGATGATTGGGTAGTGCTGCCTCCGAAAACTGTTGCCAACAGGTCCCGAAAACGTAGTGACAAGTTAAAGCGATTTGAAGAATCAATGAATGACAATGAAGATGAGAGATATGAACTAGACATGTTCCTAGCCTGGCTGCAGTCAGCAACTGAGTACGCGGAGGGATTGATGAATAAACTAGAGAAAGAAGATACCATGGGAAGAAAAGAAGATGAGGATCAAAGACTGGGGATGGGTCGGATTCACTTGTTGAGATGTATTGAGAGAATATACGGCAATCGTAGTGATCAAGTTACGGACGCATTCCATCAAAACCCTTTACGTTCGTTGCCTTACATATTGCGTGGATTGAAGTTCAAACATGAGGAACTAAAACACAGTAAGGAAGTGGATTCGAAGAGGCAAAGGTGGATTTAGTGTTCAGATGAGCCTTCGCTCACTTCATCTCTGTTTCGGTAGGAGTTTTATATCTTTGTTATCCACAATGTTTTTTTTTTTTTTGGGTGAATTTTCAAGAGATATTGTTTTGTGTGGTTCAAAAAAAGAATTAAAACCTTAATTAGCATGATATAGTTAATTTATTTTAATTTATCATAGAAAAACATTTATGCAGCAAGGAACAATTCTTTCTTGCTATTGTTCGAATTTGTTCGAATAAGCGTCGAGCAACTACATGATCATCAAATTGGTAGTTTTCGACTTCCAAAACGACGCAAAAGCTTAGTTTTGTTGTAGTGTGCAGCAAGGAACAATTCTTTCTTGATATTGTTCGAATTTGGCAATAAGCGTCGAGCAATTACAGGATCATCAAATTGGTAGTTTTTGAGAATAATACAGTAACAATTTTTCGTGAATATCAACAAATAACTTGTATGATTTTAATCTATAACACTTAAGATAACCATGAAAGTCACCAAATTAATAGCTCCCTATCTTTTTTCTTAATAAGTTCAACTTAGTTTTAGTATTTTGCATCAATTTAGGGATAGCCCCCACCAATTTTTTAAAAGATTAAAAATATAAAATGACTTTTTTTTTTAATTGAGGTCGAGTTTGGTTTGCCGAAGCCTACTCGAGGCTCAACTCTTCTAAATAAAACAATACCTTTCTGTCAAGAATTGTTGGACCCCGTGTCGACCTGGGATAATCTATTAAAAGGACTTGAATCTAGGCTACAAGTCACCCATTGCCATCCCTACATAAATTATTTGAGAAAGTAATATATCAAGTTGGAATCTCAACAATTTGTTTTGATGATTCAAATCTAAGATGCTTCATATAAATTAGTTAATACGTATAACAAAATTTAAATTTTATCTAATTGTATCTTATCATGTTCCATTTGCGTCAAAATTCATTGATTTTATATTTTATCTTTTCTGTTGTAACTATATTTATTTATTTTTGTCCAAATTAGTGTTAAATAAATTCTAATAATAGATATTTGTTTATAAAGTTTAATTAATTTTAATTAATTAGATTTTTTCTCCAAATATTTGCTTTAATTTTTCAAATGGGTTTTAATTATGATGCTACAAATACTTTTCAAGGAAAGAGAAATAACAAAAGGAAAATTGATAAAGATAATTAGGTAATTAATCATTTGGATACTTATTAGGGAAAAATTTAGGAACTAAAAATTTTAAGAAGGAAAAGAAGGGCATAAAGAAAGTATTACAAAATGTGAACCATCGGTTTTTATCATAAGTCTTAAGGACCAAAGGATGGACAAGGCATCTTAATCATTCCCCTCCCCCTAAATTAACACTCATGATTAGAAGAAAAAATCTTTATGGCTTGTAAGCGGCAGTCATCGTTAACCATCACAATCTTTTAGAGAGAGAACATGCTTGTTCCCTCTACATATCACATTCATCATTTTTTTGAAGCTTAACATTGTGAGCGTTCACCTTCGATCTACAACATAACTTATTTCTGTATCTATTCTCATTGTCATATGTTATTAACTATTATATTTCTATTATCAACAAAGCAAGCATACAAATGTTGTAATAAGCAACTGTTTTCACTTGCTATCAATGTATCTATTTCCCACTTATAGTAGTGTATTTAGATTAAGGTGAGGTTCCAAGTTTTAATTTCATAATTAAGTATTATAACTGTTAGTTTAATATCTAGATATTTGTATTAGTTGTAATTATTTTGGTATAATAGAATTAATAGAGTAGCATATATATGTATGGGAAACATAAGTGGTATTGTTATTGCAAGAAATGTGATGCATGCTTTTATTGTAATTCCTTGTAATTTACAAAATAAAATTTAATTATTAAATATGAGTTTCAACTTAGCTAGTGTTCGTTTAGAACGGAAGTTGTTGTATTAAGTCAGAGAAGAAGAGTTTGAAAAGAAGAAGAAAGTTCATATGTCTATGTGCAAAGGTTGAAATTCTATGTGGCACTTATCTATTTTGTGTAAGGTATATTTTGGCATGTGTATCGGTGTTTGGCATATGTTGTACCATCTAGTGGTATACTTTATATGAGACAGTAGTAGTTTCTAAATAATGTTATGGTATGTGTGGTATAATACAGTAATGTACTAGAGATGAGAAATAAAATAGAAAATGAGAAAAGTCCTTTAGATATGAGTATCACATATTTGTAGTTTCTATAAGGGGCATAATAATAAATAGTTTAAGAGCAAAACATTTGTGTCATTAAGGCCAATCATACAAATTATAAGAGTTAAGTAAAATCAAATATAGATCTAGTGGAAGAAATAGTTTGAATACTCAAATATATTGTCAATCCAAAGAAGGCATTTAGACCATAATCAAGTTTTAAAATATCTATAATCATTAATTGATTTCAAGTATTGCTGAGTTCTCGAGAGAGAGTCTTTTATATTCTTCTCATAAAACAAATATAAACAAAATAGAATGAAATCTAGATCAACTGGAAGAAATAGTTACAATACTCAAATATATTATTGATCAAAAAAAGGCATTTAAACCATAATAAAATATGTATAACCATGAATTGATTTCAAGTAATGCAAGGTTTATGAGGGGACATCAGGTTTTCAATTGCCAAATAAGGTGTTGATTAGAAAAAAATAACTGTTAAAGAACTAGGTCGTGTATAAATATATGGTCCATTATAGTAATCACATATAGGTATAAGAATATTACATGTTTAGTCTTAATCATATTGACATGTTAAGAAGAGTGATACTAGAAGGAGACATGAAATTTTTGTACAAGATGTTTATTTGAATAAAAAACAGATTTCTAAGAAATGAATCTTTAGGAATGTTTTTTGGGCAAATGTGAGGAGTTAGGCATCTTATATTGAGATTGGTGATGTAGTCACATTTGTTACTAAGTATCTCAAAAAAAATACCAAGTGTTGTGTCTTCCATTTTTTTAGTATAAGCCATTATAGCCAATCTATATTTTTTAGTGTAAACCATCATGTCTACAAGTGCTATAAAAAGTTAAAAGATATATTTATGGATATGTGTAAGGCGTCAAAATCACCAAACAATTTGTGACAAAATACAATGTAGTGGTTATGGAGTTTTACTTGAGAAATAATTGTTGGATTAGGTTTCTATTTGATGACTATATATGGTGGGTTCTAGTGTTAGGCAATATTGTTGGGCAAGAATGATAATCACATAAAGAAGTAAGGGTACGAATGTTTTCTTTAATGGTTATACATATGTAAGCTGCACATTAAAACAATTCTTTTGGGAATACAAGGAATTTATTAAAAATAGATTGAGTGCTTATATATAAGAAGTAGTTTATCGTTGGTTATATGATTTGATATTGAGAAAGAATTTCATAAGGCATACATCAATACTTTGTTTTATATTACACAAAAAGAACTAAATCTTGCTACAAACTCTTTAAGAATACACAGCCTAAACTTTCTCGGTTTGAGATAATATGGAAGAATCCTTTATCCTTGAAGGCAACATTTATCAATTTGTCAGCTACTAAAGATAGGCTAAAAACTAAAAGTAAATGGTATAGCTATACAAATAGTTTTCATCCCAGTTGTTTGTTGTGCAAAAAGGAGGCTGAAGCTTTGAATCATTTATACTTCTAATATAGTTTCTCACATGTTATCTGGACTAGAATTTAGAAAACTATGCACATACACTATCCATATAGTGATTGGGTAAACATTACTCAATTGGCATCAAAATGATAAGCAAAATGAAGAAGGATCGGGTAATTCTCAAAATTACTCTTTATTGTGCTCTATATACAATCTAAAGGGATAATAAATGACTATATAAGGGAATGGAGATGGAAGCTCAAATTCTAGTTAATTCTACTATATACTGTATTAGACAATTTTTCATAATGCATAAAGCTCACTTTAAAATCAGCCTTTATATGAAGATCTTTTGGAATATCTGAAGATAGTCATTATGAGCAGAGATTGATTCTTTGTCTTGTTAAGTGGTTATTTGTATTGAGTGTAATTTGCATTTTTGTATATTTTGTTAAGCTTATACATATATATATGTATTATATATAGTTAATTCTAAAAAATGCTCTTTATTGTGCTCTATATACATTCTAAAGGTATACAAATAAATGACTGCATAAGGAAATGGAGATGGAAGCTCAAATTTTGGTTGATTCTATTATATACTATATCAGAGAACTTTTCACAGGACATGAAGCTCACTTTAAAATCATATATATATACACACACACACACACACACACACACACACACACACACACACACACACACACACACACACACACACACACACACACACACACATATACATATACATATATATTGTATGTATATATGTATGTATGTATGATCTTTTTTTTTTAAAGTGTGACGTATTGCAAGGTAAGAAATACTTAAACTAAAAGGAATAGCAATTTTAATGAGGTAAAGGATATGGATAAAGTGTGCAATGTTATCTGAATGTACACAAGTACATTAGATGACTTATCCATACTAGCTAAGTGTAACTACTTTTGTGTGAATTTGAGGGAACACATATGTAAGTTTTTTAGTAGGGTGGCGATCAAACAAATTCCAAAATATCTATTTGTTAGAAGGTGACACATCATGTTGTCCAGTGGCAAGCAAAAATGAGAGTTAGAAACATTTGGGAGGATGACAATATTGGTGTTAGTAAGATAAGGAAATTAGAATCAAGTTTCTATAAACCCCTTAATTACATAGACAAAAAATTAATCAAAATTTGACTACTATATAATATTATAAAAAATGCAAAAATATATAAGTGGAATTATAATTGAGTTAAGAGATGTTGGAAATAGTTGTGGGCATATTGAATCCCTTTTAAAATAATGTTTAGTTAAAAGACTCATTTGTGTCTAGGTCTCGCAATGTGCCAAGAATAAGAAGGTTGTAATATAATGCAAAAAGATTATTACTTAAACTTATCTAGTGAAATTAGATGTATTACATAAATTTAAATGTTTCTTGAAATTATATATATTTATAAATCTAAATGCTTATTGAAATTAAATTTGAAAGAGAGACTGTAGTTAAAATTTGGATTGACATCTTGTATGGTTTTGTTTTTTGAGATGAATTCTCAAATTTTTGCTTTGGTTGCTTCATATATTATAAAAATTCTACTAATGAATTTAGTTTTTTTTTTAATCTTGGTAGTTATATTTAAACCTCTGCTTTTGTTATAAGAGAAAGTAGACCAAACAATTAGACATAGGATCTTAGAAAACTTTGATATTTGATGTGTAATCTACTTATAGCCTATAAATTCATAGTTTTCTTTAGTCTTTCATTAGAAGAGCAAAAATGTGTCAAAAATTTTGTTGATGATATTGTCAAATGTAGACTTCAACACTATCTTGACAAATTCCAAAATTACACAAATAAGACTTTGGTTATTTAGAAAAGAAAACGAATGATTAAAATGAATAATTAATTAGTGGTATAAAACATGATTGTATAATGTTATGTCGTAGGATATTATATTAATCAATAAAAAGATTATTAAATAAATTTAGATTATCAATTGAAATTAGACATTTTACATAAGTTTAAATATTTCTTAAAATTATAAGTCTAATGCTTGTTGGAATTAGATTTGAAAGAGAGATTGTATTAAAATTTGGATATGACATCTAGTTAATTTTGTTTTTGAGATATAAATTCTCATATTCTATCATTGGTTATTTACATATTTTACAAATTCTACTAATGACTTTATTATTTTAATCTTGTATAATAAGGAGAGAAGAAAAGTTTTAAAAGATGAACAAAGGAGAAAAAATCTTATGTTTGCATGTAAAAGCTAAAATACGAATATAGAAATCTTCTTTTTAGTGTGAAGTGTATTTTGGTATGTGCACTATTTTTGTTAACATATATTAGTTATTGTATCATCCGGTGGTATATTTTATGGAACGTCGTAGTAGTTTTTGAATAACGTTGTGGTACTTATAATATAATAAAGTGGTATAGAAGCAATGAGTAATAAAATGGAGAACTAAAAGAGTTCTTTAGATTTATTGATCTTTTTTAGCTTGGTAGAGGTTATTGAGATAGAGTTGTTAGACGAAATAGAAATGAAGTTTGAAATGATTTTTTAATTGTGCCTAAATTATGAAAGGTGTCAAAGGTTTGCAATTACAATAAGGGGTATAAAAAAGATGAGAATGAAGTGTTTAAAAGTAAAATATTTATCAATGTTTTAAAAATTGGACTGGATATCGAACTGATCAAAGGAAAGGCTTAAGCTTTAAAGGTTCAACCGATATTAAACCATTATAAAATTGGTATATAATAAATAAGGAATAAAAATTATAAGAGTAAATAAAATAAAATTTTTAAAATTTGATTAACAAATACTAATATTCTTAATATCATAAAATTAAAATTTATATCTTCGTTTGTAATTTTAAGATTCTAAATTTTTTTTAAACACATGAAAGCACTAAGTCCACAATCAAGATAATAATAATAAAAGTAAGAGGGCAAATAATAGTACAACAAGAACCTTGATACCATCTCCACTACTATATGAAAGCACTAATTCATCTAGAGAAGCAGAACAATAATAATAAAATTAAAAGCGCAAATAGTAGTAGAATGAGAAGCCTGTAACACTATGACAAGTAATGAAAAATCTTGTTTAGTCTAACTAGCATCCTTCACAGCCATGAACAAGAATAGTCTACCAAAACCAATTATTCTTCTATTCAAGGGTTCTGAGAGACCGTTTTCAATCATCACTATGTTTTTGTTTAGGAGAAGTAGAACATAGAGATGAAGAGAGATTGAGCGATGTTGCTTGCTCTTGGTTCTATTTGCTTCTAAGAGATCATTTTTAAACTACAAAACCACTGTTTTATCTTGTGATGAAGTTAATCCCTTCATTAAACCTTAGAATGAGTTCATAAAAATTCTGTAAACACTACAAGTTAGGTTTCAAGTTTTGGGATTTCTATAATAAGGATAGACGATTAAAGTTGTGTGTTATAGATAAGTTTAGTTTTGAGACTGGGAAGCGGAGAGTTGAAGCAAAAAGAGTTAAAAGAGTGGTTCTTGAGTGTTAAAAAAGCCATGGAAGTGAAAGATCATTGGCATTCAGTCAACATTTGAAGGGAAAGTCCAAAGTTAGAGAGAGAAGTAAAGAAGATGTTATTGTTGCATTAAGAGAAGGAGAAGATGAAACCAATTTTTATGCTTTAAAACCAATCAGTTTATTATTTAATCTGCTAGTTTTCAATTATAGAGGTTAGAAGTAAAAATTGAACCAAAAACTAGTCTGATTTGTACTTAACTCGATTGAATTGGCTGGTCCGGTCCAATTCTTACATCACTAATATTTATAAATCATCATGGTCAGTCACATAAAAACCTGAGAGTTAAGTAAAATGAAATCTAGATCGAATAAAAGAATTAATTGTAATCCTCAAATATATTATCAATTGGAAGATGACATTTAAAGCACAATCAAGTTTGAAAATATGCATAACCATAAATTGATACCAAGTAATGTGAGGTTTAAGAGAAAATAATTGTTTTAAATAACTAAATAAGATGTAGATTAGAATTGAATGACAATTATGAAATAAGGTAGATCATAAATTTATGGCCTATTATTACAGTTACTAGTAGGTGCAAAATTTTAACATGTTTACGAAAGAATTGTCTTAATTACATAAAAGGATTGGAAAGAATGAGGCTAGAAGAAGGAGACACTAAATTATGCATAAGATGTTTATTAGAGTGAAAGAGAAGGATGACATATTTTTCAATGAAATTGACTATGATGAAAAGGGAAGGTTGGGAAAAAAAATTTTAGACTAATGCAAAAATTCAAATAACTTATATTGACCTTTTGTGATGTGATTATGTTTGCTACCATTTATCTTTTAAAAAATTCCAATTATAATAAAAATGCAAGTTTTATTTAGCAATTTTGGGTGCAGTTCCAAAGAGCTAAGACGATTGTAAGGGAATCTAAAGATGTTTGAGAAAAGGTTCTATTATTTCTACTTTAGGTAAGTAGCTTTTAAAGATATGGGTAAGTTGCCATTTTGGGCCAGTTTGTGGAGGCCTCCCCAAGAGGCTCTTCTGGAAGTCCTTAATCCCCTCAAGGTATGGAAACTAGTATGTTCACAACTCCATAGTAAGGTGAGAGCATGAAATCCATCATATCATGGAGCAACATGGTGGTTTTTAACAATTTGAGGGACATTTCGAAGCACTTTCTTATAGCTATCAAACAAAGCATTATTACTGCTCCATTTGAGATGTTGTAGGAGGGAGAAAAATACTAGGGAAATATGATGGTAGGCTACTTTCCTAACAAAAGACTTGTCTTTCCATGATGTTGCTTATTGAGGATGACAAATTTTTCTTTCAATTCACTGACTGTTATTCTCTTAGCAAGGTAATGGAAGCTCCATTATGGCACATTAGGGGATAACCCATGTTTGTCCAAAATGGGTGTCTGGTCTTAATCTTGACAGATCGAGAATTGAATCCATTCCACTGTGGATTAATTACCACAATTTTTCACTAGAATAAACTATAGATGATCTAAGTTTCCTTGCAAGTTTTTTAGGAAGGCCTATTTATTTTAATTATATTTATGCCAAGTTGGATAAAATTAGCTATGCTAGAATATGTGTTGAGAATAACTTGAAGGAGAAAATCCTTACAGTTCTTTCTATTTTAAAACTTGGTCTAAATGAGGATCTAACCAAAACAAATGTACACCTTTCTTATAATTGGAGACCACAATTGAAGAAAAAAGAATGGAGACCAACAATAAATAATTTTTTTAGGAGATATACAAATTTGATGGGATATGAGGAAGATCAAGATCTAGTCACTGATGACAGACAAGACTGAGAGTGAATAGGTTGTTCAAGAAGAAGAAAAAGTTTATGTTCTATCGGAGGAAAAGAATCAAAATGAATCAAGGGAGGTGGGAAACCATGATGATCTAGATCCAGTCTCCAACATTAACACCAATGAGGAGGAGACCATTCTCTTAATAAATCCTAGAAGTGTAGATAAAGAACAGCTAAAGTCTTCTCCTAATACTTTGAGGAAGTCAAGAAGGAAGAGAAGGAAACCCAAGGGTGATTGAATTCCTCATGATTAAGGAGAGTATTAGGTGATTTCTACTATGCATTGATTTAAGAGTTTGATACTTTTCACCCAAACATTTATTAGTGCATTGAGTTAAATCTTGGTGAGAATGTAAAGGCTTATGATTTTGAATTCAATGAGATTATTGATGTGATTATTATTAATATTGACTTAGGAAGTTATTTTTAGGATCACTTGACTAAAATTTTATGTTAATTTGATTAATATGATTTGATGATTTAAGTAGGAATGGACATGTTAAGATTAATGAAACATTAATTTTGATTATAATTTGCTTGAGGATAATCAAAAGCTTAAGTGTGAGGATATTTGATGACTGATATTTTGAATGTAACTTGTAAGCATTCATCATGTATAATTATTAAAGAATTATTAAAACTTTCAAAGTTTCAAGTTTCAAATAATCAAGCAATGTAAATAACCTTCAAGGTTGAAAATAATAAAAGGCTTCAAAGAAAAATAAGGGAAAGTTTAATAATGGGGTTATAATCAATGAAAGAAGCTAAGACTCAACTTGGTTATTCCTAAAGGATAAAATAAGATAAGGTAATTATCAAAGAAATATGTTAAAACAAATTATTGAATCTGAGTGCGTTTATCATTTCAATGCTTCTAATTTAACATTTGTGGTCTCAATATGTTTAAGAAAAACAAGCTTTAAAATTAATCAAGTATGTATGATAACATACATGAAAGAATAAAAGATCTTAAATTTTTGAAATTTTACTTTTAGGCTCAACACTCACCAAAAAGACAGTTATTATGTATGTAAATAATATGCAATTTCATTCAAATTGACTATCTTAATGAATACTAAAATATGACTTATAAAAGCATTTTATTCTAATTATCATCTTTTACATACTAATTCAAAAATATATTTAATGATGAAGTAAAGTAATGATGTATAGATTCAATTAAGTCAAGATATCAGTTCATAAATTTTACTAAACAAGATTATAATAAGCTTAAGAAAATCATAAAATCGTTAATTGCTTCCTCACATTTAAAGTTGTACATTGTCCCCAATCAATACAATATAAGTATATTGAATAAGTGAGAAGGTGAAGTGGTACTCCCCTAAGTAAGATGATTTTCGAGATTTTCCATTCGATATTAGACTAACATCCTTACAAAATATAAAGAAAAGGGGATAAAAATATAAAATAACAATAACAATAACAATAAAGAAGATAAAAATGAAATATGAATTTAGAAATAACATAAAATTTTAAAAAAATCTATTCTAATTCATGGATTGCCTCCCATGAAATGCTTGTTTAACGTCATTATCTCAATGTAAGATGCACATTACCCTCATCCTGGGTCTTGATTAGTGACTTGCTTCCACCCGTTTCTACACATGAGGGTTTTGTAGCTTATAAGCATGCCATAGGTTGCAAGATAATAATAAGGGCATAATTGATTAGATTAATAACACCAATAGACTCTATTAATGCTCTTTTTAATGAAAAATTGTTAAAAATAGGGAATAACAAAAGTTCTTCAATAGTCAGTTGATGCAAGCAATTCATCTTGGAGGAAGTAGGAACCCTCTGTACTTAAGGTGATGATCAATGCCTCATTTGTAGTTTCCTTATTTGGTTCCTCTGTCAGTTTTTTTGCAACTAACTTTGTCTATGCCTCATTTGTAGTTTTCTTATTTGGTTCCTCTGTCAGTTCTTTTGTAACTAACTTTGTCCGTTCTTATTTTTCTTCTTCCTGGATAAAGGTTTCTGGCTTATCTTCTTCAATTACTTCCTGCCACTTCTCTACTTCCTCTTCTTGGGCAAAGGTTTCTTCTTCTTCTTCCACTTCTTCTTCTTCTTCGTCTTCTTCATCTTCTTTTGGACTAGACAGACCCTTTGCATCTCTCAGATAATATCTTTACCATCTAGTTGATTGGATTCACCATATTTTGTACTTGAGCCTTTGTTTTTTGATGCCTCATGTTTGGTTCTTGAATAAAATCAGCTATCATATCTTTCAAAGTATTGGTTACCTCCTTACCTTCTTGAAATGTATCCTCATTCATGAAATGACTGTCATTCCTTCTTGACTCTAAGATGTTAGGGATCTTAGATAGTATACGATATTATGCTCAACATATTCTATTAGATTTTTTGTAATAATTATATATTGTTATCCTTATTGTACATATTTAGTTAAAACATAGTTAGTCCATCCATATATGTAAGGTTTGCTTTACTCTAAAGTATATATATATTCTTGTATGATGCACATTGAGTTTGGTTGTACATATTTGGTTGCTCCCATATACAATTTAATGTCTGACATTCATGATTGTAGTTATTACTCCCACAAATGTTGCAATATGGCATAAACAACGGTTGAGCTTCTAAAAACATGTGAGGAAACCACTCTTTGCAATATGTAAATATGGTGATGTTATATATTGAAAAGACACATTGTAACTCCTATAAGAGTATTGTCTGATCTATCCTTCCATTACGAGTTTGTGGTTAGGACGCTAAACCTTGATCCTTAAAATAAACTACAAACACAATGTTAATGTAGAGATGTTCAAAAGATAATTAAACTAATAAGTAAAAAATATGACAAGATATAATAAAATAAAATAAATACAAAAAATACAAAAAATAATGGCTAGAGTAATAGCATCTAGGTATTACTAATATTATTGTCACTAGCAACAATGTCAAAAACTTGATTGGCTCTAAACTTAATCTTAATTGTACGACATAGCTGTAGCTAGGATAGGTAAGTATGAGTCAATCTTATGAAGACAATGATTACTAGTAATTACCTATCTTCTATTATCTAGCCTATAAATTGGATTTTGGTTTCAACAAAGAACGTAAAACTTAAACAATTAAATAAACAAGAAATAATAGCAATTAGAGAAGAAATTGCTTAGAAATCAATAAATATTAAAATTAGTGCCTAGGTGGTGAATTCCCCTAAAACTATTAGATAATTAACCTTTTATCATGTAATTCTTTATTTATTATTGGATCATGAAAATTCCTATCTTATGTTAATACGTCTATCGAGACTACTAACAACTAATCCATAGGTTTATTAACCAAAATTATTTAGGTTAAAGTTTCTAAGATTACTTGATCAATTTGTCAATTTCGTTATTAGTTTTACTCTAATTCAAAAGATTTATGTCAAGCTATCTATAGGTTTACAATCAAATTCTTTTCATTATAGTATATCTATTCATCAAGATTTTCAATCTTTATGTTATGAAATCGATTATGTACCAATATTTTGCATCTATTAGAACATATATAAAACACATAATTGAATCAAAATAGTTCAATCAAAACAATTGCATTAAATAAAAAAATCTAAATATGTTATAGCCCAAACTAGGGTGCATCAAACCTAGACATTAATAGGTGTTTAGATACATGTAATGAAAAATGAAATCAGAGATAAATTGGAAGAAAAATGAAAAGAAAACAAAGAGTTCATAATTCTAAGTCTCCTTTTTTTTATCAAATTTTCTTACGAGTTTGAGGTTTTACGTTGTAATTTATTTTTGATGATTTCTTCACATTATCAATTTCTCTTGATCAATACTGTCTTTCCTGAACAGTCTTCATGTTTAGAATCAACTCAAGAAGTTTGCTCTTCCCGTTTTCCTCTACTCACATCCTTTATAGCAAATCATAGAGTTTTTGGGACATCCATGGGCGCGTATCAAACCATATAGCTCTAAAAACAATTAAAATTATGACTTAACATATTTTGATAGACTTACACAGTGATATACATAGTCATGTATCTCCTAATTGCTTCAAATATTCATTTTATACTACAATTACACTCAAATTCTTCTTCTTTTGGTCCACGAAGGCAATTATCACCCATGAATGCACTAGGAGCAAATTAAATACCAAATATACAAGAAAACTATACAACATCACGGAATCAAACATACGTAGATAATTATAGTCAAATTAGCATTTCTCAATGATTGAATTCCTCAGCAGTAAATAATTCTTTGAAATGTTAGGGGCATGAATGAGTCTTTCAAAAGGCAGGTTATTAAAGACCTCTTTTAGAGAAACGTCCTATCCTAGTAGGACTACTAGAGACTAAAATAAAAAGTTGTAAACTTTAGAGCTCAATGAGATTCACTGGTAAAAGTTGGGACTTTGGCTTGAATCATGAAAATCATTATAATGGTATAATTGTATTTTTATATAACTAGGAGAAGGTCCAAATGACATTACAATTTTGCTCAGATCAGTATATTCATCTTAATTGTAGGCTTGTGAATTCAGGCATTTCTTTTGATGTCTTCATTATTTTTGCTTCCAATTTTGAATTCCAAAGAGTTAAAATATAGGAATATTTAACAACCGTTAGCAACTCAATGGAAAATCCTTGGATCATTGCAGGAGATTTAAATTGTGTTCTTTTCCTTTTTAAAGCTCAAGGTGGTATGGTTAATCTTTCTAATTTGAACAGAGAGCTGGAAAAGGTGATCACTAAACTGAAGGTAACTAATCTGAAGTATACTGAGAATCTGTTTACTTGGAGCAACAAACAAAAAAGAAGAGCTCTAATTAGGAATAAAACTTAACAAAATCTTGTTTAACCTAAGCTGGGTGAGGTGCTTCCAAAATCCTATGTTCTGATTGGAGCTCTTTTATGCTCAGACCATTATTATATGGAAGATTTTACTCCCATAAGGACTACTAATGCTCCTTATAGGTTCTTCAATTTTCTTAGTAGAAAAGAAGGATTCATCGAGGAAGTTATTGAAGCTTGGAAAAGTAATGTCTCTGGTTATAAATCTTACTAGCTCATGAGAAAACTTCACTTACTAAGAACCAAACTTAAGCAATTTTCTAATATAAGGTCCTTCAAATAGAAAGGTGACTACAACAGGTTAAACAAGAGTTAAAAGTGATCCAAATGCCTGCTACATTGATCCTAACAAACAAGATTTGCAATATAAAGAGATCAGGAAGCTTGAGGAATATAACAAGGCACTACTTGATCATAATTCCCTACTTACGTGAAAGGCAAGCAATATGTGGATCAAGGAAGGAGACACTAACTCCATGTTTTTCCATAATTCAATCGTAGTAAAAAGAAACACAAAAAATTCTCTGTTTACTTGACCACATATCAATTAGTGATTATAATATTTTAATTGAAAGATTGGAGTCTAATTTCTATGTTGAGTTGTTAAATTCAAGCAGTGTTATTCATTTTTTTTTTGCGGGAACTAATGATATTATTTGAACCTTTTCCCTACTAAATCAACTTAGACCTGATCCAACCGCCTACTACTACCCAGGAAATCAGGGAAGTTCTCTTTTCTCTCAATTCGGAAAAGGCCCCTTAGACTGACAGGTACAATGCCTATTTTTTCCAAAATAATTGGAACATCACAGGCCAACCATAAGTGGAATTTGTTCAAGAATTCTTACAAAATGGAAATGTGCTGAGGGAGATTAATGCTACTCATATTTATATGATCCCCAAAATTCCTAATATCATTTCTCTTCATGATTTTATGCCTATATCTTGCTACAAATAGTGTACAATGTGATTACAAAGCTTTTAGCCAATAAGCTTAAGGATACTCTTAGGAAACTGATTCATCTATTACAAGGAGCTCTTATGTTGGGACTCGATCTCGAAACTGGACCCCAACTAGAAAACGGGCGAACGGAAACGAAAACGAAGGAATAAAATTACGAAAGAACGGAACATAAGGCAAAAGTCAAAGTATACAAATCGGATAACGAAGCGAAACACAAGGCGAAGGCAAATCGGAATCTAAATGAAAGTAATCACGAATGCGAACAAAACTGACTCCAACTTTCGAAACAAATATCTTAGACTTAGCGAACCAAAATAGCGTTGCGAACCAAATGAAAACGAAAGAAATGCAAATCGCAATCAAACCAAAACAAACGAAGTACTCAAACTGAAATCAAATGCCGACATCCGTAAATAAAAAGTAGAGAAAAACGATCGCGTTGGAAATCTAGACTATCCAAATCTGGTATAAATTTTTTTCTTGTTTTTATTCATTAATCAAACTCATACGAGGCAATCTTATTTCCTTTTTCTTGGCAATTATCCTTAATCAAAATCTCAAATCACACAAACTTCTTATACATGCAAACAATCCCATAAATTCATCTTTTAATCAATTCTTATCTTATTATACCTTTCTTTCTACCAAAATTTCGGCAGAATAATGGCTGCCTTTCATAAAACCCAAAACCTGCAAGGGTTCAAAATACACTTCTATATCCTTACAAGTAGCCAGTATCATCGGACACCCCGTCCGGAATCCCAACTCAAACACAAAGCAGTATGCTTATATACAATTTCCATTCATAAGCAAGATACAATAACTTAATACAATCAAAATACAACCCAATCATTTATGAATTACACAATTCCCAAAATCACATTCACCATACTCAAATATATACACCAATTCGTAATCCTCATACATTCTGAAATACATGCTCGAAATACATCATAGTCACTTACTTATAAAACTTTAATGGCAATTCAAGCCATTTACAAAACTTGTCCAAAAATCCCAAATACACAATTTACAAATAGAACAAAACGAACAGACGACTTGAATTTCTTTCATCCGATCTGCTGCTCGAAACCTGGAGATGGGGATGAAAGGGGGGGTGAGCTCGACGGCTCAGTGGATAACACATTTATAAATTGAAAAATAAGCAGAAATCATTTTTCATAAACTTTTTCCAAAAGGCTTATTTTTCAAACTTTGCAACTTTTCAAACATTTTCATCAAACCTTTCAATTTTTTTTTCAAACTTTTCATAATAAATTCCACTTTTAATTTCTAAATTTTCTTCCATTTTTCATAAACATGAATGCAATCACATAAAGGCACAAATCACATAAAATCACAAATCAAACACATAAAACATATCAAACGGTTTGGTTCGGTCCAAAATGGAACGTACTACACATTCCCGCATAGCAGTCCTGTGCAGCCGTGATCAGAACGTACTACACTTTCCCGCATAGTGGTCCAGTGTAGCCGTGAAGTGAGTCCGAAATCGGAGCTCCAATGTCACTTGCGAGCAACCGAGAGAAGGGTTTTTTTTTTAAAACGAGACAGTGCATTGACTCAATCTGAAGGGACCTAACCAAACTCACTTATCACATAATTCACACTTGAAAACGAAATGCCCGAAGGCATATTTCGAAACTTGATTTTCATGCATGTCATACTAGACACATTCACATAATGCATACAATTCAATCAATTCAATCAATCAATGATTTCAACAATCAAGTCAATCAATCAATGATTTCAACAATCAAGACAATCAATCAATAATTTCAACAATCAAGTCAATCAATCAATGATTTCAACAATTTGCATAATTTATCAATGCATTCATAACAAATGAATTTCCAGAAATTGCTATCGATTTATCAAATCATTTACAACAATGAATTTAAGTTTGTAATAACTTTTCAAAAATCCAATTTTTTTTGCTTTCTTTAATTTCTGAAAATTCATATATAGCTTACAAATCAAAATATAAATATGCTACACACCTCAATATCATGCTAGAAACTTAATCCACACTTCAATTTGTGCATTCCTTCTATCTTTCTTCCAATTTAACATCACCTAAGCCATCAACATCCAAATTCAACATCATAATTTGCATAATTCTCAAAATTAACTATAGGAAACCCAAATTCATCACTTTACCAAGCTATCAAAAGCAAGAATTTCTAAAATCTCCAAATTTCAAAATTGACCTAAACCAATTTACCCAAATTCAATATCATAAATCCCTTAATCTTCAAAATTGATATCATATTTCACAATCCCATACTATTATCTATGATTCTAAACCAATAATTTACAAAATCCCCAAATCACAAATTTGGGCATAATCCCTAGTTAATTCTCATCCAAAATTAAACACAATCTAAGGCATAAACATCAAAATTGGCTTTATAAATCACATACCCATATCATTTTCCATGATTCTCAACTAATAATTCATTAAAAACTCAAAACTTAAAAATTTCTCTTACCTCTTTTCTTCTCCAAATTTGAATTTTCATGGCTTGAAAGGAAGCTCTCTTCATTTTCCACCTTTCTTTCTCTTGAATCAACATGAAAATCCTTCTTGAAACCCCAAAATTTTCGAAATCTCCAAGCTTTTTCTTCTTCTTTCTTCTCCACGGCAACACTCTTTCATTTTCTCTCTTATTTCTTCTTTTCATCAAAGGGTCGTGCTTCCTCTTACCAAAACGACAGTTACTTCTATTTATAGTGCCATGTCAATTAAATAAGAGCTAAAAGACCAAATTGCCCTTCCACTTAAGCCTAAAGTCTTAATTCTTTCATGCTTACTTTCAGATATGATTCGCACTATCAATTTGAAGGAATTTGTCAAAACTTCCTTCTAGAGAATTATTCCTATATGTCTCAATTTCATAATTCCACAAGAATCATCTAATTTAGAGCACTACATCAAAAGTTATGCTCAAAACATTTCAGATATGTCTTATGGTAAATCATTTTCCAGCACATTATTTCCATACAGAAATTGACATTCTTAATCACAAAATTGAAACTCGATGTCTGCATAACAATTGTATCTCTATTTCTCTAGTTTAATCCAAATCAAGAATCACCTCATTTCGATTACCATAACAGAAGTTATGCCCAAAATACTTTCAGATGTTCCTAATCCAAACCTGCACACTAATCCGAAATTCAATTCATAAATTGAAAGTCTTAGGGGCAAAATTGAAATTTCATTTCTTTATATGATTTGTAGCCCCATGTCTTAATTTTATTTAGCCTCAAGAATCACTTCAATCGGATCATCACAGATCGAGAATTTCTCAAACTACCGAACCATATTCAGAAAATGGTCTAACTCACTTTGATTAAATTAATCACCCTTAATTTAATCTTATAAATTCACAAATTTTTTCATAAAATGAAATTCATTGTCTTAGGAATCCAACGCTTCAAGAATCAACTCAATCGGATATCGGACGGAAAAGATATAAGCAAAAGATTGCAAATAGGTCAGATTGGAGGAAATATCAAAGTCAGCAGAACAAAACGACGTCGTATGAGAAAGAACAGACGTGCGCAGAAGAAGAGAACCAAAATGACGTCGCGTGAAGGAGGAAGAAACGGCGTCGTTTTCGCGCGCGAAGAAGCAAATACCGAAGAAACGGCGTCGCACAGGCGAGGCGAGGGCGAGCTCGCCCTATCGAGTGCTTGTGAGGAGCGCCTGAACTAATTTCTTCTTTTTTTTCACAAATTTTCATAAATAATCCAAAATTTTCAAAATTCGTAACTCTTAATCCCGAACTCCAAATGCAACCAATTTGATTTCTTTGGAAAGCTTGAAGGAAGCTCTTCAACTTCCATGTAGAACTCAAAGATCAATTTCATTTCTAATGTGATCAAATTTCTAATCAAAGATTCTCTCCATTTTAATTATGCCCTAAGCCAAAACTCAACTTGAAAAATTCTATCTTTCAACTCCGAAATTCAAACACATCATATTTTATATCAATACAAAGCTTGCAAAGTTCTCTACAGCTTTCATGAAGGACATAAAAATCAATTTGATCTCTAAGGAAGTCAATTTTCTAATCAAAACTTCTGTCCTCTAATAATCATGCTAAAACTATAACATAAACTTGTAAAAATCATAACTTATTATTCCTTAATCAAAAAATTCCATACTTTATATCAAAATAAAGATCAAATCAAATCCTTCAACTTTCATGAAGAACTTCAAGGCTCAATTAACCTCTAACTAGGTCAATTTTCCAGTCAAAGTTTCAGTCACAACTTAAGTCAACCTATAACACACCTAAACTTTGACTGATCATAACTTTCATTCCCGATATCTAAAAATTACATACTTTATGGCGACAGAAAACTTTTAACTGGAGCTACAAGTTTTAAGAAGACCATTTTCTCAAATTTTGCCTCAAACAAAAAGTCAACTCTCAAGTCAACTTTCTATCACTATTTATCCCCAAAAGTCAAACTTTCTAAACTCTTTAAATTTTCACACTTTTTCTTTTTAATTATTACTATTCAACTTCATTTCAATCAACTCATCCACTTGAACGTTCATAAATTATACAAATCTCTACAATAATCACAATCATCAAAGCCCAATTATTCTTTTCTCATAAATTTCCTTAAAGCATAAATACTTCTTTTTAACAATACATATATCAAACCACTTATTTAAATTCACTTAATATTTCTAAATTTTACTCAAAAATCGGGGTCCAATATCTTATCCAAGGTAAATCCATCTTAGATAACATTTTACGTATAAAGGATTACAACACTGAGAGTTCTATCAAATGTTGTGTTATAAATGTAAACTTCACTAAAGAATTTTTCACTATTAATTGGAACTTCATTCTCAATAGTCTAGAGTGCCTTAATCTCCCTCCAAAGTTTCTCTCCTATATCATAGATGTCGTTCATCCCCTTCCTATAGTGTACTTATTAATGGCTCCCCTTTTAGGAAGTTTAAAGGACAAATGGGGTAATGCAGGGGGATCTTTTATCTCCATATTTGCTTGCCATCTCAATGGAAATTCTCAATAAAACTATCAAATCAAATATTAATAGAAGCCTTGATTTTAATTGCCATTATAAATTTGAGGTGCTTTAACTATCTCCTCTCAATTTTGATAATGATTTAATGTTGCTTTATGCTGCTGATTTGAAATCCATACCACTTTTGAATAAATCACTAATGGAGTTTTGTAAGATATCAGGTTTGAGAGTTAATTATATGAAAAGCAAAACATACTTCTTTGAAGTTGTCCCTAATACTGAAAGTTTAAAGAACATTTTTATCTAAGTATACAAAATCTTCCCTTCAAATATTTAGGGGTACTAATCTCATCCAATAAGTTATAGATATTTGCTTGCTTTTGGAAGTATTATCATGGTCATATATCTTTAGTTCTTGTTCTTCTACATACACATTCCAAACAAAATTAGGAAAATGATTAGGAGCCATTATTTTGGTGGGATTAATCAAATAGATTAAATTACCCTTGCATACATAGCAACTTGCTTATAGTTGTGTGGAAATATGGACCATAATTACAATTCCAATTTCACAAAGGAGCAATAGGTGATTTATAGTATAAAAATAGAGCAATTTGTTCAGGATTGATGCAGTCTGGATCAAGTAAAAATTTTTTTGAAGTCTATGTTTCTATTTGTCAAGCTGCATGCTTAAATCCTCCAATTGATCATCCTGACTTATTGGTCTGAAATGCATGTGAAAGACAGACCATCTGTATGTTTTTGACTCTGACATAGTTTTTTAACTTTTTACATGCATTTTTTATTGCATCGAGAGAAAGCATTTCTAGAAGGGGAGAGATGGCCAGACGTGAATTTTAGTTTATCATAACTAGCAACTTGCTTTCTGAATTTTAAGTTCGTGTGCTTAGTTATGGTAATTTTGGGAATTAATTTTTCATTAAATGTTTTTGTTCCTCTTGCATGTCAAGCAGACAAGAGGTTGTACTGCTAGAAAAATGATATTGCATTCAATGAGGATATTATTGAAGATCAAGAGCAGGGAATCGAAGACATTTAGCAGCTAATTAGTGAAGTGAATGAGATATTTAAAGATCTAGCCTTCTTGGTCCATGAGCAAGGGTTAAATATATGGTCTATTATAGCAATCACATATAGGTATAAGAATATTACATGTTTATGAAAGGATTATCTTAATCATATTGATATGTTAAGAAGAGTGAGACTAGAAGGAACCATGAAATTTTTGTATAAGATGTTTATTTGAATAAAAATAGATTTTTCCGTTGAATTGGCTATGTTAAGAAAAGACTCTTTAGGAATATTTTTTGGGCAAATGTGAAGAGTTAGGCAACTTATATTGAAATTGGTGATGCAGTCACGTTTGTTACTAAGTATCACATGAAAAATACCAAATGTTGTTTCTTCCATTTTTTTAGTGTAAGCAATTATAGGTAATCTATATTTCTTAATGTAAACCATCATGCCTACAAGTGTTATAAAATGTTAAAAGATATATTTATAGATATTGTGTATGATGCCAAAATCACCAAACAGTTTGCGACAAAATACAATGTAATGGTTATGGAGTTTTACTTGAGAAATAATTGTTGGATTAGGTTTCTATTTGATGACTATATATAGTGGGTTCTAGTGTTAGGGGATATTATTGGGCAAGAATGATAATCACATAAAAAAAGTAAGGGTATGAACGTTTTCTTTAATGGTTATATGTGTGTCAGTAGCACATTAAAACAATTTTTTTAAGAATACAAGGAATTTGTACCTAAAGTATAAAAGATGTTAGGGTTTTGCAGCTACTATAAGGGGTAGAAAAGAGATGAGAATGAATAGTTTAAAAGTAAAATATTTATCAACGTTTCAAAAGTTAGACTAGACATTGAACTAATCAAAGGAAAGGTTTAAGCTTTAAAGGTTTAACGATATTAAGCCACTATAAAACTAGTATATAATAAATAAGAAATAAAATTATATGAGTAACTGAAAAATAAAATATTTTAAATTTTGATTAACAAATACTAATATTCTTAATATTATAGAAATTAAAATTTATATCTTCATCATTATTTTAAAATTTTACGCTTTATTTTAAACACATAAAAGCACTAAGTCAATAATCAACACAATAATAATAAAAGTAAGAGGGCAAATAGTAATACAACAAGAACCTTGATACAATCTCCATTATTATATGAAAGCACTAATTTGTCCAAAGAAGTAGAACAATAATAATAAAATTAAGAGAGGAAATAGTAGGACAATGAAAAGCCTGTAACACTATGACAAGCTATGAACAATCTTGAAAATATGACACTATGACAAGCTATGAAATCTAGATCTAATAGAAGAACTAAATGTAATTCTTGAATATATTATCACTTGGAAAAAGGCATTTAGACCAAAATCAAGTTTGAAAATATGCATAACCATGAATTGATTTCAAGTAATGTGAGGTTGAAGAGACAACAAAGGTTTGAAATAACAAAATAAGATGTATATTAGAAATAAACGAGAATTATATAAAAGATTGGAAAGAATAAGGCTAGAAGAAGGAGACATGAAATTATGCATAAGATGTTTATTAGAGGAAAGATAAGGATGATATATTTTCAATGAAATTGACTATAATGAAAAGGAAGGTGAGAAATATTGTTTTGGACTAATGCAACAATTCAAACAACTTATATTGAATTTTGTGATGTGATTATGTTTGGTACCAATAATCTCATTAAAATTTGTAATATAAATGCAAGTTTTATTTAGCAATTTTGAGAGCGATTCTAAGGGGCTAAGGCGATTTTTAAGGGAATTTAAAGATCCTTACGAAAAGGGCCTACTATCTCTACTTTGGGTAAGTAGCTTTTGAAGATATGGGTAAGTTGTTTAGATATGAGTGTGACATATTTGTAGTTGCTATAAGGGGCCAAAATAAAGATAATAATAAATAGTTTAAGAGCAAAATATTTGTGTCATTAAGGTCAATCATACAAATTATAAGAGTTAAGTAAAATGAAATCTAGGAAATAGTTGTAATACTCAAATATATTATCGATCCAAAGAAGGTATTATTAAGTCAAAATGAAGTTACATAAATGACTTTGATGAAGTACAAATAATAATGAAAAACAAACAGAAAAAAAGTAGACGAAAGAAAAACAGATGGAAGAAAAGTAGACGGAAGAAAAACAGACGAAGAAAAGCAAACGAAGAAAAGCAGACGAAAGAAAAACAGACGAAAGAAAAGTAGACAAAGAAAAACAGACAAAGAAAAGTAGACGAAGAAAAGCAGACGAATGAAAAGCAGACAGAAGAAAAGAAGATGGAATCTAAATTGAAAAGCAGACGTAAGAAAAGCAAACAGAAGCAAACCACGTCAAATCAAGAATCAGTTTGAGTTAGTTCCAGAACTCAATTGAATAACCGTTTCTTGAAAGAAGCAAAAATCAAAAATCAAGAAGCAGTTGAAGACAAAGACTATAAATATGAGTCGAATACAAAGATTGAAAAGTTACGAAAAGTTACAACAACACACGAAAAATTTACGAAGATTGCAAAAGTTACAAAAGTTAGCAATACTTGAGAGAAACTATTGTGCGAAAAATCTAGAGATATTTTTTTGTAACAAAGCTCGAAAAACCTTTCAGTTGAAAGTAATACAGATAGCCTGCAGAGGCTAAGTGTGAAAGAATACTGATTGTAAGAGACCTGAAGAGACTTGGAGATAAAGAATACTTGTAACGTTTTTGAGAGATAGTGAAAACTTAGAAAGATATCTGAGGACAGGATGTAGCCCACAGTGTAACACCCCACTCCCGTAAGACCCGAACCCGATATCGTTGGTGATATCCGAGTCCGCGTCCCACGAGAGTGGCGTACTACATCGATCGATTTAAAATTCAGATATACATTTTTTTCTCTTTGGAGCCATTAACTCCACGTTCACACGGCAAACACAAGAAGTAAATAAAATCCGTGTTCAATAAAAACCGTTTGATTATTACGGTCATCCAAGAATAATTACAATCGATCAATGCAAGAAAACATTAATACCACAATGGCTCAATAAAATACAATGCCTTGTTATACGGTGATTGCGAAATACGGTTTACTAAGACACTAATGCGACCTTGAACCGATCCCGATCTCTAACCTTTACTCGTCTACGATGAGACATACTCCGTGTCAACCGGGTATTCTTGAGACCTGAAAATAAATGCAAATTTTGGGTGAGTTTTGCGAACTCGGTGAGAAACCATCATCGATGGTTCACTCAAATCATACATTACGCCCGTAGGCGTCTGATGACAATCTGATTATCATCAATTACCAAGAATAGTCAATAACGATATCCAAGATGTAATAAAACATTCACGATAATTCATCCCATTACAAAAGCAAGTACATGTCACGAAACGGTCATTTATGCAAATGAGATGCATATGAGACTCTTTTCGCTTATTCATGTTGTGCCCAAGTGCTCGATCGGTGTTCGGTGGGGACGCGTGATTTCTCCCCTCGGGCTCGAGGCGGTCGATCTGATGAGAGCTCGAAGCTCTTATCGGTAATAATAGCAACTTGGGGCACGTCCATTATCTGATCATGCAATTATGCATGCAGTACAGTATGCAGTAAATGTACAGTGTTTGGCTATAAAGCCTAGTGTATCAGTGAATCCACGATATGGCTATAAAGCCCAAGATAGCGATGTTCAAAGATAATGGCTATAAAGCCCAGTCTATCAATATCGGTATCATTCATGACAAGAAAATCATATAATACAATCATCCACTTTTATACATGCCAGAAATCATACAATTCACCTTTGCACGTAATTCACGTTAAGCATGTACACAACCGAAATTTGAGAAACCAACTAGGTTACTCACCTATTACTTCGAGCTAATGCCGAAAGCCTCTGTGACGTCGGTCAATCGACACTCCAATTGAGCCTCTATATGAATCAGAAAAAGTACGAGTCACTAAATATGAAATTTGTGCTCATGATGATGAGATATGCATGTTCATGAATTCCCGGTCCTAATTCAATATTTTCCCATAATAAAATTCTATGAAAAATTAGAAATCCATAGGCGACGGTGCAATTCGGACCTCTATAGGTCCCCAATTAAATAAAAGCAGTGTTTACAAGTTCCGTCGATAGGGGCTACGTCAAATTCCGCCTAAAATTCCGTTTTCTCATAATATGAAATTAAATGTTCAACGAATCCGATGCCTCTGGAATCAGGTCAATCGGACGTCGGACGGGAAAGAAATTGACAACAGAACAATCGGATCAATTTAATACCAAATAAAAATTCAAAATAAATAAAAAAAGAAAACTCATGCGCCGCTCATGGCGCGAGACGCCTCATGGCGGATCGCCTCATTTCGTCATGAGGCGAGGCGTCGCCCTCGCGACCAGTCCGTCTGATTTCGCCCTCGCGAGGCGAAGCGTCGCCCTCGCGAGACGGCTAGCTGTCTCGCCTCCGCGAGGCGGACGTCGCCCTCGCGAGCCGCGAGTTCCTTCCTACTACCTTGCCCCTTTCTTTTTTTCCAGATTTCAATTCCTAATTTCCAACTACTCTAACTTTTAGCACATAAATCAGAAAAATGTCCACTATACCTCATTGGAAAGCTTATGAAAAGCTCTACAACTCTCAAGAAGACCATAAAAATCAATTCCAACCCTAAGGGTATCAAATAAGCCATCAAACCTTCTGCCTTCACAATTTCCCTCAACACAGGGCAGTACATTTGCAATTTCATAACTCACTGATTCCTTAGTAATAAATTACCACAAAAATATGGTCAATAAGTTCACAATGTCCTCTACAACTTTCATGAACAACCCAGAATCAAATTCTATTTCTAAACCAGTCAATTAATTCATTCAATGTCACTGTCCCTGAAATCCTTCAATATGGGCAGTAACCTTACAACAAGCATAACTCCCTATATACAAGTCAGTAAATTCAGAACTTTATATCCCTGGAAAGATAACATCTCAAACTTCAATTTGCATGAAGCACTCAACATCCAATTCTATCTCTAACAATTTCAAAACTGTTAAGGAAGTTTCTGTTATGCTCAGCCACTCATAACCTAATGTAGGGTTCACTTTTGAAAACTCATAACTCCCAATTCTGACTTCTAAAAATTACAAACCATATGTCATTTTCAAGGAAATCTTTTCCTCTACAACTTTTCAGAAGCTCACTCACACCAATTCAGTCCAAATAAAATGTTAAAATTGCCTCCAATCAGTAAACTCACAAAATCACACTTAAGCTAGGTTTCATTCAAAATGCTCAAAACCAGTCATTAGTAATCAATTCATATCTCCCAATACAAAATTCCAAAAATAGCAAGATCGGTAGCAATGGAAAGATAATCAAATATGCTACAACTTCCATGAAGACCATTCTCCCTAATTCCATCTCAATTAATTCATAAAAATCAACAAAACTCAGATGTCATGGTTGCGGTTACTGTTCATAGGCAATGGAACAGCAACTTTCCATGCAAAAATTCACCCTTCTATCATTGAAATTCAACAACACCTATTTCACACTAAATTGAAGCCAACATCCCAAAGTTTCAGTGGCCACTAACCTTACCTCATTTGCACTTCTACACAATAAATTATGAATAAAACAGTAACATCAATTATAATTCCAACTTTCCAGATTTAAGGTTAACCTTAGTTCAACCACTTCAATGCCTTTTCACATCATTAAACATCACAATAAATACAAATTAAATCTTACTCCAGTCACACAGATACTAGGGTTAATACTGAAAATTTACAGCATTAAAATCCTCAATTTAGATACTCAATTAATTATCCATAATCAATTCAAAATCAAATCATATCATTACTTTCAATTCAGTCATCACTTAGCTTTATGCCCCTTATTTTAAATCATAATAATCAACACTTTAATGCCTACATGAACCTTATACATGCTTTAAATCCTTATATTAACTACCCCCATACTATCATGGCATTTAATTCCATGTAAAAATACATTTAAAGATCAAACTTAAGTAAATACTTACCAACTTAAAACCTCCTTCAAACCTCAACAACCACTTTCCAACTTCTTCACCAAGGATCAACCTTCCCTTCTCAAGTATACACAAAACTCATCATCTAACTTTGATGAGATTAAGAAATGGTAGCTTAAAGTTGCAAAGAGAGATGAGTAAAAGGGAAAAATTCGATGGTTGCAAATGAAGAGTTTGTTTTGTGTTTGTGTGTATGTGTTTCGGATGAGTTAATAACCAAGCCTTTAAAACAATCCATTTCCTTTCCTTGTTTAATAACCATACACGTCCAAAAGCAAAGAAGAGAGGCATTAAATGATGCCTTTTAAATGGCAACAAATGATTGGTTTATTATTATAAGAAAATTCAAAGTATATTTATTTAATCCAGTCAAAATTTTACTCCATTTCACTCCAATGGCCCTACTTTCAGTCCCAAAATAATATACTCAATAGTACAAGCACCATTGGGTAGCGATTTTTGCTATCGAGAATCGAATTTTAGCTAATTGGCGATTTATCCGATCCAAAATTTCCAATTATTTTTCGAGAATTAATGAAATTCCCTAAAATTATAAAACAGTAACGATGCACTCCAAATAATTTTTCAATCACGAAAATCACCTTTTCTACTCCAAAACAAGTTTAGGCCGATTCAACGATTTTGCGGTCCGGAATTTTCTCCGAAAATTCCAGAAAATTCTATAAATCCCAAAAAATGTAAACGCTTAACAAATAAGACTCGAATAATTTTTCAAATCCCATAACCACGTTAATCACAATAAAATACCGTTAGGCCCAATTATCGGAATGTCATGAATGCATTTACCGTAATTCCAGATACACAATTGATAATGTATCAATCCTATTATGCATGAACAGTAATGATTATTCCTTATCAATTCCATCCTATGCCAATTTTACTATTTTACCCTTCCAGGAGGGGGTGGGATGTTACAATTCTCCCCTCCTTATAAGAATTTCGTCCTCGAAATTCTCAGTCAACGATTCCCTATGACAGTAATCACATGATTCTACAAATCCCATACACTTTTCCACTTAATGATTCACTTTTCAAGTGATCACAGTAACCACTCTCAGTCCATGGTTCAGTTACTGATTTGGCTAACTCGTTATCACTTAGTACAGTAAACGGATTTGACAATACTATTAGTTGGCGATCTCATTTCTTAGCTATCTCACTTGCCATTTCTAGAATAGTCACCTCCTTTGGTTCCGATATATATAACTCAGTTCAGTATTTTTGAATCTATTCACTTATCACATTTTATTTCTCTAGTACTTTTTCCCCAATGCCATATAGTCCAATTTCTGTTCCATTGAGTACGTTTCCATTTCTTTGGTACCTCCCTTAATCACGCCAGGGACAATTTACATTCCTTTGGTACCAATACAGTGACATTAAACTCCACTTCACTATAATCAGTAACAATGTACCTAATGCAGTCATTTATTATATGCCATTCACTTTATATTTAAAATCGATTCTCGTAAGACAAATCACTTTTCTATAATGTTCACACACTTTATCCGGATATACAGTTTACTCTATCTCATTTGTCCAATCCGATTCCACTTTAGCTAACCATACAGGCTTCCTAAGTCACTTTCCTTTTTCTCACACATTTTAGTCTCAAATCCATTATGGTCTTTAACTCCCGATGAGGCATCATGCGATGTAACAAGATTTATTTTCCAGTGAATCAAAGCTCTATAACACGACCATAATCAAACCTTTTTCCCATTGGACATTCAACCTATAATCACTTGAGCCAAGAATTACTTCATTTTATAACTACAATTACTCAATTTCACTTTTCAAATATGCTGACTAGAATGTCTAACTTTAACTGTTCACTTTCTTGTTCTAATACCTTTTTATTGGGTACACTTATTTCTCCTTCGACTTTTGTTCACTATAGTTTTCCAATTCCATTTGTATATTCAAACTCATCATAAAAACTTCCCCCTTTACTTTCTGCACTCTTAACCTTTCTTATCACTATTTTTACAACTTCAATTTTCCAGAAACACTTCACAATTACTCATAATCTGCTTGACACTCATTGAAAATCCCAATATCTGTAATTGATCTGTTCATTGCAGCATTGTCGTATTTATACCCGTCTCTTTCCTCAAGTTAACACAGTGTATGCTTATGGGAATCTACAGTCTCCAAGGCTTTCAATAATGAGAATGGCACTAATACCATTTATCACGATCGATTCAATTTATTTCATACTTGTTCAACATATTGTCGCAGATTCAATACTCACTTGCCCACTTTTCCCGGTGTATGTATATCATCGATGTCGATTCCTCAATTAATCTTATCGTTCTTTTCACTTTTCACTGTTCAACACTTCTCAACACATTCTGTCTCTAATCACAGTTACTACCATTGTTTACCTCGCATAATTCCCTATTAGGGTCTTATTGACGTTATCAGATATCTTTTACCCTTTTCATTGAGTCTACATCGAGTGTATCTACAATTTCTTTATGAAGGTGTCACTACATCACCTCATTGTCAGTTTCCCTTTTTGACCCTCTTGTCTCTATTCAGTTTCTCTTTTTCATTTTCTCTTCTCAACTGTTTTCATATCATTCATATCAACATATGTTGATACCTTGTCATCCATATTTAAACCTCCAAAAATTCGAGACTCTTTTATTCTTCGTTTCAAATCTAAATTCCTCAACAGTTTTGCATCATAACTGGAGATCGATTCACTTCACATTGCAATAGAATCACCTCAAATTAAAATCTCACTCATATGGAATTCTTTACATTTCTGTACTTACAATGCAGATAATCTCAGCAGTATGAGCTATGACCCAATTTCACTTTTAATTTTGTCCACAAAAATCTCATCAACCAATGATTATTCCCAATTGTGTTTCAATCCTTCTTCACTATTCGTACAATCTCAATCAAGACACTCTTATGCCATCATTGAACATATCAGAACATTTCTTTCGCGAAGGTTCCTTGTGACAGTCACTTAAACACTTTCTTTACCACTTGTTCTGTAATCTATACCAGAATCACTTTTCAATTCCTCTCATACAGGTACACTCAGTCCACTTTTGTCTTACTTTAACCCCTTACGAACTTTACACTTATAATCACTCTAAACATTTACCGCTCATTTCCTCTATGGTTTCCATATGTCTGTAACATATATTTCATTAGTCACAATCAACATTACTGTCCAATAGATATCCCTAACAGTAAATTGACTTAAATACAATAACTCTTTTCATACACCACTATTGTGGTTGATTCATTCTCACCATATCATTTAACTGTATGACTCATTCACATATCCGTTACGTGCAGCTTGACCTTGTAAGGTCATATCAACTTGGCTTTATCAGCTTATGATCCTGTTTTTTTTTTTTTTTTTTCTGCTACTTATCTTCTATTTTCCTCAAACAGTCTATGATCGGGTGTTCACAGTCCCCAATACCCGACAAAATCGTTGATACCACTCCATTTTATCTCTATCTATATACCTATCCATTTACCATTTTCGTGTCCATATACACCTAATTCAGAATTTCCCGATACACCATCAGTAGAAATCATCTGTCTGTTTTTTTTTCTTTACGATTTTATCATACGAATTTCCAACCTCGAAGCACCATAATCACCTAACAATTTCAGTCTCAAACTTATGCGGTCTAGTTCATAACCATTTCCCGAATTCATTTCAGTCTATCTGTACACTTTTACATTCTTTCAGTTCTCAATAAACCGTTACAGTACTCTATTGAGCTTCTTTCCATTTCGCTATTATCTTTTGCCTATAATATCTACTGATCTCTAACTCAAATACAGTGAATCAAAATATGCCCGATTGGATCATCTACATTTTACTTACTTCCAATATTTCCCCTTTCATGACATATATGGTCAGAACTGTAATTACCTAACCATCCCGGGCATTTAATCTCACTTAGATCTACTATAACCAATATGCTTCCCATATCTCTAATGGATCTCTCCCAGTTCTCAACATCATCATTTTTCTGTCACCATAATATTGTCAATTTAATTCGGAAATTCTTAATCAGTCTAGGCCGACACAGTCATTCGGCTATCACTTATAAGGGTTTCTAACCCAGTACAATTTTCAATCTTCTTATCCATTTTTCCTTTATCCTTTCCTAATTGATTATCCCTTTTGGGATTTATACTATAATCCAGTATCACTCTTCTCTCACTTAATCACTTGACACTTATGCACCCTTAGACTTTATCCTCGTGTGACTCTGACTAGGGATCAGTTACCACGGTCTGCAACGACGCGACTCAAATGCATGAAACCTATGTTCCAAACTGTGCCCAGATACATTACGTACTACTGGGCTCTGATACCACCTAATTGTAACACCCCACTCCCGTAAGACCCGAACCCGATATCGTTGGTGATATCCGAGTCCGCGTCCCACGAGAGTGGCGTACTACATCAGTCGATTTAAAATTCAGTATACATTTTTTTTTCTCTTTGGAGCCATTAACTCCACGTTCACACGGCAAACACAGTAAGTAAATAAAATCCGTGTTCAATAAAACCAGCCAGATTATTACGGTCATCCAAGAATAATTACAATCGATCAATGCGGTAAAACATTAATACCACAATGGCTCAAGAAAATACAATGCCTTGTTATACGGTGATTGCGAAATACGATTTACTAAGACACTAATGCTGAGCGAATCGATCCCGATCTCTAACCTTTACTCGTCTCACATGAGACATACTCCGTGTCAACCGGGTATTCTTCAGACCTGAAAAATAAATGCAAATTTTGGGTGAGTTTTGCGAACTCAGTGAGAAACCATCATCGATGGTTCACTCAAATCATGCATTACGCCCATGGCGTCTGATGCGATCTGATTATCATCAATTACCAGTAAATAGTCAATAACGATATCCAGTAACAGTAAAACATTCACAGTAATTCATCCCATTACAAAAGCAGTACATGTCACAGAACAGTCATTTATGCAAATGAGATGCATATGAGACTCTTTCCAGTTATTCAGTATTGTGCCCAAGTGCTCAGTCAGTGTTCAGTGGGGACGCGTCAGGGATTTCTCCCCTCGGGCTCGAGGCCCGGTCAGTACAGTATGAGAGCTCGAAGCTCTTATCAGTAATAATAGCAACTTGGGGCACGTCCATTATCTGATCATGCAATTATGCATGCGATGCGATGCAAGATAAATGTACAGTGTTTGGCTATAAAGCCCAGTGTATCAGTGAATCCACGATATGGCTATAAAGCCCAGTATAGCAGTGTTCAGTATAATGGCTATAAAGCCCAGTCTATCAATATCAGTATCATTCAGTACAGTAAAATCATATAATACAATCATCCACTTTTATACATGCCAGAAATCATACAATTCACCTTTGCACGTAATTCACGTTAAGCATGTACACAACCGAAATTTGAGAAACCAACTAGGTTACTCACCTATTACTTCGAGCTAATGCCGAAAGCCTCGTGACGTCGGTCAATCGACACTCCAATTGAGCCTCTATATGAATCGAAAAAATACGAGTCACTAAATATGAAATTTGTGCTCATGATGATGAGATATGCATGTTCATGAATTCCCGGTCCTAATTCAATATTTTCCCATAATAAAATTCTATGAAAAATTAGAAATCCATAGGCGCTGACGGTGCGCAATTCGGACCTCTATAGGTCCCCAATTAAATAAAACAGTGTTTACAAGTTCCGATAGGGGCTACGTCAAATTCCGTCTAAAATTCCCGTTTTCTCATAATATGAAATTAAATGTTCAACGAATCCGATGCCTCTGAATCAGGTCAATCGGACGTCGGACGGAAAGAAATTGACAACAGAACAATCGGATCAATTTAATACCAAATAAAATTCAAAAAAAAAAAAAAAAACTCATGCGCTTGCCTCATGGGCGAGACGCCGCCCTCGAGGCGGATCGCCTCATTTCGTCATGAGGCGAGGCGTCGCCTCGCGACCAGTCCGTCTGATTTCGCCCTCGCGAGGCGGCGTCGCCTCATGAGACGGCTAGTCTGTCTCGCCTCCATGAGCGGACGTCGCCCTCATGAGCCATGAGTTCCTTCCTACTACCTTGCCCCTTTCTTTTTTTCCAGATTTCAATTCCTAATTTCCAACTACTCTAACTTTTAGCACATAAATCAGAAAAATGTCCACTATACCTCATTGGAAAGCTTATGAAAAGCTCTACAACTCTCAAGAAGACCATAAAAATCAATTTCAACCCTAAGGGTATCAAATAAGCCATCAAACCTTCTGCCTTCACAATTTCCCTCAACACAGGGCAGTACATTTGCAATTTCATAACTCACTGATTCCTTAGTAATAAATTACCACAAAAATATGGTCAATAAGTTCACAATGTCCTCTACAACTTTCATGAACAACCCAGAATCAAATTCTATTTCTAAACCAGTCAATTAATTCATTCAATGTCACTGTCCCTGAAATCCTTCAATATGGGCAGTAACCTTACAACAAGCATAACTCCCTATATACAAGTCAGTAAATTCAGAACTTTATATCCCTGGAAAGATAACATCTCAAACTTCAATTTGCATGAAGCACTCAACATCCAATTCTATCTCTAACAATTTCAAAACTGTTAAGGAAGTTTCTGTTATGCTCAGCCACTCATAACCTAATGTAGGGTTCACTTTTGAAAACTCATAACTCCCAATTCTGACTTCTAAAAATTACAAACCATATGTCATTTTCAAGGAAATCTTTTCCTCTACAACTTTTCAGAAGCTCACTCACACCAATTCAGTCCAAATAAAATGTTAAAATTGCCTCCAATCAGTAAACTCACAAAATCACACTTAAGCTAGGTTTCATTCAAAATGCTCAAAACCAGTCATTAGTAATCAATTCATATCTCCCAATACAAAATTCCAAAAATAGCAAGATCGGTAGCAATGGAAAGATAATCAAATATGCTACAACTTCCATGAAGACCATTCTCCCTAATTCCATCTCAATTAATTCATAAAAATCAACAAAACTCAGATGTCATGGTTGCGGTTACTGTTCATAGGCAATGGAACAGCAAGTTTCCATGCAAAAATTCACCCTTCTATCATTGAAATTCAACAACACCTATTTCACACTAAATTGAAGCCAACATCCCAAAGTTTCAGTGGCCACTAACCTTACCTCATTTGCATTTCTACACAATAAATTATGAATAAAACAGTAACATCAATTATAATTCCAACTTTCCAGATTTAAGGTTAACCTTAGTTCAACCACTTCCAATGCCTTTTTCACATCATTAAACATCACAATAAATACAAATTAAATCTTACTCCAGTCACACAGATACTAGGGTTAATACTGAAAAATTTACAGCATTAAAATCCTCAATTCAGATACTCAATTAATTATCCATAATCAATTCAAAATCAAATCATATCATTACTTTCAATTCAGTCATCACTTAGCTTTATGCCCCTTATTTTAAATCATAATAATCAACACTTTAATGCCTACATGAACCTTATACATGCTTTAAATCCTTATATTAACTGCCCCCATACTATCATGGCATTTAATTCCATGTAAAAATACATTTAAAGATCAAACTTAAGTAAATACTTACCAACTTAAAACCTCCTTCAAACCTCAACAACCACTTTCCAACTTCTTCACCAAGGATCAACCTTCCCTTCTCAAGTATACACAAAACTCATCATCTAACTTTGATGAGATTAAGAAATGGTAGCTTAAAGTTGCAAAGAGAGATGAGTAAAAGGGAAAAATTCGATGGTTGCAAATGAAGAGTTTGTTTTGTGTTTGTGTGTATGTGTTTCGGATGAGTTAATAACCAAGCCTTTAAAACAATCCATTTCCTTTCCTTGTTTAATAACCATACACGTCCGAAAGCAAAGAAGAGAGGCATTAAATGATGCCTTTTAAATGGCAACAAATGATTGGTTTATTATTATAAGAAAATTCAAAGTATATTTATTTAATCCAGTCCAAAATTTTACTCCATTTCACTCCAATGGCCCTACTTTCAGTCCCAAAATAATATACCCAATAGTACAGTACCAGTGGGTAGCGATTTTTGCTACCGAGAATCGACCGGTTCGCCAATTGGCGATTTATCCGATCCAAAATTTCAATTATTTTTCGAGAATTAATGAAATTCCTAAAATTATAAAACAGTAACAATGCACTCCAAATAATTTTTCAATCACGAAAATCACCTTTTCTACTCCAAAACAAGTTTAGGCGATTCTGGCGATTTTGCGGTCCGGAATTTTCTCCAAAAATTCCAGAAAAATTCCTATAAATCCCAAAAAATGTAAACGCTTAACAAATAAGACTCGAATAATTTTTCAAATCCCATAACCACGTTAATCACAATAAAATACCGTTAGGCCCAATTACGGAATGTCATGAATGCATTTACCGTAATTCAGATATACACAATTGATCTTGTATCAATCCTATTATGCATGAACAGTAATGATTATTCCTTATCAATTCCATCCTATGCCAATTTTACTATTTTACCCTTCCAGGAGGGGGTGGGATGTTACACACAGTTTGGGGTGAACCAGTATAAAAATCGCTGTGTCAACATCTCTCAACTCTTAATCTCTCTTATCTTTCAATTTTTTGATATTACTAGTTTTTATACAAGTTTTTGAAAAATACTTTATAACTTGGATTTTCAGTAGTTATTGTGAAAAGAACAAATTTCTTTTAACAAAACATTTTCGGAGGGGATTTAAAAAATTAATACACAATTCAACTCCCCTTTTTGTTCATTTGTATATTGTATAATAAGTCTTGTATTAACGTGTGATTCACTTCAGGTATTTAGACCATAATCAAGTTTTAAAATTTGTATAATCATTAATAGATTTCAAGTATTGCTAAGTTCTCGAGAGATAGTCTTTTATATTCTTCTCATAAAATAAATATAAGCAAAATAGAATGAAACCTAGATCAATTGGAAGAAATAGTTGCAATTCTCAAATATATTATTGATCGGAAGAAGGCATTTAATCCATAATCAATTTTTAAAATATGTAGAACCATGAATTGATTTCAAGTAATGCAAGCATTATGAGTTGACATCAGGTTGTGAATTGCCAAATAAGGCATAGATTAGAAGAAAAAAAGCTATTGAAAAATTAGATCATGTATAAATATATAGTCTATTATAGCAGTCACATATAGGTATAAGAATATTACATGTTTATGAAAGGATTATCTTGATCATATTGATATGTTAAGAAGAGTGAGACTAGAAGGAGACATGAAATTTTTGTATAAGATGTTTATTTGAATAAAAATAGATTTTTCCATTGAATTGACTATGTTAAGAAAAGAATCTTTAGGAATATGTTTTGGGCAAATGTGAGGAGTTAGGCAACTTATATTGAAATTGGTGATGCATTCACGTTTGTTACTAAGGATCTCATGAAAAATTCCAAATGTTGTTTCTTCCATTTTTTTTTAGTATAAGCCATTATAGGTAATCTATATTTCTTAGTGTAAACCATCATGCCTAAAAATGTTATAGAAAGTTAAAAGATATATTTACGGATATTGCGTATGATGTCAAAATCACCAAACAATTTGTGACAAAATACAATGTAATGGTTATGGAGTTTTACTTAAGAAATAATTATTGGATTAGGTTTCTATTTGATGATTATATATGGTGGGTTCTAGTGTTAGGGGATATTCTTGGCCAAGAATGGTAATCACATAAAGAAGTTACGGTATGAATGTTTTTTTTAATGGTTATACGCATGTCAGCAACACATTAAAACAATTCTTTTAAGAATACAAGGAATTTGTAACTAAAGTATGAAAGGTGTTAGGATTTTTCAATTACTATAAGAATGAAGAGTTTAAAAGTAAATTATTTATCAATGTTTTAAAAATTAGATTGGATGTCGAATCGATCAAAGGAAGGATTTAAGCTTTAAAGGTTCAATCAACATTAAACCATTATAAAACTAGTATATAATAAATAAGAAATAAAATTATAAGAGTAACTAAAAAATTTTAAATTTTGATTAACAAATACTAATATTCTTAATATCATAAAATTAAAATTTATATCTTCATTTGTTATTTTAAAATTTTACAGTTTATTTTAAACACATGAAAGCACTAAGTCCACAATCAGGACAATAATAATAAAATTAAAAGGGCAAATAGAAATACAACAAGAACCTTGATACAATCTACATTATTATATGAAGGCACTAATTCGTCCAGAGAAGTAGAGCAGTAATAATAAAATTAAAAGAGGAAATAGTAGTACAATGAAAAGCTTGTAACACTCTGACAAGCAATAAACAATCTTGACCAGTCTAACTAGTCTCCTCCATAGCTATGAGAAAAAAATAATCTACCAAAGCTAATTATTCTTTTTTTAAGGGTTTTGAGAGACCGTTTTCAAGCATCACCATGTATTTGTTTGGGAGAAGTAGATCAGAGAGACATAGAGAGATTGAGCGATGTTTCTTACTCTTAGTTAGGTTTGTTTCTAAGAGACCATTTTCATTCTTGAAACCCTTCTCGAAAACCCACTTTTTGCGTTACAATGAAGCTAATCCCTTCATCAAACATTAGAACGAGTTTATAAAAAATCTGTAAACACTGCATGTTAGGTTTATAGTTTTGGGATTTTTATAATGAGGACAGATGATTAAAGTTTTGTGTTATAGAGAAGTTTAGTTTTAAGACTAGGAAGCAGAGAGTTGAAGCAGAGAGAGTTAAAAGAAGGGCTATTAAGT